>VWZZ01007168.1:770402-860406 GCA_013399095.1 Psophia crepitans
GGGGGGAAGTGTTTATTTTATGTTAAATAGTAATTTTGTTGGATTCCTAGGGGTTATACAAGTGTGAATAGGCTGAGCTGCCACTGGATGGCACTGTTGCATATAGCTGGCATGAAAAAATTTGCCTCCTGAAGCCCACAATTTCAAAATGAGGTTTGGGGCAGTTACACATACCTGTGGGTGTGGGATTACCAGCCAAGCAAACGGTGCCATAATGCTACACTCACATAGCAAGGCAGGACATGCCAAAACCTGTGTATTAAAAAATGACTCTATTATTGAAATACCCCCTAATAGCTGTCCCAGCACTTGCATGTTCCCTCACTACAAAGATGAGTGCATATTTTATAATAGATTTTGGTTTATTTAATTTATTTTATTTTAATTTTTATGTAAAATGAAATACCAGAAAACCCAAGTATTTTAGTTCCTGTGTCCCTTTATCTGCCCACATGAGCAGTGAGGATGTTGACTTGAGATTGATTCATTATCAGTGGGGCCTAATTTAAAACCAACCAGACCAAAACAATTTCATTTTCACTACAAATATAAATGAGACTGCTAGATTTGAAAACAATTTGCTTTTTAAAATCTTTTTACTTCTTTTGTTTTAAATCGCAGATGAAATTTTGCATTTAACTTGGTTGGCTATGGTATCTTACAAAACAACAGAAAATGGGAAGGTTGTTTTTTTCCTCAATTCTAGAACAAATATGAGGCAGATATTGTCAGTCCTTGTTCAAGTCAGTCCTTAACCTCTGAATTCTTATGCTTCTATGAGAATGTGCCTTTGATACTGGAAAAGAAAATTTTCTTTTAATTATATTGAGAAATTGCACATTGCTATGAATTCAACTGGACCTTTGTTCTTTATTCCCCTTCCTTTTTGTTTTCCTTTTTCTTGAATGTTAGAGTACATAAATTGTAGAACTGTTACAGGCCTAGATTCTAGCTATGGGATTTCTTTCTGTTCGTGTAAATTATCACAAAATTATGTTGCCTGCCATCTATGGGATGCTTTGATCCAAAATTTCAGTCATTGTTTCCACATTTAGGGGCTGGAATGAACATCAAAGAAATGGGTGTACTGAATTTACTGAATGCCAAAGCAGTACAATAACATGCAAAGGATATAAGTAAATCCCAAAGGTAAAATGTGCTGCCAAATCTTGCACATAATAGAAGCTCTAAAGTGACAGTCTATCTTTGACAAATGCATAATGATATCAATGCCAAGGGAAGGAACTAGCATGCTGAAAGGTGAATAAAAGAGTTGGGAACAATTCACTGCATTTACACGTTTCCTCAGTGTGTTTTCACACAACAAGGAAAGCAGATGAGACAAATGTATTAGGTAATCATTGGAGAAGACCATAAACCAGCTAAGGGTTTTTACTAACCTGGATATTTCCTCGTCTTGTAATGATTATTTAAAAACAAAACATGGTGAGAAAAAAAATCATATTCTAAAAGAAAAAAATACAGGCCTTGAGGAATGTAAAAAATGGTTTATTCTTTCTTCCTTTGACAAGTTCACATTTAATGCCCATATGGTACTTTCAATATGCTGCTCTCTTTCCTGGTTGATGGATTCCTAAATGCTTCAAATAGTTGTGAAGGCAAGTTAAGGGTTCCATATGTATTCACCAGGCTTTCCTCCACTGTGGACTAACAGGGTAATTTAAGTGGGTGCTATAATGTGAAAACATGAGAATCACTGCACAAAACTATCAATTTATCTTGTAAAAATCTGAAACCTGCTTGTTAAAATAATTTTATTTTCCTTTCTTTGAAAACAAAACAAAACCCAAAGCAAATAATAGCTGTAAAACCTTTAACAAAAGGCTTCCTTTCCCAGTCTGTACAACACTTAGCCGAGGCGAGTCTCAGGTTATTTAGCAGATCCTAGTGTGTTCTGGAGTATAGAGGTTCTTTCCAACCCTGCATGTTAATGTTGAACAGAGGGAGTTTGACAGAGGCCCACTGACGTTCAGCACTCTTGCTGCAGCCAGTCGAATATTCAGAAGGAAGTTCTGCTGTAATAAAACTTCAAAGAGAAAGCGATCAAGGACCTGCTCTTCCCCGTTACTTTGCCCATCTCTGGCAGCTGAATAGTCACCTCCAGTTTTCATATGGCAAGAAAGCTGCCTTCTGTTAGGTAACTGAAAGCATGGCTGCCACATGTCAAGAATGCTGTTCAGGTGGTAGGTACATATCCATCCAGCCAACATTTTGCCGTGATGATAGCCATAGTCTGGTCATACGACAAAAAAGACTATTCTGTCCATGACAAAGAGAGTGTCAGCCTTCTGTGGGTAAGAACAACATATTCTTACCTGGGCTGTGGTTCCTGTACTCCAGCTACAGACGTCTAAGGAGCAGTTTAATAGATCTAGGCAGGGTAACATTCCTCCGGCTCAGTAGCTGAGGAAAAAGCTTCTGACTGGCGTGGGGCTATGTATGTCGAGACTGGAGGGAGTGTTTCCATTGTCTAATTACGTGGATTTTCAGTTGCTGTTGGCTTTGGGGCAGCCCATTAACACCTCAGGGTGCACCATAACTTAGTTACTTGGGCTCTTCAAGAGTCCCCCGGAGGCACATATATGGTTTAAAGCTGCCTCTGTCTTGATCTTCCTCCCCCTTTTCCCTTCCACGCTGAAATGACAGGTTTTCTACTATGCTTTGGTGAAGTGCAGCAAATAATGTAATTCTTTATACATATAACATCCTGGTTTGTGCAAGCAATTAGGAAACTGAATGCCGTGCCCAGATGGGGACCTGATCCTGTATGCCTTGGCTCCAGTCCTGCATTAGATTTGTAGGGAGTGTGACCTACATTCTCTTCCAAAGAAGGCTGGGTAGGAAAGGACATCTGTTTTGGATTGTGGTTGCTAGTAAAATCTCTTATGAAGCAGGGAAGAGAGCTGCAAGTGGTCAGGCAGAGATGCATCTGTTATCGTAAAACAGGATACACACAGTCACTGCAGAAGAAAATAGACAAATAGATAATGTAAGCCAGGTTAGGTGATGTCCAGTATTGAAGGAAGAATGTGTAGTCTATTGCATCTTGTACGCAAAGTATCTGCCCCGTGCCAGCCACCTGCTAACATTGAGAACAGACCTGTTCTGACCACAGTGAGATTGAGTGCGTCAGTGATAATGAGGCAAAAGCTGAAACCATCGAGAACTGTGAGGTTCATGGACAGGCAGCCACTTTCCCAAAAGGGGAGAAACATTGGTTGCAAATAAATCCCATCACCTTCAGGACAGCATTAACATCTCCTGAGTCTCCCTAAAGACATACTGCTTCCCAGAAATCTGGTCAAAGTGTCACTATTTCTGCAACTCACCTGCCTCATTGATCTCTACTGCATGTTCCTGTCCTGTCACAAGGATACTGCTGGAAGCGATGCTGGACAGATCAAAAGATCTTCAGGAAGAGATTGTCGTATCTGCAGAAATATAGACATCAGAAGTTCAGGTGGGACTCCTGTGAAACTTCCCACCTGGCAGTCAAGCTGCAACCTGAAGATGAATGTGTAGCTATGCCTATGACATTGGTAGGATTTTACCCTTACTATTAGTGTTATTCTCTAAGTTGCTGAGCAAATACTGAGCCCATAGTAAAAGAAGAAAAACATCTTTGAACAGTCATTTGCTAACCTGGAAAGAATGGCTTCAATCTAAGAGTTAAGGGGAGAGCTGGCAAAACCCCATATACTGAAATCATAGAATCATAGAAATGTTTGGGTTGGAAGATCATCTTGGGTTGAAGATCATCTAGTTCCACCCCTCCTCCCATGAGCAGGGACACTCTCCTCTAGATCAGTTTGCTCAAAGCCCTGTCCAACCTGGCCTTGAACACTTCCAGGCAGGGGGCATCCATAACACAGAACTGAGCAACCTGTTCCAGTGCCTCACCACGCTCATAGGGAAGATTTTTTCCTAATACCTAATCTAAATCTACCCTCTTTCAGTTTAAGCCCATTACTACTTCTCCTATCACTACATGCCCTTGTGAAAACCACCAATTTGCATGAAGGTCAAAAACTACAAGTAAGAGAGAGATGGTTATTCATAAGAAAGTCACAGGACAAGAAACAAAACAGCAGGTCAGTCATGAGTATCTTTAACAATCATACTAATGGAAATAATATAAAGAATAAACAAGAAAACCTGAAAATCTTAATAACTGATCATGATTACAGCTGAACTGGCATAACAGAAACTTGGTGGGAGAATTCATATGTCTGGAACATTAATATAAATTATATAGATAGAGCAAGGAAGGATACCATGCGCTATAAAATGGAGCTCAAAGCGTATGCGTGATGATAAAGAAGAAATAGGCAATCTCACAGTTAGGGTCTACTACGAAGCACGAAATCTGGAAGATCAAGTGAAGGATATTTTTTATAATTAAGTAGCAGAGTCTTCTAAGGGCCTGTACTCTATGTGCTCTAACCATTGAACTGTCGGTAAAGGCATACTATGGAACACATTGGTCAGCAAATCCTTGATTGATGCTAGTTAAGAGGGAAGTACTAAAGGTGAATCAGTCTTTCAAAAGAGCTGAGGGTTTTTTTCCTAGAGACCATTTTCCAATTTTTGAGAGACTTCATCAGATACTTACTGGCTTTCCCTTGGCAAAAGGTAAACTTCAGGATCTTTTGGACTTGCTGAACAGGCTCCCAGCATCCTCTCAGAACTGACGATATCCGTGCTTTGCTCGAGGCAAGGACAACAACGACAGCAGGAAATTCGCCTTCCCTAGCACTGTTGTACTGAGTAGTGAAAATGTAAGGACCATGTTTAAAGCTTAATGAAGATCAGACTCATTTTAATGCAGATTCGGTTTAGCTGCAGACTCCTTCTCTTTGGGTTTTGAATCCAGAGCCAGACTTCTTTTCATTTTTGCCTTCATCAGAGAAATTATTTTTGTCAGAAATCTTTTCAGCCCCATGACTGGACTAGACCTCTCAGCCAGGACTAGGTAAGTCACAACTCATCTTTCTCAATTTGCTACTTGGGGGCCTATTCCACATTACTTCCATTTTTCTGCTCACATTTACAGGCTGCCTTTATAAATGCTGCACACATGACTGTGCCTTGACTCTTTAAAATCCTGCAAGGTGTAGTGTCTCAGGGAGACCTCATTGTCAGGCAGTTAGCTTTGGGTTCTTTTAAGTTCCTGTTTCACTCAGTCAAGTAGTGTTTGTTTCTGGTTTTCACGGACTTTGAAAGGACCTGAGCACTTCAATACTTTCCTCTGTGTGAATGGTAAGAAACTGAGGTCTCAGGAATATTCCATTGCAGAACATCAAGGGCAGCATCACTTGGGTGATATGATCATGGTAGACAGAACTCACAGTGCACAGGAAGAGAAGAAGGTAAAGCAGCAAAAGTAAAACAGTAGTCTATAGGAAGATAAGCTCTTCTGAAGCTGAGCATTTGGGAAGTAAGCTCAAGAGAAAAGGTTATATGATGCTGTGGCAACTGACATATTTTGTACCTTTTTTTGGATCAGACTCTACTAAATGCATCAACTAGCAGCTGGCTAGTGTAATTAACACCAGCTAAAAAACGTAAAACCTCCGCCTAGAATAAACTAAGGGCAGGACAAATGTTTTTGATTGTTTTGACACCCTTCTTAATTACCCCAGAATGAAGTTCATCATGGCCACCTCAGATTTTCTAGCTATTTTTTGGAGGGCACAGGGAAGACCAATGAGAAAAATTGTAAAAAGTCAAATGTAATACCATTTCTTTCAGAAAGGGAGATGAAGAGCAAAGTGATTCTGCCTAACCGCATGCATATTTATCCAAAGATTTTTTTTTCCATAATTCATAATGAACTTTTAAGCTCCAAAAGATGAGGAGAAAATAAGTAGCAGCCAGTATGAATTTGTGAAATGCATCCACTTGATGAATAGGAATTTGTCAGTTACTAATCATGCCAAATCAATTTCACTCCCTCTTAAAACAGGGTAACTGGCCACAAGTAGAGTGGGCAAGTGATAGGTCATGGGTATCCTGACTGTTTGACATCATGTTGCATGACATTGTCTTGAACAACCATCTCAGTGCTGTTTAAGGCCTGATCTGGTTTATTATGTCAGGTTTTGTGGCACCAAACTCCTAGAAAGACACAAAGTAGTTAGAGTCCAAGGGAGAATAACCAGGTCACAACAACATGACATACATGAAAAATTGAAAGAGGTGTATTGTATTTCTTTCTCTGGAATAAAGAAGACTGATGGGCCATGAGAAAAGCCTTTGATTTTATTTACAACAGCCTTTTACAGGAATTATTTGTTCTGTCTGGTATACAGAACAAATTTGCTCTGGCAAATTCAAATTTGGCGTTAAGAAACAGCATTCTGATTCTAAAGATGGCAAAACAGTGATTTTTTTTGAGACGGCTGTGGAGTCTTCATCACTAAAAATGTTTAAGAATGAGGTTAAGAGGAACATCTCTCATAAATTAAGCCTGCCTAGAGAGAGGGCAGAGACCTCCCAAGGGAGTCTTATTTTCTAGTGATTCCCAGACACAAAGTCAAATGTCTGTAAGCTGCGGTTGCTGTGCCATCCAAGGTAGGAGGTGTGTTTACAGCGTGAGAGAGTATCCATGCTTTGCCTACCATGGGTAGCAGCAGCAGCGAAGGTGGTACACCGCTGGGTTACAAGTGAAGTGAAGTAGCCTGGCACGCTCTGTTTTTACTCGCACTAACTAACATTGTTCTTTGTCACCTGTGCTGCAGTCAATCCCCTCCTGTGGAAAGGCAGATTAGTGTTAAACTTTTTTTTAACTAAGTCCTTTACTATCCCTGTCTTTTCTCCATTCATATGCAGCTTTCTACAGTTGATAGTGAGTAATGATGAAATTTAGCTTAGCAGAAAGTTTTGCCCGAATATATGGTCTTTTTGAATTGTGATTAGAGTTTCCAGAGTCCCAGGTAAATTAGAGCAGTTGGCTTTTCCGTTGTTTCGGAACTTATTATTGAAGTATCTAAATGTTCAAGAACATAAAAATGTACAAATGTGTGTTAGTTGAATGGATGTTGTAAGATTTTTCTGGCATGGAAGGTGCAGTATTTATGAGTTAATTTGATCGGAGAAGAAAAATATTGAGTAGGTGAAGAAGTAAAAATGATGACTGTGTATTATGTTTTTGCCATGCAGCCGAACAAACACATTCAGTGACAGACTTTGGCAGGAGCTGCAAAGATGTTCTTGACAATGGCATGAATAAATATTAGGTGCTGTACACAATTCTCTGCATTCCAGGCCTTGAGCAAAACCAGGTGAGCTTTGCCTGGAAAATGTGGAAGAAACAATGTAAGCATGTTGGGAAAACGTAAACATCTACAGTATTCTCCCCAGCTGCTTTGCTGTAACATTTTCATTTGCATCAGCAACAACTCTGTCATTTTTTATCTGCTCTACTTTCATTGCACTTCTAGGAATCAATTAAACTCCCAGCTGCTTTGGAGTTCATGGTAGGCACTTCAATAATATTGCCTAAATGAAGGACTTTATACCTGCTAAATAAAATATACTGATCAGGCTTCATTTGCATTGCTGCGACTAGCTGACAAAAATAGAAAGGAAAATAAATACTTTGAGATCCTTGGTGGTCAATGCAGAAGCAGAGAGGATGTCTCCTAATAATTTAAGATGGGAATTAGAGGAAATTAGAGAGAGGCTATGCGACATGGATCTGGGCTATGATAAATGACTACTAGTAAGACAAAAGCCTGCCAATATAGCTATTAAAAGAATAAGTATGACAATATGGAGGAGAATTTCCTTTTACAGATTTTTTCTTCAAATCTGGTTTATAGCTGTAATCTCTTGCTAGAACCTACAGCAGGATTGGTACAGCTGCAGCTCAAGCACAATTGACTGTTTGCTGAGGAGAAAAGAGAGATGGGAACATTCTGCAGAAGTTCTCTACTCTTTATTCTGACTCCACTGAGTAAAATTTAATTCAAGGTTGGTCTTCACATCTTCAATGTCCAGAGGGGTAGTGTCAACAGTATTGCTTTTTCATCTTCATTTTTGTAATCTGACAATACTCTTGCAGTGATAGTTTCCACTGACAAAAATTAGGCTAAGTACTGAATTTTTTCTCATTAGTTCTATTTTCTACTGGTCTTATTTGCAAGTGGGAAATGTTCATTTCAGAAGTAGTGTTCTTAAGTGTATTCCTCCTACTGTGCCACTCCAGAAAGCCATGGGAATGGTCTACATGGAATCTTAAAGACAAAGTGGATGTGGTCTGATGCTCCTACAAGGGATAACAGTGTCTCTCCTTCTCTATAACACAATGTGTTTGTGTGCCTGGGATTCTTCGGGGAGTCGCAGTAAGAGTAAACCTGAACAGGGAAATCATTGGCATAGCTGGGAAGTAGAGAGACAGTTTATGTCACTTCTGCAGTTCCTTTTCTGAAATAAATCCCAGCCATAATTCAGAGCAGCTTCAGACTCCTTGACCATCTATAGCCTCATGGGGATGTTTTCATAGCTGAAGACAGATGTGGTATTAAGCTGCCCAGCTCATAGCTCTGCTTATTCACTTGTTCTCCCTCTTTTGTGAGAGATGTGAGAGTTTGTGAGGATGTATATCAGCTTCCTGTAAGAACTTCAGAGGGTCTGGGCCTGGCACATTTTATTTGTGCTCGGTTTTTTATTTTACTGGAAATAAACAGAGCAAAGTGAAAATCCATCCTGTGGGTTTGGCTTTCTCTCCTCTGTTCCTTTCAGAAGTGAAAGCAATGGGCTCAAACCCTTAAAACACATCCTATAAGAGCAGCAAATAGACTATAGTGACATACTGGTAAAAAAGTCCAAAGACTGTATTTTTAAATGTAGTCTTTAAATGTCAAGATGATAGATATTAAAGAAGGAGGAAAAATAGGTCTCTTCAGTCTAGAACAGTTTAGTTAGCTGAAGATTTATGCTGTATTGCTATCTGTGATTATAATTTCATGTTTGAATATGTACCATTTGGCTTTCTCCTTTCAGTTTGTAGAGATGGTTTATTTGCTCAAAATGACCTATACCTTTCTGATGATAGCTGTTCCTTAGCTGTTGTCTGTTATTATTAAACAAGTTGGACAGTAATTTTCTGGCTCAAAAGGCTCCCAGAAAGACAGATCAGGAGACAGGCTGATCTGTTTGCAATTGCATATTGCATGAGGAAAGTGGAGAGTTTATTCTGAGCCTCAGTTGAGAGATTACTTCATCAGGCCATTATTATACCTATTAGAACAATTTCCAAATACCTATTACTAGGGGCAGTTATTTTGGACTAATTTTGTCTCATATATGGACATATATATAGACACATTTTCAGGTATGCTTGGCAAGCTAAGAACTTCGCTTTTTTAAAACAAACTGGCATACGCTTTGGGAATTCTAGTCCTAGTTACAACTTTTGTGAAAAGCTTGAAAATTTGGCCCCCAGGATCTTAATCAGGTAATATAATGTTTGCTTCATTTGTTAACTCTGTCTAGAGATCCATCACTTGTGTCGTATCTCACTAGGCTCTTGACAAGAGAGATAGCAGTCTGGGAACGTCAGCAGCATGTGCATGGCATCTGTGATTGTCACAACGTGTGTGTTGGACACACAGAAAAAGTGTTGCTTTGAGCTACGTCTTCTGAGATATTTTACATGCTTCACCTGTCTGTTGTTATGCAGGAGGTCTAATCATACCCAGTCTGAAAGAATTCCTAAGACGGAACTTCTGTGCTTCTGTGCAGCATCACTATTGTGAGTCAGCTACAGGAAAAATGCTGAAATGTTCCTGTGTATGAATTTTGGGGCAGAGGTTGCTATCCTGTTTTACAAATTATAAATATAGTAAATGAAACATCATTTTAAAAAGGATTTGCAGGATATCACTGGCAGGTTAGCCACTTCCAAATCTTGAATATTGACTTGCAGATCTTTGGCTTTATCCTGTAGTTCCTAGTTGCAGAACTTAACAGCATCCAGAGGTAAAGTTTTGAACAAATAAAGCTATGGTTCAGCATAAGAATGTTTTCAGGGGTGCGAAGAGTTCTCAGTGTAAAACCAGTATAATTTTTTATTGGTGTTAATGAAAGCTGTGTTGGTAAGTTAAAGGGTAAGCAGACTGAGTAAATAGGAGCAACTCTGAATTTGACTTAAGACTCAGAATAAGTGAGCCCTTTGATTAGAGGAGGTATGAATACCCTCAGGACATGAAGGGTAACATTATTAGATTAATGCCTCTTTGAGGATTTTAGTCAAAAAAATTATTCTATATGTTACCTTTAGTGTTAAATAAATTAAAAGCAAATTTGGATTTCCAAGACAGAAATTTTACAAAACCTGTGAATTCTCAATTTCATGAGTTCCCACAATGGTCTGAACTCCTGAGCCATAGAAAAAAGCCTTCTATTTCTCTAAACTACTGTACAGTTTCTTTGCAACGAATGATAAACAGATATTACGTGTTAGGAAATCTGTCTTCCTTTTTCTTTTTCTTTTTTAGATGTAATCTGGAATTAAAACCAATGCTGTCATCATACAATCTCCAAAAATAACAAATATTAGATTAAGCCTTTAGGCCTAGCCATCTTGCAGCAGGTGGTGTAATGTAAGTTTTCCAACTCCAAGTGACAATGGCAGAAAAAATAATTCATACTCCAGGCATTGCCTCCCTGGATGAGAGCAGAAGCTGCTTTCTAAACCCCAGTGCTTTGAAGCTACTGTGATACATGGCAACATGAAACTCTAAGATAGCTTTGGAACCCCATCTCCTTATAGATATAAGTAGCAGAGAAGGGAAGTGTGATTTCTTACTTGTTTGAATAAGGATAGGACACTACTCTTTATGAGAGCTAGTTGAATAGTCAAAATGAAAAGTTTATGAACCTTCACCAGCCTCTTGTTAAGCTGCAAGACATTAACACCATCAAACCCAACCTGTGGATATTGGCAGACATGCTTAAAAAGAGAGAGAAGCTGATATTTGAGCCAAATGGCAGTGCCCGATAAAAACTAAGCCATGTAGACACCAATCACAAACACAGATTCTAGGAAATTGTTTCATAATCAGATGTGTTAGGAAACCAGCAGACAAGGAACCAGCAGACAAGGGAAGATGCACGCAGACACAAAGAAAGAGCTCAGCAGAACGTCTTGGGGCAGAGAACTGAGCAGAAGGCCAGGTTAGGAAAATGTGCACAAAGAGAGTATTTGTCCTTATTCTGCTGATTTTAGATAATTTTTTCATAAGCATGGCTCTCTGAAACAATATATTCTGAATAGTATCAGTTCCTCCCTTTGACAGAAATGACCCTACAGATTTCTAAACATTGGACACTTTTAGCTACTCTTTTAGTGATTGGGAGAATTTCACTCAGGTTCAGTGTCTGAACACCATTAATTTAAAAATTTCACTAGAATTTGACGTTAATGATTTTGTGTTCCAATTAATAGAAGTTGATGCAGAAACTGGTAAAATTATGTTTTCCATGTTGGGGAAAAGATTTTTTTCTGTATTCTGAAGTATTGAAAATATTCATCAACCCCATAAGCCACCTCTTTGTTGCTACCTTGGATTCTAACACTTCTATGAAGTTTCCTAGGAGAACACTAGCTATTTTAAAATGTGGCAAAATACAGATTTAAACTTTGAAAAAAGGCTAAGTAATTATTGATGAATAGTACTGTGTAAAAATCCTAAATACACTGTTCTAGATGGAGCCAAACTGTGAGAATTTTATTTGAGTAAATCATGAATTAGCTGTGAAATAAAGTGTGTCAGCATTTGAACTGTATTTTCTTACTGATAATTAATCTTGAAGAATTATGAAAAACTGAGGAAGCAGCAGCAGATCTTCTTAGCAGACCAGGATTTTCTAGGAAAACCTTTGCCCTCCATCAGAAGTTTTCCATACAACTATTTTCATCCTTCTTTAAAGGATAGATTGTGTTCTCATCTTGAAGTACAATATAAAGCAAATTTTGTCCAAGAAAAGTGACTGAGAGAGTTTCAAGTCAGTAATTCCATTATGCAACAATAATTTTTTTGAGGGGGAGGAAAACTTTCACACCCAAAAAAGCAAAAAAATCATGTTATTGCACTGTAGGAAGAGTATATAATTAATAAAACTGTGGAGTAGAATAGTTACCTGCAGCCCTTAAACCAAATAAATTCATCGTAAGCATGAAAAATTCTGCAGGAAAATAAGGTTAAAAATAGTAGTTACTTGAAATGTACTTACTGTTCCTGCAGGTCCTTGGTTTAATGAATACATTTCAAATATCAGTGGCCCACTTGAAGATTGTCTTGAACTCTCTCTTTGCGTTGCTTTGTAGTTAATGGCAAACAGGACTTTAACCTTACCTCCCAAGCTCTACGTTACTTCTTCTTTAACTAGCTGAATAAATACCCAGTACAGTTTAGCTGTACAGTTTCACATTCTTCTTTTTCAGCAACAGTGTTTAAAGAGTTTCTGTCCTCGGCTGGTTTTTCCTGACCCACACCTGCTTCTGGTCGTTTTGGTACAAATCTTTTTAGAGAGCTGTAGGGAAATAGATGAGGGAGTAGGTTCAGATTAAAATATTCCTCTGCTTTTCTCTACTTTTTCAGTGCTATTTTAAACTGAAACCCCGTTCCCTGAAGCAGTTCTGTGTGTCCCTACAAACAGTAGTGTCAGCACAACGGAAAGGATGGGGCAGGGCAGGAATGAAGGTTGTGAGCATGAGGAAAGGGAGCTCCTTCCACTGGAATTGCCACTGAAAATCATTAGAGATTATAGCTGTATAACTGTCTAAAGCATAAAAAAGACTTGGCACCAGAAAGTTAGTTTAAAAAGATAAGAAAAAGAAGACAGTAATGATTAATTCACTAGAAGTACAGTAACATAATACAAACAGCTCACATCAGTGCACCTGCTCACCACTTTTTGGCACAGCATAAAATAAGAGATTAAATGTTTCTTTCTCTAAATATTATCTGTCGGTGCGTGTGTGTGTGAGAACACACATATGCAAGCAGGCACGTGTGCGAGACTCTTTTTCCCCTCCTGGTTGTGGTGCTTGGCATGGGAACTGAGCAGAGAGGCCTGGAAGCAGGAAGCGGAGGTGGCTACTAACGTCTAAGATGCTGCTGGGTCTGGTCCTGTCAACAGTCAGAGATGGAGACTGCTAGAAACGAGGGCTTGGGTGTGGTTTGGATTTAAGATATGTATCTGGATAATTAAACTGAGAAAAAGATTCATTTTGGGGAATGGAACTGTAACAAGTTCTGTCAACTTTGATTCTGTCTGTATAATGTTTTGAGGTAGTGGTTTTAAACAGGGTTTAAACAGTGGTGCTTTTTTTTTAAACAGTAGTTTTAAACGGTGGTTTAAACTTGTGAAGTGGCTCTAACCCCCTTTCCTTCTGTGGTCTTCATCATACAAGCAGCTGCTCGGAAACACAAAGATCTCATTCCACATTGCAATTGGAAATATTTAGATTATAATTATATACTCTGGGTCCATATGACAATCTCATACAATTTTTACATGAATGGCTTCTTAAAGTTTTAATTATATGTCATTTATTTAAGGTTATATTCATTTCCTTCTAAGTCTTGAAAGTAAGAGGTTGGTTTATTTGGTTTTCAAGGAGCTGTTCAGTTCATTTGCTACTGTTATGAGATATGTATGATCTCCCATTTAATTATTTTTGTTTGAGCACAAAAATTATTGTCTGTTTTCTGTGGTAACTCCTATCTTTCTCTTATAGCTGCATGTGTGACTGCTGTAACCTTGTCTGGAGTAGACTGTTCTAGTGTTAGTGGATTTATCTTTAAATTTCTAGGTGAGGTGTGAATGTAGTAGGGAACAGAAATCCAACCTGTAATTTTTTCACGTGCTCTTATTTATTTTAAAAATAATTTATTTGACAAGTCATAGGCTTGGCTAGGTACTGCAAGAATGCTGATGTGAGAAACATCTCTTCTCAGCTTGGCTCCTGGCATCCCTGGATACACTGGGATCCTTTGGAGGATGTCTCCCATGCTGGCCCCGGCAGCTGCCCTGCCTGGTGGAGGCACGCAAGCAGTAGATCTTCCACAGCCGCTTGCTCTCCAAAATGGTCACTGTGATCCCAAAGCTTGCTCAGGTTTTCTCTACCTCCCGCTTACCCCTCTGAATCTCCCAGCTCTACCCTGTCTGTTCTGTACTTTGTCAACACATGCCAGGAGTCATGGACATCTGCGATAACCCAGTTCTTTTTGATATTGGTTGAGCAAGGGACTATTCCCATGAGCTGCTGAGCTGGTGGTAACTGTGAAAGGGTGATTAGCCGGAAGAATTGGGTGACAGTAAGTAGCTTTGATGGAGTAACTTTCTGGTGAGGCAACAGCTGCTTGAGGATATGTGAACCAGCCCTGGGTGTGCTGCACAGGGGACGGAGCTGCAGATTATTTGTCCCCAGATGTTCCTTTCCATGTGGGCTAGACAGGCAGGCAGCCTCATATGGGTGATGTGAACCCTCTTGGTGGATTCACTAAATAAGCTTTTCTCACAGATGCTTTTCAAGTGCAACTGCATTATTTCTGCTGCCAACTGGCCTTAGTGAGGAATTTTCTAATTGCTTTTCATCTTAACCAGCCTGTGCTGCTCTAGAAATTTCCTCAGCAGTTTTGCTGGATGCTTTAATCATGTTTATACTACCCGTGCAGTCTCAGCAGCACTGTACTAGCTTATGTGAAGTCTGTTAGCCCTGTTTTGATTCTGTTTGTTGATTGTCATGTTAATTATTTTTTCCAGAACTGTACAAGTTTTCAATAATACAGTAGATCTTCCACGTGCCAGCTCTTTGGACAAAGAACCCCATTTGATTAGCTCTTTGTCTTTTCTTTATACATCAGCCACTTTTTTTTTTCTTTTTTTCAATTTCCAAACTGGCAAAAAATAAATGAGTTCAGAAGTATTACACCAAAGTTCATCAGTGTTGGATTCAGACTTGAATACTTGAATGAGTGAAGACAGACTTTATAATTCCTAGGTAGAAGAACAAGGTAGAAAGTAGCTGATAAATGGCTGTTATTGTGCTGGTTTTAGTCACAGAAGACAGAAATCATTTTCCCTAGATGTACTGCTATTATTATTAAGCTATTTAAAAAATAGAATCTTTTCTCCCAAGTTTGAGATGATACCTTTTGTTGGGTTATCATTTTATGTGCTTATGTATGTATGAACTGCAGGTGGCTATTCAATAAATCCATTTTTCTTGTCATTAATATTAGAAGATTTCGAACTTCCACTTGCATGCTTTATTTATGATCAAGTTCTTGCAATCAGAAATGTGATCTTTAATAAAATGAAATGTATGTGTCTGATGGAAAGAAGCATTAATCATGCAGAAAGCAACCAATACACATTTATTTCCTTTTGCCATATTGTCACATTGTATTTCTATAGGTTAATCATGATTTGTAAGTAATATGTAAACATATTTTCAAAGAAGTACTTTCCTTTAATTCACTGTGAGTCCAAATAAACAAGAATATGTTCAGTTCCCTTTCCTATTCAGAGAGCAGGGCAATGCAATGCAATTCCCATTCACCTCTGCTTTGCTTCTAGGTATTTCAATTATCTTGCATGTTGTGGATACCAAACTGATAGACCTGCTGTTCCTTAGAGGATACATTTTAAACATCAGTACCACAGTGAAGTGATTCCAATTTTCCGTAACACTATTGAAAGTTAGTCCATTCTTCGTAATAATCGTTAGTGCTCTCTTGAATGCATATAAATGATTGGTATTGATATTTCATTTATGTATATGATTCCATCATGTTTAAAACCCACCTCCTGCAAAACAACTAATCTGTAAGTTTGTTAATACTCTGATTATGGCAACTTGGGGTGTTTATTTAGCAGTAAACTCCTTTTAGAGCTTATTCTTTTGGCAAAGAACATTTTCAGATCACTAACCTTTCTCCGGAGTGAGCTGTACTGTATTTAAATCATACAAATATGAATCACATAAATGAAAAAAGTGTATTCATGGCAGAGCTGTAACAGCCACGAAGGCATGAGTAAAAAAAGACTGAAAAATTATTTGAATAGTTGCATTAATTTCTACAGGCACTAACTGCAGTTATCGTTATATTCCTTTTGTGCTCACTGTCATCAACAGCCACTAATCAGCTGGATCTCACAGGCCCGCGGATAAACGTAATCTGATGGCAGAGGCTGCTGGCGTGGGCTCAGTTTGGCACTGCTGTGCACAGCTGACCAGGGTTGGCCGGTCACGAAGCAGAAAAAGTGTAACAGGCTCAGTCACGTTTCGGCAGTGTGGCTCAGCCCTCCAACGCCGAGCAGCTTGTGGTACCTAAACAGATGAAAAAATGAAAAGCGGACAACGAACTGCTGTGTGTCACTCCTGGAGCGTTGTCAGGCAGACACGAAGGCTGTCGGTGCTGGATGTGTATGCCAGCCACTGGGTGGGTAAAACAGAGATGTTCCCGTCACCTGTTCCTCCTGCTTGTGCAGTGTCTGCCGCACGCACCGTAACATCACCTGGGTGTGGGAAGCAGAAGCTGCAGAAGCGTGAGGTAATCCTGGTGCTGGAGGCCCTGTGGGGTTTTGCACAGGATTGGTTTTAATGTGCTGAGCATGGTCAGCACTGAAGTCTTCTGAGTATGGCCAGAACTTGAGGCACAGTTAAGCCGGAAAGCTTAGGCGCCCTGAGGTTTTGATGGCTGGGAGATTGTCTGTGGGTGTGGGCAACCAAGGATCAAAATTCTGAACTTGGACATCTACAATGGCAGCTGGATCCTATATCCACCTGAATCCCATCCTTAGCCCTCAGTCAGTTGGAGCTTTGTTTCTATGGGAAAAGCCCTGAGCACAAGGTCGTTAACAGTTGTAAATTGGCATAGTGCCACTGAGGGTATTGAAGCTCATATAATGTACACTACAAGAGGATTTGACCCTCTGTCTTTAGTTGGAGTCTTCTGGAGCCAAATCAGCAAACAGTGGGTGTCAGAGGCAGCTCATTATGGAGGAGCCATACTCACCATGTTCTCTCTGGGAGGTCTTACTCTTGTTTTTTCATGATTTCTGTAGCTGTACCAATGCAGAATAGAGGTCACTGCCACTCAGAAAATAAGTTAGTTTTTTAGACTGAAGCTACACAACAGAAATTCTGGCTGATGCAGCTCCTGTCTTGGCTGGGGACTCTGTGTGTGGGGGAGGAGGGATTTGCAAGGCTATGCAGCTGGCCAGGGAGAATATCTGTGCAATCTAAGGAGCTTTCTCTTCCTTTCTTTTTATTTCTCCCTTCCCCATATTTATTTTCTTAATTTCTTCCTTTCTTACTTACTTAAAGAACTGTTCCTATTCAGCTGCCTATTCAAGATCCATTCAGAACTGTCGCTTAGTGAAATACAGAACTGCAAACATAGCAGGACAAGCAGAGCTTTTGAATAACTGATGGTTGAAAGACACTATTTGGCAGTGCTAATTGCACACAGAGCATTGCCAAACTGCGCCGCTCTATTTAATGACTTGTCATTGTATATATTTTATAACCCTTTGTTAGCCTTGAAAATTTGCTTAGGCTGATACCCAAAACACAAAGTTGGTGCCACAATTTTAATTTAAGTATGAAAATATTCCAAACCCCTGCTTCCTCTCAATAGTGACTGTGGTAAATTCTCTGCAACTGAGAAAACTCCCAAGTGGTCTTCTCAAAATGCTGCTGCATATTGCTTCCAATTATGGACCAGAAGTTTTGCATGATTTTATGCAGTAGATGTACTCTCAGGGAAAGGGCTTGGATGAAGTAACTAGTTTACTTCAGAGAAAATCCCATAAAACTTTCTCATCATTTTCCTGTCTTTTGATACTGATTTCCAATAATAGCAAGGAAATTCAAAGGTTTGGGGGGAGTGGGAGTGGGTGGGTGTTAGAAATAGCCCTGTTTCGAGACATAAGAAAAAACTCAGAGAATGAGTTTGTCCATGCCTTAAACACAAGGTAGTTTTACTTGCATTTTACAAGTGAGGCTACCGCTGTGAGTTTTAAGTGACACTTTGCCTTTGCCATCAATATCCATCTTCTATGGCATATACAGCTGACAATAGACTTCAGGGGGAATTCAGTAGGTCATGCCTGCATTTACGCATTTCTTCTCCAACTAGAACCTAACAATTACAAGATTCCCAGCTTCCCAGAAGCTGGGAGGGGGAACTTAGTGCAGAAAATTTACCTGTGTTATTGTAGTTCTATGGCTTCTAGAATTCTTGTACAGTAACCCAAACAAGGCACTTATTAGAGAGGTAGCACTGGGATATACCGATTATACTGATACAACTACAGTGATATACCAGTAGAGTAATATGAGTAAATTTCTGTGTTTAAGCAAGCCTCAAGTCAAACCCTTAACATTATTAAACTGTAGTTTTGCATTGTGAACAAGAATAGTATACAGAGTCTCAGATATTAGAAATATTTAGTCTGTCCACAGGGGGCCAGAACAGGATTATATCCTCACAGTGTATTAGTGCTTTGTTTCTCCTAATTTTAGATGTCTCAAGGGAATGGAGCTTTCACCATTTCCAAAGAGACACTATTTCAGAGCCCATAGATCTTTCTGTCAGGAATATTCACCTTACAGTCTCTGAAATTTTTCCTTTTATGCAAGTTTGGTAGCATTTTTAACTCCCTTGGATAACTTTATGTGAGAGAGGTGAAAGGGGAGGAATTAGAGAGAGAGAGAGATCAAAAAAATGAAGTCTGATGAAAGCTCTAAATGATTTTCTTGTTTAAAAAAAAGTCACAGCACCACAGATTGAATGTTGCTCTCATCAGCGCCTTGAACAGTTTGAACGCTGCTATGATAAATGTAAACTTAAAAAGACCTTAATGTCAAATGGAGCAGGAATTTTACAAAAACAAGTGGAATTTCTTCTAGAGATAAGAATAAAATATCACTTTGATTCACTCTGGTAGATTTCCTCACCTAATCTAATATATCTGCTTTAAACCTCAAGGAATTTGTGCTGTTTTATAGACAGTGAGACCTTGCAATGAAATGGAGAGGGGGGAGTTAACTTTAAAAACATACTGGCTTTCTCCCAAGCAGTGAGTGCTGACAAGTATAACCATATTACTAAAATCACATCAGCAACGTGATATATTAAATAAAAACATGATCGTCTACAGCCAAAGTAGTTTGTATTTTGTCCATGAAAAAGCGTTGTGTTACATCAATCTGTCCAAAAAATGGGGCACATCAGAAAACAATGTTAAGAAGGCTTTTAAAACACATCATTGAGATTACAGCACCTTTAAAAATAAACAGCACTGAATACCAACACAGGTAAAATGTCATTGTGAAACCCAGATCTGAAATTCAACGGCATGCTTTATAGCTTTCCAGTGTGTGATAAAATCTGTTCACCAGATGTACTATCTGTCTCCTGTGTAGCATACTTGAGCATCATCTAGGCCTGAGGCCCATTTATTTCATGTAATTGCCTTCCCTGTGCACACCTTAGGGCACCCTAATTCTCCATTTTATTTCAGGCACTGTACAGGGTACCATCTGGTAGTGTTAAGCTCATCTCATTTTATTGCACTATTGCAGTGGCTATATCCAGCCCTATAGCATTCTTTCAATGAAGAGAGAGTTCAGTTACTGCCAGCTATTTATTTTTGCCAGAAATAAAGTAGTTTTTAACTATACACATGTAGAGTTCACATGTATATCAGTCTCACCTGAAACACAGGTCACTGCTCTTCAACCCACGTGGTTATAAATAAATAAATAAATAAATGGTGACTTGCTGATGTTCAGGTACAGCAGCAGTGCTGGGATAGTGTTCTCTTCTGTTAAGAGTCAGAGGTCTAAATTCTTCTTACTCCTCCGAGTAATGATGTCTTTTTAGTATCTCATTTTTATTATTTCTATTAAAATGAGAAAAAAATATTATATCACACCTTAAAAAGGCACCTTACAGGAATAGTTTAATATTTAAAGGTAGCAATATACCTCTCAACTATATTCTGTTACAAAGTTCATTTGCTATTTTAGGCCCACATTCAGTTCTGCACATCACGTTCCTGCTGTTATTCTCTTGTTTATTCTTGTAAATTATTGCCATTAGAAAAACAGAACTTGAAACTGAGATTATAGAAAACTTCATCCATTTCTAGGTTCTTCATTGTCTGCCACTGTTAGTCATCTCCCTCCTTTTGAGTCTGTGTCACATATTTTAATGTTCTGAATTTTTTTATCTCCATTTTGTGCCAGCAATTTTGTGCTCTTGGTTATTGCTACTTAGATGTCTAACTACCTGCTTGTGCCTGCAAATGACGAGCTGGAAGTCTAAGTACCATTAATTGCTCCCATAGTTTTCATGTGCAAAAAGGGAACCTGGGTTTTCAACCTCTGAATTTTACTGGCAGTACATTTGAAGCACATCAGATTTGAAAGTGCGACATTGTTGTCTGCTGTAGAGCCAAATTCTACTCTCCTGTAAACTCTGCTGACTTTAGAACAGTTGCATGCCAGTAAGACAGACCAGAATTACCCTCATATCTGCAGCTCTACCACTGCTGGGGAGGAAAATAAACACCTTTGCTAAATCACGGTGGAAACATCATGCAAAACACATTTGGCACCAAGTCAGGTGCCCTACAACAAAATATACAAGTTTCAGTCTTTCTTAGATGTGTGAAACAGATCCCCTTCCTGATGTCAACAGCAGCATGAATGAAAAAAAAAACCGAACTGCATTTCTCCCCCAGGCTTTCTTTAAACTCTTTAAATCACGTTTTCATTGCATCCCCTTCCCCTGGCACTTTCTTCCTAGGCAATGTCAGGATCAGATTAATTTATTTGGATGCAGCATAACACCTTCCCACCTCCTTCTACCTCTATAGCTCTGTCTCCTCTTTGGAGCCGGAGTTGAGCAGGATGTCATCCTTTTAAGAAGTATGTGTAAATGTCACTTGGGAGCAATTGTTATGTTAGGCAATGCTTCCAGACAGAGCTCAGGCAGTGTGGATTCACCCAGTGATCACAGCTAGGGGTGGCATCTGTCCTTTAGCACCCTGGGCAATAGCAGAGTTTCCCTTCTGTTGAAAGGCAGACATGTCCCACTTGTTTTAAGTATAGTTCCAGGCCTTCTGCAAACTGACTGATGCTGTTTCTTCGGTGTCACTCGGTTCTGATGTCACTCTTCTCAGCTGTGAAAATGTGGATGAAATATTGATGTGACTGAATGCTCCAAATAGCTGGTCAATGTCTCTCTTCATCCATCCCCAAACATCAGTTGCTGATGAAAGAAACTTGGGGCAGAGTGGGGAGCTTTGAAAGTGTTGATTTTAGCTAAGTATTGAAGTTATTCACCTGACATTTCCAGTGCTGAAAATTACTCTTTTTCTATAATCAGCTGCGTATGACAAGAAAGGGACAGTGAATCTTCTCAGAAAATAGGTTGGCACAGTTCTGGTGAACAGCGCAAACTGATCATGAAAAACCAACCACTGTTAGAATGCATTTTCCCCTTTCTCCTGACTTTCTCACTCATTGATTACTAATAGCCACAACATGGCAATAATAGCCGTGTCTGAAAATGCCACCTTCCAGATAAATAAATTATAACACAATGAAACTTAAAAAAGGTGTAATTATGTTCCTTTTGTGGGAATTCTGTATGTTTTGCACTCACTGGCAGTGACAAATGTGGGTAGATTCACCTGGATTAGCTGTCTGCGTTGATATAAAGGGCAGGTAAATGAAAAGAATAACTCTATCATTCTTTGTTGTAGGAAGAGTTTATTTTACTGTTTTTAGTCTCAGCTGAAATCGGGAGTACTGGATTGTGACTAGACAAGCTGTGATTCTTAGCAGCCATACAAAGTACATTTTTCTGATGGTTTGTAAATCAGTGGAAGTCTCCAGTGAAAAGATAGGTTCATATTTATTTTCCTGGAGACTTCCAGCTCCTTTAGCTTTCAAGCCGCCTTATTCTCTAAAAATGTTAATGATAGTTTTAGTATCAAGACTCATTTCTCCCCTTCACCCTGTCAAACAGAACATCCTGATAACCAAATGCATTCATCTGTAAAGAGCTAAGTGTCTGAACAAGCCACCATAGGCCTTAGAGGAGTCAGAGCTCAGAAATTCTGGTAGATAACCGAGTACTGAGATTTCCCATATACCAAGAAACAATGCTGTAAGGAAGGGAGAGAACTTCAGAACTGGCAAGGTGCAGTGGACAGGTGTGGGTGCAGCAGGGTACCAGACGATATCTGTTGAAGGACTGGAGCCTTAAATATAATTAAGACTGTTCATGTGGCATAGCAAAAAGAAAACTCATAGATTTTTATTGATAAAAATGCAAATGTGATCATTTGAGCTAAAAGGGGAAATGTAATGGCACACACTCATTCCTATTAAATTTATTTTCCATTAGCAAAATGCTAATTAACCATTAATCATTTGATAATGTATATGTAGCAAAAGCAGCTCAAAAGTCAAATTGTCTAAATAAATAGCACGGTAGCCAGTCAAGGTTAAAAATGCCATGCTTCTTTATAAAGAAGAAAAGTAGAAATCCTTGTTCCCTCTCACAGGAACTGTAGCTGTGGCATACGTACAGCCTTTGTTACAACACCTGAGAGTTACGACTAGCTAGTCGATCTGTTACTGCAAGTGGCTGCAGTTAAATGGAAGCAACACTAAAATGGACTTACCCATCTCTGCAATCAAACTGGGAGAAAATTGTCGTGGGATTCATTGGACAGTGGAATTTGAAAGCATCACATTCTTGCAAAGGTTCCCTCTGAGCCCGAAGGATGGCTTCCTAGCACTAGTGACTTCTACTCTGAGCTAATTTCTGCTCCATTCCCATCGCACATTTTTGCGTCCATAGGCCCCTGGAGTGCTGTGCAGCCAGACCTGCTGGCATTTCCTGTTTATTTCAGTCTCTGGTATGATATTGGAAGTAACATCTCAGCCTGCAAGTACATTAAATGAAGTGTGCATGCAAATTACTCGCAACCCGCCTTTTCCATTTTGCAGAAGGTTCTTGTTCGATTGGTTCATTTTGCAGGACTTAATTCTGTAGGATGGGCTAGGCTTTTTTCCCATTATAAAATAATCCCTAATAACCAGTCCCACGTCTGAGACAGTGAAGATTAAAATCAACGATTGTGTAGTATATGAGAAGTAACTATTTTTCATAGGCTTTTTACTGCACATTTGGGATTATGTTTTCATATTATGCAAATGCATTTTATGAAACCATAACACAGAAATGTGTACTATTGTTAATACACATTTGCAGCCTAGCATATGAAGTCTCCAGAAGAGCCATTCTGGTGTCTTCTCTCATTGTGTGTTATGACTAATAAACAAAATGTAGTTAGACATATTCTGTATTACAGAACAATAATAACAAAAATTGCATCCTGTCATTAATATGCGTCAACAGCATGTATCCTGGTAGCTCAGAAAGGCATCTCAATGTGAATGCATGTTAAACAGAAGGAAAAAGTTGTCTAAATAATAGCAGGAAGAGGGACTGTTTGGGACAGCTCTGTTTGTTGTACTTGGAGGGAAGGATGGTGATCACGATCCTGCTTGTTCTTCACTTCTTTCAGCTTCACAATGGCATTATCTTTGTCAGTGGAATGGTTGGCTGCATGTTAGTTCCTGTGTATCACAGTCATATTTGATTCCTATTCCTATTCCTATTCCTATTCCTATTCTTATTCTACAAAGTACTATAAGAGGCCTCAAAATAGATGTTCTTATATGTGTTTTCTAAAAACCTGCAAAGAAGCAACTGGTATTTGAGCAGCCTAGCTGCTAATGCAATGCCTTGCCTGGAAACCTAACCTACTGATGTCACCACCTGCAATGGCTAGGTTGATGAGGCCATCCAGACATGGAATCTCAATTACATATTATTTCTTCTTAAATTAGTAATAAAAAATGAAGTAATTTAGCAGCTTTCCAACTTCAGCATGCTTTTTGCACTTAAGGTGCAAAAAAAGATCACTATCAATGTTCCTGAAAAAGAACTGTGTCAATGCCGGTCTGTGACTGACAGGTGTGCTCCGGTTTCCACTCATTTCAAGGATCTCGGATCTGAGCAGAGTGCCCATTTTCCAGCACACAAAGTCACACTGGCTAGTTTTATTCTGCTGTTATGTACATAAATGCAAGTCTCTACCTCTACCTGTTACCTGCTCCCATGGGGTCGCAGCTTGTTAGCCACAAATCTGTGCCATGTTACTGGTGTTACACACCAGTACTCATGTGGTGTCATTACTGGTGTTTCTGATATCCCAGAATGATATCTGAGGCCTTTTATGTGCTCGCCAAATCTGAAAAAAACAAAAACAAAGGGGGAAAGTGGAGCTTTTTGCTGTTCCCGATTGTCTTTAATAAGGGCACCTTTCCAGGATGAATGAAATGGTAATTATTTTTTTTCTTGGTCAAATGTATTCTGGTACTAAATTAGGTCTAGTCTATCTGTTAGAGCTGTTTCCAGTGTAATCTTGCCCACAGAAGCTGAAATATTATGAAGGCTTTAAATGTCTTTTGTAGATTGAGTTGACTACAGGTTCTGGGTATCAGCACTTGAATATAGTTACGTAAGACTCAGTTAGAGCTGCCTTATAACTCATTATCATAGCAATCTCTCTGCTTGCAAAGCTGGAAAAAGAATAACTTAATAGCACGTTTCAGTAGAAAAAGCCAAGAGGAATGAGCTCTAGAAAAATATTACTTTAATTCGAACATCTGTATTTTGAAGAGTCCTACAGGTATCCAAGCAGATTCCATGTCTAGATTGCATTAAAGGTATGATATCTAAACTTGAGGAGGTAAACACTTGAAGTTATGTGTTCTGTATCACGAAAATTGCCTATCTATAAAGCTCTTTTTTCTACTGCAAAAAATATTAGTAAAGGTAATATCACCAAACATTTGGGGACTTGAAGTGCTTTTCGATCCATATGGTTCTTTATGAATAGGTATTTTTTATCTGTGTTCTACTCAACTAGATGTTTATAAGACTGTCTGGTTTCAAAGATGCCCACTAAAAAAATATAATTACCCTAAAATGACTAACATAAGATTTATTTAGTTACCCTTTAAGTACTTTGTAACTTATTTCCATTTTTCTCCCTCTAATTTTGCCTCCAGTAAAATCCTAAATTTTTCTAATTTGCTGTGCTATTTTAATTAGTCAATTTTCCCTTATTTGTACAAGTAAGCAGTCTTATAAGTTTGAGACTGTAAATCATTCATCCATTAAAAACTCTATTTCCTCAATTTGCAAGTTCGATTCATTTAGAAAAGAAAAAACCTTGGCGTGGAACAGAATTATGCAATGTCATGGACACATTAACATTTGGATCAAAATTTTACATTGTGTCAGCCGGTAAACAGTATAAATGGTTCAGATTTGCAATAAATAATTGTCTATTAATACCTTGGCATGGTGTAGCAAATTAAAGTCTCACTTCAGTAAGCACAGATGTAGGTAAGAGCTAGGGCCTAAAGAAAGCAACTGCCATGCAGCACTGGAACAGAAAGAGAGCATCATGAAGCGCTACTGTGTCTTTTCAGCAAGGAGAGTAACGTATACAGATTTAAACAGCAATAGGGAACATGGGGGAGGTAGGCTGTAGGTGCATTTAAGTCTAATCAGGCAAGATTTAGAATCATTTGGTTTAGATGCTCTGGCAGACGCTTCCCTCACAGAAGATTAACAGAAGCATTTTAAAATACAGCGTCGTGTGCTGTTGCATACCGAGCAGAGCCCATAACTCAGGACGATCGGGACAGATGATACTCAGGGACCCCCTGGGTCATTATGTTGGGTCTGTTCCTGTGGTAGTCAAACACCCCCAAAAATCTTCCCAATACACTTCTTTTGTTAAATCGCCATATTTTGCAACGTGCGGGTTGTTGCCAACTGTCTTGAGGTTTTCACAAATTTAATCGCTAACTGAAATTTTGTCAAATTACTTCAGTAAGTTCCTGCCCCACAGCCTATGAGTAGATGGTTCTGAATGCTCAGTAACCGAAACTCAAAATTCCGTTTCTGAATGTGGGCTATTTCTGGGAAGATTTTAACAAGCAGACTTGCCATTATCCCAGTGTGGAAATTCCACACAAACAGAAGCATGAGAAGAGATGACTTTACAAATTCAAATACATATGAGCAATAAAGTATTAATAATTATTTAGAGAGCCCCAGTTCATAACACTGCCTCTCAGCTGTTCGCTAGTGGTGTCACCCATGAACCATAATTGTTGTTACTGCAGTTTTGAGCATGCTTTTTCTTTTGCATTACCAACTCAGCCCATAATCCTGTAACACAATCTAGCTTGTCCATACACTAATGGGAAGGCATTAATCAAAACATTGTTCTCCGTTACATTAACTATAGAGCAATATCTCCTTATTTTGTATTTCTTAATGGTTTCTTTGTCCAAGTCCGTTTAAAAACGCAGCCTCAGGGTGCTGGACTACAAGTCTTCCATGGTCTATGCTTGATTGGCTGAGTAATCTCTCTCATTTTCTTTGACACTTTGTGTTCATGTCCTTGGTGTCTGAAGCACGAATCAGTGGGTTTTTAAGCAGAGTACAAGGACTGTATTTTGTAGGCAAGATGGCTTATTTAAAGGACATCTGAAGCTGGTCCTGCTAGCTGCACAAGACAAGGGCTTAAAAATCTTCCCCCAGTGTCTGGCTGTTTACAGGCCAAACAAAATTTAATGCTTGCTCTGAGGGAACACAAGGACGATCTGCGTTCTGCATTGCCTTGTTCAGTGGGACTAGTTAAAAGGGATATAAGTGTACCCATGAGACCTGGCACCTCTGCGCTTGGGAGCTCCTTGGATAGACTTGAGAGCTTCTTCCTTAGCTCCTCCAGAAGTGCTATGGCTTTGCTCCAAACCTCTGAGGCTATTAATAAAAACCTGAAAATCATCCATCTAATAAAACTCATGTCACTCCTTGAAACACTCAGACCTCTTTAGCTTACCAATGATTTGCTCTGTTTGTGCAGCATACTCTGTTGACTTGACTCTTTGCATAGTTACTGTGAAACATGTACATTATGTACATTACATTATATGTAATAATGCACATTATTACATGGCTAACCACACAGTAACTTCCCTGGAAGCAATAGTAATTACAGAGTAAGCTGTGTTAATCCTCCTGTGCTATTGTTTGGTAACTGTGTAATTAGCTCAGGTCACCTGTGCAAATCAAAGTTGCCTGGTAATTTTTCTCTTCTCCCTTCTTTTAACAATTGCAAGTGAGTTAGAACATTGATGGTATCTCAGCAGGGAATGTGGATCCAAACCTGCCAGTGCAATGCATTGCTTTCTATAAGCAACTTCAATTTTAATGTTATCAGCAGAAATCTGATTACAGGGACAGAGGTCACATTTGTCTGTATGAACAACTGTATCTCCCTTTTTAGTACCCTCATTGAAATCAAGCTTAATATTACATTGAATAGACCATTCCCACCCACTTGCTCTTTAGGAACTTGTGAAATGAATTAAGCGCCCTAAATTCACTCCCACTCTTAGGAGTTATGAATTTTGATCAAGGCAGACACAAGTTTAGTAAAACAGTGAGAGGTCTAGAGCAGGATTTCAAGCAGGCTATGGCTGAGGCATCCCATAGCAATCAAAAGACAGCCAGAAGCCATGGTCAGTGTAGTATTTGTTCTGTTGCCAGAGAATGAGAGCCACCAGAGATGACAAGGTGTGACTTTTTTGCATAAGCAATAAACTCTGCACATCTACAATGTAACACAGAGATAAAAAATGCTAGGGACATGACCTGACCTGACATGGTTTTCTTTAATACTGGCCCGAGTTGCATGTTAGAATATAAAGAATTAATTACATGATACATAACCAGCTCCCATCAGTGCTCCAGCAATCTGTGAAGCACTGTTTAGGCATGCCTTTCCTGAGACACTTCTTCTGTCTCCAATATATCACACAGCAAACCCAACATAACATAAGCATACATATCAATGTGAACAGTATCATCCTGATGCAGAAATTTTCACAGTTAATTAAAAAAATCAAATATAAGCAGTCCAGCTCCTTACTAAACTAATTAAAAATATAAATACAATAAGCCCTGACTGAGCTTTTGACAGGTCATTAAAAACACAAAATTGAGTCAAGTACAAGGACTAGTTTCAATATATAACAGAGTAAAATAAAATGGTCAGGCTGAAGTTAAATTAACGCTGGTTTTGTTTCCATTGTTCCTCACCTGGTGTCTGTGACTGAATTTACACAGTGCAGTTCTCCAAAGGTAAAGGCTGGGGCAGTTTACTGCGTGAAGTCAGACGCCATTCACCACTTCCTTCTGGCTTTTAAATCTGCTCCCCCGCAGCACTGCCAGCTGTGCGTGCTCCATGCAGTGCCTTTTTGACCACAAGTTTTGACGTAATTTTCAGTCCTCTGAAATTATTTCAGCAACAGACACAATCTTACTGCTCCATGTGTGTCCTTTAGAAATACCGTTGGCGAGAAGTGGAGCAGTGCTTTTGGTGCATCAGCTTAGAGTTTCCAAGCAGGACTACGATCTAGCAAGTATTTTCCTTGTAGGAGCTTTAAAACTATGTGATGGGGCTGCACTAGGCTGTCATATTGGTGTTCCCTTGCTTCCACACAGGAGTCCCAGTCCTGAAGATACCCATGCTGTGTACAGCTTAGTTCATGCCCAGGATCCTTCCTGGGGCAAATACGTTGCTTGGTAGAACAGAACTGACTTCATAAGGTCAGTTTGGTGCTTGACTGTAAAATACCATTCTCCCATTATGTTTACAGTATGAGGAATTCTCCAATATAACTACAAAACCAAAAAAAGCATGGGTGTAGCCACTGTGAATATTTTTCCTGTTGGTCTTGATTTATCAACAGCATAATGAATGCCCCAAATGCCTTCGAATTTCCTGTGAATCTCCCTTTGAGGGGAGCTTCAGGAATATTCCCTCTATTTTCTGGAGAAAAGCATGGGATGCCATTGTGAATGGACATGTTGCTTCCAAGCATGTTACAGCTTTCATTTACTGACACCCTACATACATTCACTTGTATACACCATCCAAGACCAGTGTGTAATATAGTTTCATCTGAACTGATTTCCAACACAATTTGGCCTGCCTATAAGCATCAAAGCTGTGCTCCTTTCATGGGTGTAGTCAGAGGCCCTACACTGAGCCAAAAGGATCAGGGCATTCCCAGCAAGAGGTTCCCTAAAGGATGTGGGAGTTTCTGCCTCAGGGCTTGTCTGCTTCAGGAACTGCCCTGCAGCAAGAAAAAACTTAGCACAGAGTAGTGTAACATGCCCTGGAACCCCTGTGAATCAGATGAAATGCCATAAAGTCACATTCTTGCTTGTGACTTGCTGATTCCTGCTGCGCAAAAGTGCCTCTGACTCTTGTCTCCCCGGCACTGAGCCGCCCAGCCCAAAGGAGCTGGGACTATTGAAGTTTGTTGCTGTGGCCCTCAGGATTTGCCTGTGCGTGTATCTGTACGTCCTTCAAAAGGCCAGAGCCCTGCATCATGCTGTGCCTCAAAAGAAGGGATTAATGCCTAGAAGATATCTTAGTCAAAGAGTTTAGACCTGGTTTTATAACTTAGTTAATGGTCTAGTACAGGAGAGGCCTAAGAAAACATGGCAAATATAAGTATTAATGCTGGATCCTCCTCATTCTCTATTCTGTTGTACTGCCTCTACATCAGATGGGCCGCCTTTTTATCCCTAGCATTAAGTTTTTATCACTTTACTAAAACACTATAAATCAATAAAATAGGGCAGAAAATTGCTTTCTTACATCATTGCACCAACATGCCGTTTGTATGGTCTAGAATGACAATGAGACATCCATCTTTCTGTGGACAAAAATGCCAGTTCACAGTACAAAATGCGAAGTTGTATATGGCTAAAAAGATTCCAGACCAAACATTAGTTCTGCTGAGATGAGAAATGCCTCCTTCACTCTTCTAATTTTTTGAAGATCAAGAGAAAATTACTATTTCTCTAAACACAAAAATATTAACAAATTAATATTTACATTCTGTCCTAAAACTCCTTTCCTAGTCATTCTTCTTCCTGATATAATATTTGCTTGAATCTCATGCCAAGCTCTATAAAGACCTTTTTTTTTTTTTTTTTAATTTTTAAATATACTCACTAGGGGGAATGCTCATAAAATTCAGCCTCAGCCACAATCTGGACTATGGTCTGCCAAGCTCCACATAAATAAATCATCAAGTCATTTTGGCATCTTCTGGGCCAGGAGGAATATCTTCAGGGTAGATTTAAAGAGACATTGACCTGTAAAGTATGTCCTTTGTGGAGAAAACTAAGCAGTCGCTTAAAGGCTACTTTGAATCTCAGATATTTGAATTTTTGCAGGTAACCAGTGGAACAAAATACAGTGAAAGACTTTTTAATTCCAAAATTACAACTGTATTGGTTAGTCTTCCCTGCTGCTATCCTAGCAGAAATGAAATAAAATACCTGAGAGCTCAGGGTAGTGTGACTGGGTGATACTGGAGATGCTGATTTTGTGCTAAAATGTCTGTAGAACACACAGCAAGTAGTCATTTGAGATTTTCTCTTAGCAGTCTGAATGGTGAAACAGGGATAAAGCAGCCAAACATTTCTCAGCTTTGCACTTTCTAAAGCCAATCTAAACACTGAGACGCAAGACCACTCCAGCTCCGGAAGAGCATGCTGGGGTTGGCCTGACAGCATGTTGGCTTGTCCACTGGCAGCACCTCATCCCTCTCCCCCTCCCTTGCACCCTGGGAAAACAAAACCTAGGCTAACTTGAAAAGAATAGCAGTCTCCTGCAAGGGCCCCGGGGTGGCCAGGCAGGCAGGACCACTGCAAAGGACATGTGCCCTGCAGCCTAGGCGCAGAGCCGAGCCCTGGTTGTGGGACCTCCATGCTGGCCAGGAATGATCTCTGCAGCTGGCTGCGAAACACAGCTTTGTTCACCTACCCCTTGTGGGGGCCATCTAAAACAAGGACATGTAAATCAGATAATAATCAGGAGAAAGCAAGCTGTAGCTGGTTTGTCAAGAGGAGACCTTGGGCAACAGTCCTCTCTGCCATTCACAGGTCAATGAAATCAATGGAGTTGTGCCTGAAATTACACCACAGGGAATCTGGATCATTTTATTTGCACTGTGGGAAGTTACTGAGCAGTAACAACACAGAGGAAATTTGCCTCATTTTAGGTTTTGTTAAAATCCTCAGCTTGGATGAGGTTCATCGGACAGGTTCTAAAGCATTAGTGATGCCTGAGACCGTTGAAGCGGTTTGGCTGGGCAGCAGAGCGAAGTCAGGCAAAAATTAGTATCTTCAGCTGAGTTTTTCCTGAATATTCCTCCATTCATAAGAACTGTGAACAGACAGGAGGAGTTTGAACTTCCTGAGATTATTTGGAGAGTGAAACAAACATTTACAGGTGCGCAGTGTTTGTGCTCATGATGGAACCAGAAAGAGTGACAAATCCAGAGTGTCATCCATGCATAGATCATCAGGAAAAGAATGAGCTGCAGCTGGACCGCTGACTCCCTGCAAGAAATTCCCTGTCTTAATTTCTGAAATGCAGAGGAGAGTCTTAGCTGCAAAAAACCCTGAATTTTAAGAATGATCAAATCTTAGGAGCTGTGATTTGGTGCGTTGTTAGTAACTCTGAGCTCCCAAAAAAAATTGAAAGCTGAAAATCAAATGAAACAGCCTGGGAGTTTCAGCTCATGTCTTCTTACAAAAATATTGTACTACAACTATACTTACTGCCAATGATAATGGCTAGAGGTATTTTAGGTGATCCTTTAAAGATCATTTAGCTATTTTGAATGGTCTAATGTTACTGATAATGCAACAGTGAAAAGAAGCATCAGATACTCTTTCTGAGTTACATTGAAATTAAATCTTTGTGTTTTGGAACAGTGACACAACGTAATTAACATACGTGGTGTTGGCACCATATTCTTTGTATATATTTCTGAATTGAAAAGAGGCACTGAGAAATACATACCAGGCAGTTACAGGTTAAGGATCATTTACATAAATTAGTGAATTTGCAAATGAATTCATCTAGTGAAAAGTAAGACACGGGACACTGCATTTTAATAATTGACATTCCACATGAAATGCAATGTTCTTGAGGAGGAAATTGAGCTCCAGGTTGCTATTAGAACCAGCGGAGCAGCAAAAGCTGGAAAGAAATGCCATCTCATATTATGCGAGTTACTGCTCCTGCATAACAACTATCTTCTATTCTGATAGACTTTATTCTAATAAAACTAGTACTAGGATTTTTACAGAAGAAAAATCCAGTCATTGACAACACTAGTCAGGAAACAAAAATGCAAGAAATCTTTGTGATCTCGTTCTACCAGTCAGCTAGTAATTCATTATGCTCTAAAGTAATCTTTCTTCTTCTGTTTTCTTTGGCAGCCAAATCTCCTTACTTTTCAGTTATACCAACTAGTTACAAGCTTACCCCAAAGTATGCAACACTGACAGAAAATTATAAATTATCTAATTTTTTTTGTTCCCTGTCACAACATAGGTTAAATTGCAAAATAAAGATAAGTGATCCACTTAGCTGCTTCCTGCTGTCCTGATCAGTTTAAGAACACATTATGTTACAAATATTGTTCTTGATACAAAAGTAATGACTTTCATAAGGTGCTAGTCAGTCATTCAAAGTCACAATACTTTCATTGTGCGCCATAAATACAAATTATATGTTCACAGAGAGACGAAAGCAAATCTGTCCCTAGTAATGTTTCTTAGTATAATTTAAAGATTAACTTAAAATGAACCAAATCATTCTCTCAGTGATACACTTTTTCCAAGATCACGTAGAGTAGGCATGCCATTTCAGTGAATGCCAGTAAAATTCCTCCTTTTGTAATATTCCCAAACACTGATGAGAGAGTGTTTGTCCTTAATCTGACTACAATTCTGACATCATCCAAAGGGAACACTGTGTTAAACTTCCTGAACTGAAAAGATAAGGCAACAAACTACCGCTGCCCGCATACAATGTCTGGCATGTGGTTGTCCTAACATGCTTTTCACTTCTGTTTTTATACAATTTATTGCAGCAACATGGACAAGCTGACTAAGTTCTCTTTCCCTTTGTTTCTCTTCCTTGTTGTAGGAACCTGAGATATATTAATTACTGAATAGGTTGAGAAGTCCCACCAAAGGAAACAGCTGCATTAATAATATTTATTTTGTCAAATGATTCAGCTGTTTGAAATACAGACAAGACCCTTACCTGTAATGAGCTCAGACTCAATAACTGGGTAGGCTGACATTCTCTCTCTTCAGTATTTTGACAGACTCTGCAGTGCATGTATACATACAGGTAGAGCAAGTACATTTGCAGATTGCAATCATGCCCTGATAAGTGAAACTCACTGCCCTGACTGGCCTGGGAACAGATTTCTGTAACTCTCATGCCCTTTGGTATGAGGTCTTACTGAGAAGTATTCTCCTGTACTCATTAACAGACTGAATGAAGAAAGCTTCCATTTTTAACTTCATCCTTCACGACACAAAAATAACTGTCACATATTAATGGGAATGATCATGTGGTAGAATTATTTTAGAAAAAAAAAAAAAGAAGAAAGCAAGCAGCTCTTGGACTTTTTTCCCAATTCAGAATATTCTTTCCCAGCAGCAGCACTGTAACCTAGGTCAGACAGTCCCCTGCACTGTGTCCTGTGCAGAGTAGTCAATAGGCTTTGCAGAAGTCCATAGCTTCACCAAGACTTTACCTTTAAGAGAGCAGTAACAGTGTGAATGTCTTTTCACCAGGGTGTCACTGATGGATCTGAGCAGCTTTTCATGTATGCGTGCTGCAAGCTCTTTATATTTTTACATTCTAATAACAGTGAACAGCATAAATTATCTCTAATTCTTGATTCTGCGAGGAAGCAACCATCTGGTCTAATACCACTGTGACAGTGATATAGGACTGAACACTCTGTGCTTGGTCTGCTGCACAGAAAAGGACAATAGGACATATTTTAAAATGTCAGGATACATCAGAACCATATTCAGGAAAGTTTGCATTTATGAAAATTGATAGTATTGGAGATATATCATGATGCAGATCTAATCATGGCTGCTGGTATGGTGAATTAAATTAAGAGCTGATTTGAATTTTTCTAATTAAAGATGTGTTATTCCTTCTCTCCTCATGTTTTTGCTTTTGGTAAAAGAAGCTTATTAAACAGTTTTCAGGAAAGCTTTGTGATTCAAAGGGTTAAAGCTTTAGCAAAAAAACCCCGGTGTCAGTGGTAGTTTGACTCTCTCAGTGCAGTACTCAATGGGTATTTGTTTGTATTCCAAAATCATCACTGATGTTTGCATAATTATTATTGTTTTAACTAGATAGCCTTGCTAATAAGCGTACCCAGGTACTGCAGGGCAGGATGGCATGTAGGCACAGCAGCTTAGCAGAGCTGTACAAGGTGTTCAGTGTGCTCTGTCCAGCCCTAGAGAGCTCTCTCGTCTGCCTGCCTTCAATGCCTAAAATACATGCACTAAAAATAAAGGGAAGGCAAAATGGGAAAGAAATATGACTTATGTGGGAGTAAGCACACTTTAAAGGTAAGCTAACATGAATTAGATGAAAATCTATCAAGTTGTGATTGGCCCCAACATATTAACTTCAGCTTTGCTGTAGTGCTTAGTTATGTAAGTAGCTTATGTAACTTCTCATTTAAAGTTTTTTTAATAATGCCAAGTATTTTTCAAGACACCAGGAACTTAAGAGTATCGTTGATAGGTGTCACATAGAATGTATTTCCATCATTAGCCTTAACGGTTTTAAGAAACTTAGTTTATTATTTTAAAAATAACCACTAAATAGTTCTTTTCACAGCATGAATAGTAGTTAACCTACGGAGGTCAAAGAGTTAAATACTGTAATGGGATTTTTAAAGGGACTTCTTAATTTTATGACCAATAATATCATTTGTAATTTTATGTACTAGGAGGGGCCATCAAATTCATACTCCAGGGTGTTAGCTGATCACAGGAATAAGAAACAGTCCTCTCATCCCTTTTTGCCATGTAGGACATTGTGTAATTAGCCAGCTGTTTTCTTTGAAGCACCTAACGTAGGCCACTGGTGAAGGCAGAATTCTGAGCTTGAAGGCTAATTGATCCAATCTGTCTTAGTAACTCTTTGTTCACTTGTCTACTATTAAAATACACATTCTTCAGATCAAAGATGGGGCATTTTTGAGTTTTTCATGTTGCTTTCTGCTTACAAGCATACCAGAGGTATACATTCCTTTCAGAAAGTGGTCCTTCTGGAGCTTACGTCGGCGTAGTTACTAGTTAGAATTGTCCGGTGCTGCGGCTGCCTCTAAGGCTGTATAATATAGAGAAATCCCGCTGGCAGGTCATCATTCTTAAGGATGCTGTATGCCAGTTTTCCTAACTCGGGTTGTCAAATGTTAAAGCATGTTTGTATTGTTCAATCCTTCTTGCCAGCTCGCCCTCCCACTGCCATAGCATCCCTTAAGTGCCAGAATGCTGCTTTCAGGGATGCTTTCTTAAAGAGGCAAATGCAAACATAATGTTATTCTTGAAGGAGGAATGAAGATAAACATAAGCAAAGGACAGTGAGCTTAGCCCAGCTCCTGCCTTTGAAGGAACAATCCCCTGTGATACTTCTGCTTCACACCGTCAGAAATGGTCGTACATATACTGTAAGCAAAGAAAGCACATCGTCAGAGGTAAGAATGGAACAGTGTGTAAAGACAGAGCTGGCATCATTTTGCACACCAGATTTCAGAACAAAACTTCTGGCTAAATCTTGCATTTGTGTGAAGGAAGAGGGAAGCTTGTGTCTGCCTGGAATGGAAACGGCCGGCACCTGCATGAGTAGTTAGAGGTTTTCCAAAGCTGGATGGGAAATGAATTGATTTATCTTTGCTTAAAGCTTTATCTCAGAGCTTGAGAGAAGAAAAAAGAAAAAAAAAAAAAAAAGGAATGTTAGCTTACTAGTCATGATAAAGTTTCTGCAGGTACTTTATTTTCCCTGTTAACTTTCAGATTGATCACGTGAAGGGCAATGTTTGTGAAGTTGATTTCCATGTGGGTTTTCTTCTGTTACAATCCCAACTGGTTATAATCATCTCAATTCCACAGACACTGAGAAAGCTTATGAATTCAGTTAATTTCTTATTCTATGCCTTATACATGTACAAAGAAACCGATTAACCCACTGGTCTTCACTCCTTTGTTGCTTTGCTGTTTCAGAACCAAAGTAAAATCTAATCAAACCTACTAGGATCCATGAAATCCTAAACTCAAGCCACTTCCCATTTCTGGCAGAAAAAGCAGAAACAATACTAGTTCCCCAAATCCCTATCAAATGGTTGCAATATAAAAAGTTAAAAAATGCTATATCAGAAACTAGGTCTAGACAGAAATTGGATAAGAACTTGTGCTCATCTCTCCTCTGTGTATATTCTTTGACACCTCCATCAGCGTCCTGTGTGTATAGGTTGAAATCAAGTTTTGCAAAGTCTCTGAGTTTTGAGTTTCTTTTCTTCTCCCATACTTTACAGCCAGTGCACCCAAAGCCTGAGCTTTTCTAGGTCCTTGTTGCTGCAGAGAGCCATAGCCCCCTTTCGGGTGCCACCTCTGACAGTTTCTGACCACTCTGCGAGCCCATTCAAAAGACTGAACTAGAAGAAAACTAGCTTGCCAAGAAAACCTGGATAATTTTTATTCTGTTCATGAACTGAAGGAGGTTATAGAAAAAGGAGGGATGGGGGGCGGAACTGGAAGAAATTGGTGGGGTATACAACAGCCTCTTTTGTTGACAATAAGTTTCATCAATTCAGCCATGGTGTTTAGCATGACCCAAGATGTCCGGAAATGGAGAAAAGCAGTTACTGTTAAATGGCATTACTTTTAAGATTTTGTGCTTTGATCTCATCAGGTTTCTTAAGGCAAAGAAGGTCACAGTTGGTCAGACAAGATCCCTCACTTCCCTTTTCCCTCAAAACGCTGAAGCTAGTAATCTAATTTGTGCCTGCCCCCTGTGCTGAGCTTTCATTCACTCAGAGAGGCAATGAATGTGTAACAGTGAGCATTAATTTTGGGTGAGATATCAAGCCAGGGTCTCGACTCTTTAAATAGAATCAAACTATGTCTGGATGAAGACCATCAAGCATCTGTTAATCAGACTCAGGAAATGGTAGTGAGATGAGAGTTTACAACAGAGGTACTGGTAACAGGTTGCTGCGTAACCAAGAGAGATCTGTGTAATTTGTCATCTTCTCTGAACAATTCTACATCTGGATAGAAGTTGCATGTGTTCTTTAGCACAAGTTCATGGATAGTAATGAACTAAAAACTAGCAGTCTTTTCTCTGTCTGGACAGTGCAAAATAGTTTGTATGTGCTATTGGAATCCCTAGAGGTTTTGTTGCAGAAACTGAAAGCATAGCCCATATTATAAAAAACTTGTTGAGTAATTTTTGCAATCTGTATGTTATAGGGGGAATTTGAACTTTCTCTTGGAAAATTCATCACTGTAGTAGTTGGACTATTCATTCTCATGTGTTATTTCTGTCTTAGAAACATGACAGAACAAGACAGAAGACAGAACAAGATGGAATGGCAATGACAAGAATGACAATGACAAGAATGACAATGACAAGAATGACAAAGAGAGGAAGGAAGGAAGGAAGGAAGGAAGGAAGGAAGGAAGGAAGGAAGGAAGGAAGGAAGGAAGAAAGGAAGGAAGGAAGAAAGGAAGGAAGGAANAGAAAGAGAGAAACAAAGAAAGAAAGCAAAAAAGAGTGAAACAAAGACAGAGAGAAACAGAGAGAGAGAGAGAGAGGAAAAGACAATTCCAGTCTTTCTGGTAGTTTTCAGTAAAGGACTGATTAGAGTACCAGAGGAAACATGCGGAGGATAATTGCTTAGGAAAAAGCCAAATGCTGCAACATAACTGCAAGCCGGAGGAAGGCGGCTATGAAATGCTGTGGGCACCTACACACACCAGGACAACGAAGAAGAAAGGTAGGTGACCATTTACTGCTATGATACCTATTTCACTTCGAAAGATTGAAAATAGTGGGGGTTTTGAGTCAGAAATACAAATGACACATTTTTCTATGATACCCCGATGTCCTGCTAGTGAGTGTTTTCCGGTCAATCCATCAGTCACTCAAGTAGTCAAAATCTTTAACCACATAAAAATCTATTGAGAACAAGTTTTATTTACAATGGTGACCTGGCCAAGAAAGCTCACAAACAGCAATATGTAACATCACTTACAGACATACAATCACTATTGTATATTACTAGAAAGCTCCCAAACATATCACCAGACATAAATCAATTATATAAAATACCACAAACATCAAATAAACCAATAAAAGAGGGAAGGTCATAACGCCACCAGACATGTCATGAATAACCGCCACAAACATCAGCCAGTGATTCATCCACAGTATGAATAAAAAACCAAAAGATATACAAGCAATTCCTGTTAGATCTTTTTGTGTTCTGTTAAAAATGTGTTACTGTCTTTTGATGTTGTCTATTTTACAACATTACTTATATTTACATTTCACTAAGGGCATTAATTTTTTTTAAAGTCTATGTTAATTAAAATTGAGGGGTTTTGTTTGTTACATAAATGGGCATTTTAGCATGTATGTTTTGCTTAACAATTCATTTCATATGTTTCCATGCTTGCTTAGAATGGGTAATACTTTGCATTTAGTAATATAGTTCACAATATTATTACAGTTTGGCCTACTGAAAGAAACTGGACATAGAACACAATGGGAGGCATAGTTTGGTATTGTCACTGTCGTGTGTGTGTGTGTCCCCTCCACCCCTGCCCTGGATTATGAACATAAATCAAAAGCCACTGAGATTTGAAGAACACTACCTCCAGGTAGTCGACATCTCTTAGAATCTCCACCACTTTCTGTATGTTAGCAACAAAGAACGTATATAAAATCATCATTAAACTTGGTCTTTAGAGAGCTGAGAGCTTATACATAGAACAGCATATCTGTAGTGATTAAATGTGATGATTGCAGTCAATCCATTTTTAAATGCTAGATCATGGCTTTATTTGTGTTTGTGTCGGAATATCTTATTTCCACAAGTCCATGTTAAATGCCTGCTGGTCTAGAGGGTTGCTGTTCGAGGTGGTGAGGGGTGTACTCACAACTGAAATATACATTTGTATTTTTGAAAGGGCCACAAGAGTTTAACCTTCACGAAGTCTGGTTTATTTGATAGTGTTTGGCACATGGTTTTCAGGTTGCATTCAAAATAACTGTCTCATCTGTTTGAGTGAAATTTTATTAAATAAATAATATAGAATATGCTTAGTTCCACCCTCTGCTTAATACTCCCAATTGTTCACCCTTAATATAATGTCAATAAGCATTACTTTCAATCAAACTTGACAGAAATTAGATAGCGTGTCTCATCAGGCCCTGTCCTCAAAAGGGATGCCTAGGAGCAACTCACAGCTTACAAGGTGGTGATGATATAGTCCACCATTTACATTCCAGTAGTGTTCAGCTGGTGAGACATCAGCAAGACAACCCTGTCTGCAAACTTGAAAACAAAAGTATTTTATTGCTGAAAATAAGATTTGCGTTTAAAACTCCTATATAGCTAAACTGAATGTAATTGAATGGAGAAAGTGGGTGAAAACGTTTGGTTTATTTCCATACATCCTCTTCCAGACATGAAGCTTATTCTAAAATTCAGAATAAATAGATCATCCAGACTAATCTAGGTCCCCTGCTTTTAAACTGATGATATTGGCTGAAAATCAGACTGCCATAATTTCAGATAAGTCATTTTTGCTTCATTGATAACATGTTTAGAAGCAAGCATTTAGAAGCAAGTTCTGCACATTAAAAAAAAAAAAAAACCAACCCTTCTATGCATGCATTTTTCAGATACAGACCCAGCTAGTATATGCTAACACCAAGCAATTTGTTTTGCAGCATGTCACATAATTCTCTTTTTTTTACACCCAATATCTATGATTAAGAAATGTAATACATACTAAGAAAGTCTTAGATAATTTACACGATGCATTAAAGTGTTTTGCATGAGAATATAGTATGATGCAGACAGCAGAAGAATTATGTCTTTCATTAAAAGGTTTGCAACTCAGTGTGCTATGATATAACTATAGCAGTTTTTCTGTCTCAGTGAAGGTTTTTTATTTTAAACACTGCCTTGAAAACCAAGGGATGCATATGCAATAGCACTACTTTGGCTATATGTTTTAACTTAATATCACCTCTTAGTAATTACACACTGTCAGTTTACCTGCTGTCCCAGGGTTATGGGTGAACAGCCATGCTGTCACTGTTCTTCATCTCTCTGAATCTTGATGTAAGCAGTAAAATAAGATGGCCTTTTTTCATTATTTAACATTTTAAAAAAATCCTAGTTCAAAGCCTATTTGAAGCAGTTCATCAGGAATGATATACATTAAGGTCAGGATTAAAAGAAAACCAATTACGTGGAAGAAATATGATTTTTACCACAGATCCTCTATGTGCAAATTAGGATGTGTACTTGCTGCCTAATTTAGAAAGCACCAAAGGACAACTTACAGGGATGTAAAGTAGCCTTTGGAGGAGTTCAGCATTTGTGTTTCCTGAGGAATCTAAGCAGGGAAGAGGAATGGTGCACTTCACAAGAAGGCTTGTGTTCAGGGTAAAACCTGGTCATTGCTCCGCATGCATTGCACTACCTGAAAAAGCACTTTAGGCGCAGACTAGCAGCTTGGAAGCTTCTCCATCTTGGAGTAATCTCCAAATGTGGCAGTGTGCATATAGGCTGTTCTGCATCCTATTCATACCTTCACTGTGCTACTGACAGAATAAAAGACAGAGCTCTACACTGACATAGCATTTTGATGTTGTCTGACTATAAGAATGGTTTACAAGGCAGAAAACGTTTCAGCTCTTCACTTTTCAGGGTCTATTTCAGAGGCACTACAAACCATGCTTAGTGCCTTACAGATGTCTTCTCTCTCTCCCAGCCACTGAAGTTAAGAACAACCTGCTGCAACAGTTTCCACCTGATTTCTCTTTCCTACATTGTCTTGTCATCACGTGTCTACTTAATTTTGTGTTCACCAGTTCTTCATATTTTTATACTAAATATTTGCTTGGAATACGTAGCTCTGAAGCTGCTTGTTCTTTCCATGTCAGAAATCTGCTGCCACATTTTCAGGGAAAAAAATGGTTTGTACTTCTTTGTAACATCCAGACATCATAACTGGCGTTCTATTGAGCCTTTATCTCAGCATGTAGATCAGCATGATAGGTAGCGGCTTCACGGCCTCACCAGCTCTGTCTAGGTCTAAGCATCTACAACATCAGGGGGTAAGTGGGGATATTTTGTTCCCTGCTCAAGGCACTGTTACTGTTATTTAGCTTGTGGTGCTTTAAACATAAAAAATATTTGAGCTTCTAAGAATGGTGGCCATAAATTAAAACACAGGAGATTGAGTTTCACTTTATAATAATTAATATTAGCTGGTATAATAGCTAATACCATTTTAGCTAAGTGGTAAAAAAGACTGAAATATCTAGCGCTCAAACATAGCTCCTCTGTTTTGCTGTTTCTCACTAATATAACACGCAGACTTAATAAATCCAAGGCGTTTAAAGAGTTTTTCCATAAGATATTCTGTTAGTATGTTAGCTTTGGTGAAATTTGTCAAGCTATATTTAAAAACAAATAGAAGAAGCAGTAAATCTGTTGTTGTTTGGCCAGAGCTTACTTGTACTTTGGTGCAGAAGGGTGATAATGTTCTACTGTGAGTGCAAAGCTGCCAACACTAAGAACTGTATATCCTCCCAAGACCTTGTTTATAAAGACAAGGAAACGCAGCATGGCTGAATGTCCTGCACTGACACTTCACCTTAAAGGAGTTGTATTTCTCCTGCATCCTCCTCTCCGCAGACTGGCAGGTTGGAGTCACAGCCCACAGGACTTGGGCAGCAGTGTGCTCCCAGAGCAGAGGAGAAAAACCTCAAGGGACACAGAGCCATAACTAACCCCACGTAACACAGTGTGCTCAGATTAATGATAGCAATATGCAAATTCTTGACTACTGTTACAACTTTTAAGGATGTGGACATCTGGATGCCTTTTAACCTAACAGAGTGCTCAATTCAATGATATCATGCATCAAGACACCAAAGGTATAATGCTATTTTTGTCTCTTCCTGCTAAACGAGCTGAATTCCAGACCCCTGTAGTGAGGTCCATGGCTCTCACTTGCTGGCTAGTTAATAATTTGCTTCATGAGTTACAAACCATCTCCCAAATGCTCTGGGGGTCTGAAAAAGCTAGAGTGACACGGACTCACCTTTCGAAAATGTGGTGCATTGAGCTATGAATGAAACCTGTTATCACAGCAATTGGCATGTCCTGGGGGCAGGGGAACTCACAACTGGCTGTTGTCACTACTCAAGGAATGGCCTTGTAGAAATTTAGTTATTTCATATCCAGTTAGCTCAGATGAATAGTAAATCTTCAATCTAGTCAATCCCGCTTCAGCTCAAATGTTTGGAGCAAGTGAGCCACAGCTGATAACTTCAGCTGATGTAATTCTCCCCAGACCAGGGCTCCAGAACAGGGCTATGGCAGAACAGGACTATCTATGATCAAAAATTAGGAATTAAAATTAAGGTGAACCAAAGGAAAACTCTCCATGGATCTTTCAGGGATCTTCTCTGCCATACAATGTCTTAATGATGCAGTGCGTCTTGCTGTGCAGCAAATTTGCATGTGGTCAGTAACTCCTATGTGCTGTGACTTTCAGCACTAAAGATTGCTCACAGCGAAAGTCACTGGCAGCTGAATTTTGAACAGATGAAGTCCTACATATTGCTTGCTAATCATACCTCCTCTGTCTGGCCAAAATTAACGTCTAAAATGGGCAGCCAAATTTATTGGAAACTTCCAATTTTACTATCAATCTACATTAAGTCATCAGCTGTGAACTAGAGGTAGTAAGTGCCCGTTTACCTCAGAGAGATGGGAGGAGGATAGGTGCCTCACCAAAGGTAAATGCTGTATTGATACGGAGCAGAGGAATTCACCCGTTAAAATGAGGATTTCCGTCTTCACAACATGCTTCGAATAGTGCATAGGAAGTAATTCATGGGACCGTACACTGGCAAAAAGGGAAAAACTGATGATTCAAGAGCTTTTTATTTAGTGGTCACTGCTCATCCTGTGTATCAACTATTACCACATCCTGGAACTTGAGAAAAATGGTGTGCAACTTGTGACAAAAATAGCATGCAGTCATGTAACTAACGGCTTTGGTTAGGTACACACATGCAAGAGGTTTGAATAAGTTTTGTACAGACTTCCATTATTCTAGTGTTTCTTAACTTTGGTGTGCTTGGCTTTGTAACCTTATAAATGTTCTTTCAGAATTGCCATGGTGCGAAGTTATAGGAATCATTAAACTGAGAATAAATTTTTCAGACTCAATTTGTATGTTGGTATGTTGCCCTCCGAGGCAATGAGTATAGGGTCAAATAAAAACTGTTGTCAAAGCACATATCTAAATGAATATGAAAAAATCTTTGCACATTTTCTTAATATCAGTCTTGCATATGTGATTGAGAACTTTTTTATAGTTTTTGTGTGTTTATACTGACACACACAACCGCTGGTGGCCTGTCTTCTGTACTCTGACATGACAAAAATTAAGAAGAGAGATGAGGATGGGAACAGCCCAACGGATTACTAGCCCACATCCTAAGGGCCCAAAACACGACATTTCTCCCTCTTCAGAACATCTGTCTTTTCCTTGTGTAAAGACTTACATCTTTAAGAGATGCTGTTTATCCATAAACAAACAGCCGTCCTCTGTAAGAAGCTGTATGTGTTCTTGTAAGGCAACATAGGTATACCCTGAAACACCTACCCTGTGAAAAGATTGTAACGAAGTGGCACTTCATTGAAAAACTATAATGAAATGCCACTCAAATTACATCAGGAGAAGGTTCAGATCATCTGTGTGTGCCATCAAGGACATGCTGTTTACATCCCCAGGAAAACGTGCCGTACAATTAAAATATGAAATGTTAGAGATTTCCTTTCTTCTCCCAGTTAATAGGAAGTATATATAATACAACATACACAGATATCACTGGATGTAGAGGCCTGTTACCCCTGCCTAGTGCCAGCAACACCCGCATGGTTCAATTGATATCACAAGTGGTTTTCTCCTTAAAGCTGCAGACCATTAGGAAATGTCAGACTTCCTGCTGGTGCTCTAAGATGGGAACCAGTTGCACAGACTGGAACAAGTAATACAGCTAGCCTAGCCTACAGCAGCCCTACCAGAAGAGTTTGCTTTTATTTACTAAGCATTAGTGTGTAAGTTCACCTAAACTCGGTTTCAGTCATCAGTGAAATGCTGAATCAGAGCTGAAGATCAAGTGTAGAGACACAGCTTCTCCAAGATTTCCAAGTTACTACGTTAGTCAAATGGAATGTATCCACTGATATTCTTATTTAAAATAATCTAACCCAAAGTGATTCAAGTTTTTAGAGTTGCATATTCTCATTCAGCTGGTGCAGAGATGTCATTTTGTGGCAAATAGGTGCTCAGTAATAATTTTGCTCTGTACTTCTCTGTGTTGCTATCAAGCTTCTACACATGAAGAACTGCAGAAAATGGGTTTAGTTTCTGTCTAGAATTTACATATCATTTGGAGCTGTACCTTGTAGAAACATACAAATTGTACAGTATAAAACCATTGGATACACTGCGTTCCTCAGCTTCCTGTCATCTTAGTTCATATAAATAGAAAAAGTATTTTTAAGTGTCAGAGAAAATTATATACTGTCTCAAAAACTGAGTATTATGTCTTCAAGGAGTAGTTAGTGAGAGCAGTAAAGGACACAGGAAGCTCTGTTCTTTCGTTATGTGAACAGCTTTTGAAAGTTATTTGCAGTACCTCCTGATGTCATGACAGAAGAAAGAAAAGGGTCTGACAGTTAGCAATGTCTCTTGGATCCTGAGTTCTGGACTCTGAGGTCCTGAAGGTTTTTAAGGTCTCTTAATGTATGTGGCTGGTTTGAAAACTAAAACAGGAAAGATTGATAACAGCTCTACATGAATTTGTATGCCCAGGAAAACACTCCTAAGAGCTGCCTTTACCCCCAAGGAACTCAAAATATACTGTTAGAATTTGCCTGTTATTTACAGGTAGGCCATTTTTGTAATCTCAGGAAGGTATAAGCTGCTTTCTACAAATATAATATTTTTTTTTGAACAATGCTTAGTGTTAAGATTCAGATTCACATAAACAAAGGTACAGAAAGACTTTTATGTTAGCGTCTTTTTCCAACGATATTACAGAGCACTGAATATAGCTATGTGATCATGCATAAACATGACTTTTAAAGCCAATAGGAGTCTTAAACATCAATAACCTGATGATGTTAATTGCTTTAGAAGAAATTAAGTGCTTTGTTAAAGACTAGTTTAAAAAAAAAAGTTACTTTTGCAACATTTCCAAAACTATCCATTTCACCATGTGAACTGAAAAGGTTTTACAGCAACACGAAGTATTTGAGTCCTGCAACAGGGGCTTTGTTTTAGAACTGCAAGCCCAAGTTAACAACTTCAGGAAACTAAGGAAAGTACAGCTCTGATAATTACCCTGGTAGCTCCACAGTAAATACACCTGCCCGTTGCCTGAGGAACATGCCCTTCAGCTGCTGAGGTTGAATGTACATTTTTTCTATTACTGCAAAAATAAAATTCCAGAATTCAAGTCTTGCATCCACTAAGGTGAATAGCAATATTTCCATAAAGTTCAACAGAGTCAAGGGTTTATCCAGATACTTAATCTCCAAATGGGAATTTAACTGTAGTCTCTGACACCATCTAGAGAGATTAAAAGTACCTCAGAGTATGATCCATGCTTTTTTGCCATATACTTAAAACTTTTATGTAAAACACACTGATTATAATTGAAATATGTTCTTTCATCAATTGATTTTACCCCACTACCATTTATGCATCTGTTTCAGCAGCAGTGTATAGACCCATTACTAAATGAACAATCTCTAGGTACCCTGTAATAAATTTTACACATTTCTAATCTTTTAACTTTTATGGCACCACTATCTTTAATACTGAGAAAAACAAAGTTTGCTCATATTTTAAAATAACATGGCTAATTTACTAAGTGTGTAGAATGAACAATGCTTATTGTTAAGATTTAAATTTACTTAAGCAAGGGCAGAGAAAGACTGTATTTTATGTTAGCATCTTTATTCCAATGATACTATAGGGTACTGAATGTAGCTATGTGATCATGCATAAGTATTACCCTTCCAAAAGACACTTCTGGCCTTAGAAGCAGTTCACACTAGTGAAATTATAGAAGCTTGGATGGCCAACAGTATCAAGAAATAATTGCAACTCCATCAGGCTGTTCTCAGGTAAGTGCTGTCACTGCCTGAATCTGGTGATAAATTGCATTGATCATGTAGGTTACAGAACCCCTATCAGTATCAAAGGAAAGACATTATAGTTTGACAGTGGTGTCTCCATTGTCAACTTCTGGAAGTATTGTACTGCACTACATTGAATGGCTCATTTAATAACTGTTTATAAATTAAACAAGCAGAAAAATTATTCCTAGCAACTTAAAACGCTTGGGAGAATTTTTAGAACACTCAGTTGTAAGAGACACTTCAAATTAGGTAAAAGTTTGAACTCTGGGTATTGCAATAACATTAACTAATGTTACTGCAAATAAGGAATTGGTGAACGTGCACTCTAGATGGCAAAATCAGGCTCATTTTTTTAGGAACACCCATTTGTATATGAGGACGACATCCTGTATATGTCATGGTCAGTTAATAGGAGTTACAGAGGAGTTTCCCCAAACTCCTGTGGGAAGGAGCCAGTGGAAAGCCTGGCTTCAAAACTGGCAGGAGTTTTTCATATTACACCAAGATTCTGACCCTATATTCACTGCTTGGCTGTGAGTGTTTTAGGATTGCTGTAAAGCTTTGAGATTGAACCCGCAGTTCTAATATTTAATTTGAATGGTATAGCAGTAGGCTGTCATGCTGGATGCTGCTATATACAAGTCAAATGTTATGCGAGGGTACTTTATTAATTTTAAACAAAAGGTAGAATTCACAGTAAAGTCAAATCCACCCCACGGGCCAGACAGTAATGTTCTTAAGCCTTAAGGAAATCTTTTATCACTCCTCCTGGCTTGAGCAGCTAGGCAAAATTTTGATTTTTTGAAGTTATTCTTAGGAGGAAAATTAATGATCAAGTCAGAAATTTTCATTTAGAAACTTCTACTTTCTTAATATGAAAATATGATTTATAAGAATATGGTGGAAAAAGAATTCTAGTTTAAATGTAGCATGAAGTGAGGGTAGGTATTGCTATTAGTCTAACAGCATTTTTTTCTTCTGTGCTCTGTATCGACACACAGAATAGACTGTTATGTATCCACATCTGTGACTAGAAATTGACTCTTTACAGGGAAAAATCTGATATTCGGTTCCTTGTTCTTCTTATGGCAAATAAACAGAAAGTTTTGTGTATTTTGATACAGCTTCCCTCCAGCCCCTTTTTTAATTCATTCTTCTCCACGTCTTAAGAAATGTGTAGCTTGGTCCTTGGCCCCATCTCAGCTAGCTTCAATGAGGAGAGGTAGGAATTCAAAATAAAGTGTCTCATAGGTAATGTCTGCTAACAAATTTCCACTAATTGACATCAAACTGGTTAATTTCCATATAATAAGTGTTGATTGATTCAAGGGCTTGACTCAACTGGCCAAGACTGTCCTTACAATGATCACTTATGGACTACCTTTTTGGAACACAGTAGAATATTTAAGGTCTTGCCAGATTTCAAGGATGCTGGGAGTTGGAACAATGTTTTTAATCTTGGCTACTAATTACGTGGCAAAGGTATAAACTGGGCTTTGCAAATCATTATTTCCATTAGAAAGGTGTTGGAAGCAATTCCACTGAGGGCTTCTCTCCTATTTATGCAGCTGTTATTCCCATAGGAGGAGGCCATTGCAGTCCTGGCTGAAACATGGGCTTCTGTTCTGTTTCCACAGCACTTGGAAGAAAAACAAAACAGGACTAATGAAAAACACACACGGGAAATGCTTTATTATTTCATCATCCTCACCTACTGAGATCTGGCACCACTCTGTGTTTAGGAAGAACTTCTCCCGCCCTCTCTCTCTCGAGCGCGGTGTGGTTGTATAAGGCTGACACTCTGTCATTTCCTGTCAGATCATTTCAGAGGAATTTGCTCTTATTTCCTCCCAGCCTCATCCCCTCCTCCCGGCCTCAGCCTTGGCTGCATGCCCCAGCAGCCATGCTGTGTTTACTTAGCCGCATGGAGCGTTGGGCTGCCTGGGCTAGAAATGCTGGGGCAACACGCACACACGCACATCGTGAGCTCGCTCGCTGGAGTTCACGTTCACACTCAGGAAACAGACAGCAACTCTTTTGTGAAGAAAGCATGCAAGGTCCAAAGCCAAAGCTTATGCAGGCTCTTTGTAGACTGTAGGTAGGTGAATTCTAAACTTTTTCACTAGATGTGGACAAAAATCATAGGATTTTTTTTGGCCCACAAGTCTCTAAGTAAATCTGTCTTGGAAGATGCATTTTTTATCATTTCACATATTCAAATTAAGGTATATTCTGAACTTATCTACGTATCATGAAATTCATAGTACCTGACTACCAGTTAATTAGGCATTCAAATAACGTGTTAGGATTAGCTAACCGTGTCTGGCTCCAACATAGGTACCTACAGCACTGCATATACACATGGTTACTGCTGCTATTTTTCTACTTTGGCATACCTGTAACAGACTGGATAGATTAGCTAAAATGTCCATGCCTTATAAATGGTGTAAAATTATTTTAGCACCCAACAATGGTGTGAAAACAAACCATGCAGAAACAGGACATTTATACTTGAATGATGTGTGAGCTTTTCAGTGGGTAAAGTGGTCACAGTTCATTGTTTAAAAAAAGTAGTCTTAAGTCACTAATAATCTCAACCCCAAGATTTATGGCAATGGAGAAAAAGAACTAAGTAAACTATCTGAAAAGTCATTTCTTCCTTCCCTGGCAGCATAGGATTTGTTTAAACGCTCTTAGGAGAAGGCTAAATAAAATAATTTTGCCAGAAGTCTGGGAGATTGCTAAGTCCAACGCCAGCTCAGTGCTCTTGACCTGGAGTAACGACTTGTTCCCAATATAAACTAGAAGTTTCTCACTGATACGGAAAGTCAGAAGTCAGAGAAAGAAATACCTCTGACATAGTTACAACAATAACCATTATTCTAAGTAGCAGTTATGAAATAAATGATAGCTGACATTTTATGACAACATTTATGTTTTATTTAATATTATTGCTGATATTTATTTAATTTAAAGCTAATAAGCTATCTGCCAGGCCAGAGCAAGAATGAATAGTTTTCATTCCACTTCTGATAGGCTTTTCTTATCCAGAATACTGTGAGAATTTAGAGCAAAATCACGCAATCACAATCTGCATAAGAGATTCTTTACTCTCATTAGCTGGAATTAACGTTTAATCCGTGTCCTCTTGTAATCCAATACATCAGGCAAATGATTGCAGATTTTTCATTTTATGATTCATACCCTTTTTGCTTCTCAGTTCCATTGTACATTTAGTAGAGAGAAATAATCGATACAAACAAGAAAATATCAGGATTTATTTCCGTTTGCTGCATATCCACAGTATTGAGCCTTAACATCTTATATTGGCACAAATTTTAGAATTTTCCAGTTTCTAAATTTATGAAATGGGAGTTAAACAAGTCCTCAATTCCCAAGCTAAAATTAGCTCACAGTATTAGAAGAAAGTTTGCCCATATGTCTGGAAATGTGCTACGAATTTTGCAAAGTAGCTGTCAGGTAGGGGCAAGTCTTTCTTCAATAAACCCATCGACCAAATAAGATACTTTAATTTTCCTGAGTAATGGTGACAGAATTATAAGCACATTTTGTATATTTTTTTCCAATTTGACTCATGTTTTATTAAGTCAGAGGTACTTTCATGTACAGTTTTTAGTTTGTTTTCAGGACTAGCATTATATACTTTTAGATTTTTTTTAGTTTCTTTATATTCCTATATTTCTAGGTCCTTCACAGTGATGACTGACCAAAACAATAAGTAATCTCAGTGGAGATATTTCAAACCAAAAAGAACATTTAGTATTGTTTAACTCTGATTATATTTTTTCAAGAGAAAACCCAAGGGATGCAAAAGCAGCTTGCTATTCATACTGAAACAGTATGGAAAAATTATCACGAATGCTGACATCTCATTTGAACATGATCCTACTCACAACCACCAACAATAAAGATTTTCTTAAATTTTTCTCATTACTTAAATGTATTCAGGGATTATTTATAAACTCAGGTGAGTTTACTATGAAGAATTTCCTGTAAGTATTCACTACATGGTAGTAAAAGTCTGAGCTATGTTAGAGGTGACTGGGCAGGGCGTAACACTAGCCTTGACATGTTATGAATTCTGTCATGGAGTGTATGGTCTCACTGTCTCCTCTTGAAATACAGTGTTTCTTTCTTCCTGGAGCAATCTGTGGGAAGGAAGAAAACTGGTTATTGGTGCTGGGAGCTGGTCAAAGTGATTACAACACAAAAAATAGGGTGTCTGAGTCTGCTGTCCTACTGCAAAGCAGGAGTATCCATGTCATTTTTAGTAGATGCTTGTCTAAGCTGTTCTTAAAGGCTTCCAGGGATGGAAACTCCTTGTCTGCAAGTTATATAAAAGCCTAAAAGCCTATTTAACAGCTATAAGATACGATATGCTTTTAAATACCAGCTTTTGGAAGAAGACAAGAACTGAGTTTTTCCAGATAGCAATAGATTACTTCAGAATTTGCTCAAGTTGCCAGAAAACAACTCTCGCTAGCCACTAGTGACTAAGGCCTCAGAAACTATAGGAAAGAGGACCAAAAGGTAGGTGGGATGGAAACCTAGTGCTGAAGATCACTAACAAAGTAGTTTCTAGTAAGTATACTCAGAAAGAAAAAAAAAAACAACCCAACTCTGAGAGAATATCCCCAGAAGCAGCTATCTAGCCTAGCACTGTGGTGACTCTTAGTCCTCTGAAGCCACTGAATACCATAGTTCAGATGAAAGAGGATCTACTACAGCTTGATATAGCAACTTCTCACATGGTAGTTTTTTCTATTCTGGGAACTATAAATAAAATTGTTTTGGCAGAAAAGACATATACACTTATCGTGACAGGTTTTATGACTTATTAACCAGAAGCAACAGAATGACTGAGAGAGCATCTACAGCAGCAGAAATATTGGAAGACTGCTCTACTGGGAATACTTTTTGTGATCTAGTATTTTCCAAGGGAATGTTATGAGACAGAGGGATGAATTTCATATTTATTTGGATGCACAGTCTGTAGATGAAATCTGGGATTGTACTGTTATATTACAAGTACTTTTATGATTCTGGAAACCTCAGTCAGTATGTATCTGCATGTATAGGGCACAAAGTAACTCTACCAGCAATTGTTCGACTAAGGGTGAAGAGTCAAAAAAATTGCTCTTCTGAACTCATGTACAGAAATAAGAGGAGCTGTTAGACCTGACAGTAAATGATCAGAACACAGAAGTAGCAATATTTTTAAAATGCATGCTTTAACCAAGATTTAAAGGAAGTGAAAATGCATATTCAGGCATTAATTTTGAAGTTACACCGCAAGCAGCTGGGAAGAAAATATGAAAGCTGCTCTCTCCTGCATAAATAACCCCAAATCTGTTAAGGTTCCTGGACAACAAAGCAATATGTTGACTTTAGTAGTACACCCCAAGTCCAGTCATCAAGCTGAGCTCTGCCCCATAGATGTGTTGAGATTCTCCTGCAAGTGTAATAGTGACCAGCTGGAGGAGAGATGGAGTGTTCACTTTGGGAATGGTGCCAGTAGGAACAAAGTATGACTGGAGATGGAGATAATTGTTGGGATGGTCAGGGGCAGCATACTGATGTGGATAAGGTCCCACATGCTCTCAGAACAATTTTGTCTGAATAAACTGGGCCTACACAGGTCAGCACTCCTAAGGAAGATACTTAAAAACACCTTTCTAGAAGCCTCAAGGAGATATAGGTAAAGTAGTATGGAATATGGAGCACAAAGCCCAGGATTATGAGACCAATCAGTCCACAGAAGGAAATGCCGCCTATACTGTTACCAAAGCACTTGCAGAGGCAATGTTTTGTCTAGAGAACCCAAATGCACCTAAAACTTGCACTCTGACCCTCTTGGAGAATTATAGGAAATATGATAACTTAATGGTGAGTTTAATCAAGGTATGGCACTTTTGCAAGTAAAAGTTCTGGACAGACACAAGGCAGCATTTACATTTGAGGATTCTGCAAATGCCACCTCACGCTTTGGAGGAAGGCTCTCTGGAGCAAGGAGGCCCAGTGAAGATCATGTGTTCTCAAAAGCTGGGGACTCTACGTCAGGAGAGATGCAGCTGTCTAATTAATCCTCCTCACATAACTGTTTAGAACATTTTGCCAAACCCTAATATCAGAATTTGAATTATTTATTTTTATTTGTAATTGCTGAGTGTGCTAGGTACAACAAAAGAGAGAGACCCTGTTTTGAGAGACTTCCAAAATAAAGATCATTAATTTGTTATTTTTTTTCTGGAGTTTGGCCCAATGCCCATTAGCAGCCAAACTGTGATACATTCCTAGACATAATGACATACTGTGCTCATTTTCCTCTGAGAAAGATGACTGATGATAATGCTTATGAAGAATTTCAGCTCTATTACATGGGGACACATATATGCGCAGGCTGCAGGGCCACGTGTCATTTGGGAAACAAACACGCATTCAGTATTTTTCAGTGTTGAGCTACTTGTGCTAATGACCTGACTTTTGCTGGTAATATTTGCGTGTGTAAAACTCACCAGGAAATAATTAGGAACACAAGATAAAATCTTGATCCCATTGGAGTTGAGGGGAATTTTCCTTTTGAATTAGAAGTTTACAATACCTCCATTTTGCTTGGTAAAGAGTGGTCAGCTTTTTGTTCTGCTTTTGTGCCGCCTATGACCAAAACCTACAGCTGTAGTATGTAACTCTCTTCTGCCACCTCATTAAAAATAAGCTCCAAAATAAACCATATCATAACTGTTATATAACCTAACACGTCACATTATTTCTTGATCTGATTTTTTGAGTTTGAACTCATCTTTTTAATTAAAAGAATTAAATCAGAATTTTACTGAGAAAAAAAAATATGAAGAGGTCCTTCTTATTCTGTCTCATGAATTGGTGGTTTAAATCTAATTCCACAGAAGTCAAAGGAATTCTATCTTTGTAGGTAATAGAGAATGAGAATCCAGATTTGAGTATTTACAGGAATTTCAGTTATGTATCTTTATGCAATATAGTAAACTTCTATTACCTTACCTAGTAAAATTTTTAGCGCACACATAAGCAGATATGTTTCATCCATGCCTTTAATAGGGAAAAGTGGTGGGTACTTTTAACATGTGTTACTTCATTGGATTTGAAAAGGGTCTTGTTTTTTGTGAAATCTGGCTTAAATTCAAGTTAAAACATTGTTTGCTTTCTTTTTTTGTCTTCCTGCCCTTAACTATTCCTTTGCAGTGTGAAAATACCACAGCCTATGGTTGATGTCTTCATCACAGTGGAATGCTTTTAAACTTAATGAAGAGTTGCAATAAATCAGTACACTTCATTCTGCTTTCTATCATCAACACATACACACTTTCTTAGGTATTAATCCCCTCAGAGATTATTAGAAGTCAATAAGACGTGTTAAGAATAATTAGTATTAACTTTGAAAGGGATTGTACCTGTTATCATAGCTGGTAGCTATCTTGTCTCCAATGAAATGACATTTGTACATTATCCATTTATTAATTCCTCGGAAGAAAGCAACACAACCATGGGATTTAGCCACAGCCTTGCTTTAGGATGCTGAAGCATGTGCATTTTGTGCAGAAGTGGGGCCTTAACTGGATGACCTGTTCAGGCAAGGACTTCATGTCAGCCTGTGTTTGCTTGGCACCTACTACAAAGCACTCAGTTACTACAGAGCTCTGGGGTACTACAGGACTCTAAAACAATTGTAAAAATATCATTATGATTTTATTTTTCTGTTTCTTCTTAGTTCTAGTTGTGGTAAAATACTCCAAGGGTAGGGCTTTTTTCCCCTTCAGTTAATGTTTCCAAACTTTTTACCCAAAACTGACAGTCTGTTGGCGCCATGAGAACACTGATGAGCCTGTCTGTCCCTGTCCCCTGCCCACCCCGTGCCAGTCCCCTGCCCCAGCAATGCCTCCAGCTCCATCCCAGGATGGCTTCCACCTGTCGCTGACCTAGCGGGGTGCCCAATGCCCAGGTCTGGGGCCCCAGTGCTCCTCTAGCTGCCCTGCTCCTGGCTGGGGTGGGACAGGAGCTCCTGGCCCCTGTGGGGCAGTGATGCAGCCAGCCCCGCTCATTTTGTGAACCACCCCCACAGCTGCACGCAACTGATCTGTTCGCAAGAACTTGTGTCTTGGTGTGGCTGTGGGCCACCGCTCAGGTCTCTGCAGGTCCATCTGAGGAACACTGTTTTAGAGAAAGGCAATCCACATCTCATTTCATCAGGGACAAAACATAGGTGCAAATAGTTTAAACCCAAACCCTGGCATTTACTTCCTTGAACCTGGAGAACATTTCTCAGTCTTTTCTATGGCTGTGCAAAACCAAATCAGGTGGCTCTGTCTCTTCTTAGCTTTAGCCTTCACAAAAACTGAAAGCTGGATCTGCTAGAAGCAGGGAGGTGGGCAAGTGATTCTGCAGCTAGTGTTAACTCCCAAATTTTCAGTTTTAGTACTCTTGAAAAAGCTTTGGTTGTTTTCTGGGCAAACGTGCCAATTTCTTTACTATTGGAGCTTGGTTATCTTTTTTTTTTTCCTACCAAATTTTTTTTCTACTTAAATCCTAATTAAATGTACTGTACCTGAAACATGCCTTTTTAAATACTGAGAGCAATGGGTAGGGCCAGTTGTCACATTTTGCTCCAGGTTTTGCTTCTTACACATAACGAGGAAACTAATAAAGGGGCAAGAATACCAAAAGCCAAACACTGAGAGTGTATTCATTATGACTGAGAAATTTTGACACTATATTTGCTTATAGGGGTGTCCCTAACCAAGGTTACTAGCTTATTAAGGAGGTTACTATGGAAACAGTGAAACAAGGTTTCACAGATTTCTTCTGCCCTTCTCAGTTAGGCTCTATTGCATTCCTTGTTGAAAAACAAGCTATGTACTCTCTACAAATAAACAAGTTTCTCTTTGTGTGCAACATGTATTTAAGATTGTAAATATCTTCTTGACATCTTACATGTTCAAAGTCCATTTAATGGCTTATGTTCCATGAGAATACAACATACTTCATGAGAATTTTTTGGTCTAGAAACAAGTTTAATGCCACCTTTATTGGCAGCAAATTGTTAGTATTCAGTTTTTCTGTCCTTGGGCCCTGAGTAATAAACCTGTAGTGGAAATACACCTGACTGATAGGCACCATAAGATCGTAAATATATTAATAAAGTTTGAATTAAAAGCATATTTTTTTTAAAAATAATACAATCTTAAAATAGCTGTTTAGAAAAAATTGTTTCAGGTATATTATAAACATGTCCCTGAGATGGATACTGAAGCAATGTCCACAGGACACATTCCACCCATGAAATGGGGTGACCCTCAGCAGATTCTGCAGTTTAGCTAACGTCCAGGCACTGCTGTGCTTTCTTCAGTGGAGACAGATGCTTTTAAGACCATATCAGATTAAGGCAGTAACTTTGTGCTTTGGCTCTTGAGTGGTGACCTTAGAATTTAAGTTAATTGGAAACAACTCTTTCTAGCTCTCCTCGTTAAGAAGAAATGTGCAAAATATGAATTTACAGTAACAAATATAGTTTGCTTAAGTGTTGAGGCAGCCTCTACTGAAAGCTGTATTTCGTCGTTGGAGTCAAAATCTGAGCAGACTTTGCCCCTTCTTTCATGGAAAGAAAATACAGGCTGTACAGCACACAGGGCTGGCTGTTCCTCAGTGTGGATTGGAGGCAGATTGTGAAATTACATTTTTTTTGTCTAGCAGTATTCCCTACGTGGCTTTGGACTCACATGACTTCAGGACAGTCAAGCTGTGGAGCAGGTGGGCCAGATGTTGTATAGGCTCCATCCATGGAGGTTTCAAAACCATACAAGATGTAGCCCTATGTAACTTCATCTGGCCTCAGAACTGATCCTGCCCTAAGCAGAACGTTGTACCAGAAACCTCCGGAGGTCCCTTCCAAACCTTCCTTATCTTATGATCCTCTGTTTCTGGAGGAAACCCTGCCAAAGTGGACATAAGCAGGATACCAAGTTACAGGTTTGCCAAGGAGATAATTCAGATGTCGGGTCCATTCGCTTTTTCCCTACCTTGAAAGTCTTCTAAAAGATAGTTAGACCTTTGGGTATGACAGGAGCAGGTCACCTCTCAGTATTCTTGAGTACTGCTCCAGAAAAGAAGTACTGTTTGAAGTCCCTTGAGATGTGAAAAGCAGCGGAATGTTGGATAAGACGCACAATAGTTGAGGTTTTTTCCTCAGCCATGTGTGGTCCATGAAGATGTAAATGGAAATTGAGAAAGGCTGCTGAATTTCAAAGAGATTCGATCTGCACTACGATTTTGGAACTTCTCAGTGGGTTAGTGTTACTGTGATGATGATTGTGAGGTATGTCATCTGCTCTGTACAGCAGACTGGAATTGACAGCACTTTTTCGTATAAGGAAATACTCAGTGAAAACTTTCCCCTACTAATCTCAGCTTTGAAATGCTTACCTACTAACCTCTCTTCTACAGATGTACAATCTAATACATAGGCTGAAAGATTTCCAGTTGTCTCTGCTATTAATGTATTACATCTATCTGTTACATTTTGCCTTGGGCTTAACAGTTTTCTCTAAAATACATCCAAGGCAGATAGTCAACATCTAGAGTTCATTTTGGGGTTAGGAGGATTACACTTTACATATGTGAACTATACACTGATTACCTAAAAATTTTACAATTAGAGCTTGACTCTGTGGGCACTGAACCTGATCAGCTGCGTTGGTTCACTGCCCAGTAGTTTTCACACTGAAATACATAAGTTGCTTGTTCAGAAAAGAGATGAGAGAACACTCTGCTGGTTTTGTGTAAATTCACCATCAATTTACCTTGAAACATGGGACTTTGCCACTAGCTTCTCCTTGGTTTTGTACAGAGATAGCTGTGTATCTAACTGCTGACTATACTGAACAATTGCATTATTGTAATGCTTAAATTGCTCCTAGAGGCCTATTTTAGCCTGATAAAAACTACAAATGAATAAATTAAACTGTGTTTCAATATTCAGCATTTTACTACTGCTAATAATTTTAGTTGATTTCCTTTGCCTATTTTATTAATGTATTTATAGTACACAAGGAATATGCAGAGGTTTAATTACTTTTTATTTCCAGTGCTTACAGAAATTAAAAATCTGCACTGGACCAAATTCAGTTCTCAGAACACGATATGACTTAAGACTTACCCTTGGTGGTGTCTGCAGAGAAAGGGTTTGAGCCTACTGTGACGGTCCTGTTTTCTTATTTTGCTCTAAGGCTTTTAAGAAGCTGAACGGAAAGTTTTTAAGTATTAAGTAATCCTTCAGGGTGTCCAACAGAATCTAAACAATTTTTTGAGGAATACAGATAAGAAAGAATATCTTGAAAATTTATTATGTGTAGATGCTTTTTTAGACAGGCGCAAAAAAGACAGAACTAAAAAAGAAACAGTCAATTTGTCAAAAGCAGCCTTGTTTGAAATATATACAACACAAACTGCAGAAACTTCTTGTATTACAGAGGAGAATAAGTGCTGAACAGAAAAGGTTAGCTCTTATCACAGACATCATTTAAACCCATCTTTTATACTGCCATAGTACACACTTCACACACTTTACAGGGTTATAAAAAGTCAAGGTACTTACCCTGGTGGGTTTACAACCCACAGCCATGTGCTTAAGTGCTTTGATGGATCAGGCCCTTAACAAGAACAAACTCACAGTGAGATGAGGTAAGAACGATATTGAGGGAGGACTGATGTGAGGTCATTAAATGGGAAGCAATGACACTGTATATATGGAAATACATATATACATCCCTGAGTGACAGGGTCTCTGCCCCAGAGGTCCACGTTTGGGGGACAGTCCTGCAGTACTCCAGGTACTCCAGACATGACTTTTTCTTCCAAGTATCTTTTTGCTATTGAACAGTGCGAGGCTTCTTGGAAGAAGTGTGTGTCAAAGCGTAAAGGAAGGAGAAGATTGTACTATGAACAGAGAAATACCTAGCTCAAGCAGAAGGTTAAGCACTGCAGAAATAGGAAAACTAGACTTAGCTGAAAAGGGGAAAAGCCACTAAAATTCCAATTTAGTGCTTTTACAGATATTAGTGGACAGAACTAATGCAGACCCACTGTGGTTTTTCACCGAGCAGACTGCAAAACTGACAGTAGTGGTTTTGCACAATTTGCGAAGGGGAAAACCCTGAGTACTTTTTACCTGTGCTTCCACACACAGTAATACACTTTTCAGCTGTGCTCTCTGTCCTCCAATCAGTTTTTCAGCCAAGTAAAATAAAAAACAAATACAGGACTGAAGAGTAAAGTTAATAATCACTAAGAAAGACATTTTACCTGTGTGCCATGACAGCCATAGCACGAATCGTGTGCTGCCCAGCCCTTCCATGCACTGGGGGGTAATATATTCAAACAGCAAATGGTTTTTCAAGGATGTGCTCTTAAAGCAGATCTGCGTCTCTCCAACTTCATCCTTTTGAAACCAAGATATCAATATCTCATGTATCTGTTTCTTGGTAAAATTCATGCCTTAGCAATGAACAGTAAAGACACTAACATTTGCATGAAATTATTTTGCAACTGTTTTCTCCAGCTGGCAATTAATCTCCTGGGATTTCTCAGGTAACACCTTGAAAACAGTAGGAATGTCATTTTTTATGATATAGGCATAAAATACAAGGGGGCTGCCTTGTGATGGAGATTTCCATATGTACTTAAATAAATCAACGTGAAGAACAAAAGTGACTACAAGCTTCACTATAAAGCCCTCCAGACATTCAAAACCTACATGTGACCAGTCCCTTATGCTGTCACCCACATGAGAGCTGAGGATCCAGGACTGTTGGAACAGCCTCTACAATTAAATTATAGAAAAGAAAGAAAGTAGAAAAACTCACATAATCAAATCATGTGCACTGCATTTCATACCACAAGAACAAAAAGTGCTTTCAATCACACAGCAAGTGAATGACAGACCTTGTCGGAGTCCTGTGTCTGCCTACAGAGCCATTAACCAATTTGCTAGTTGAAACCACAACTGCTGAAGTAAAGCCCTAATTCAAAGCAAATGAATTCCCAAATCCTCTGGCTCTAAGTCCCAGAGGGGTAACTATCTCTTAATAACAGATGAGATCTGGAGCCTAGATTTTTTTAGTAAATACATTGAGAAAACACATGAGAATGAAATGGCTAGCTGTCCAGTGTAGCTCTTCCTCCTGACCACTCCTGCCTCTGCAGGTATCTGATCGTCTCTAAAATAGGGAACTTATTTCCCAACTATTCACTCTTTTCAGTAATACTGAAAGCTTATTACTTAACATAAATGCAATTCAGATATTGTAATGGCTCTAGCACAAGTAATAAAAATCATTCACTCGTGACTGAAGCATTTTTGGAACCCCAAGCCTGGCAGCTTACCAAAAGAAGAGGCTGGCCAGTTACATGGAAACCAAGAGTAGACAAAAATCTTAATGTGCTACCTGATTGGCAGCCCAGTGTATGACTGAACCTCCTGAAGCATGTCAAATTATGCCAGGAGATCCGGGGGCAAGACAAATGTCCTGTTCCTAACCATAGTCTTGCAACATGAGCGGACTGTTTAGACCTCAAGGCAGGCCTAAAAGATATGTCTGCAAAGCTCCAACTGTTGCCCTGCAAGAGTTAACAACCGTTGGCATTATCAACCAGTGTTTTAGTAAGATTCTTCCCATTAAATTTTTATCTCATAAAGGTGATGATGAACTATCCTTTGATAGTCACAGTCAGAGAGAAATAGTGTAAACCCAGCTTTTCTGCATCGCTGTGAAGGTTTGCATGGACACACACCACAGAGGCTCTCAGGCCAGGTTCAGTGACATTGCTGACACGCAACAGTGCAGCGCACAAGATGAACACCTTTCAACCTGTGACAAACTTGTAGGGGTTTGAAACAGGACAGTCAGTTACAAAGGAAAAAAAGAGGTAATAACTGCCAGGAAAACAGCACTGTCGGAAGAGGACATAATATATCAAAGTACCGCGAATGTTCTACCATCATCTGTGGGACCAAATTCATCACCAGCAGCTCATTGAGCTTTGTCTATATTCATTGTATATGTTGATTATCAGATCAGCTGAATGACAGATTGATGCTAATTGTTGGTTATTTTATTTACTATAATCTCAATACATATTTAATATTTTTTCTGGAGCTGCATTTAAACTGCCTGTATAATTTAAAGAAAATGGCCACAAAGCTGCCTGCTAGTGAGGGTAATTCCCTGCCGTTTCAAGAGATGTTCATGAAAAGCCCTTGGCTCCATAGTTCCTGCTCCCTGACAGCCCCTTAGCATTTGTGTCCTTTCTCAGTTGATCACCCGATCATTTGCACTCTTAGACAGTTTTCAAACAGCTAGTTCCCAGGATTTGGGAACCCCCCAACCCATTTGCTGAACTGTCCAAGAAGCCTAATAGTTCCAGTACATTCATCAAATGATGCAGAAAGATTTTCAGGTGGTTCTTGTTCCAAAGAAAGGTGCAGAATTTCACAGAAGAAACAGTCAATTTAGCTAAATTAAAATAAAAGATCTGTTATGAATGATATCGAGTAGAGGAAATTCACATGGTGAATGGAAAGCAGAAAGAAAACAGATTTAATATCTCTTTGCCAGCAGAGCACTGTAACTTCAAATCTTAATTAAACTAAATGCATGACTGAATTAAATATATTGTTCAGAATGATCCTCCAGGTCAATGAAATTATTAACTGATTGATCTGCAAGGTAGGACAGGTGATGAATCAACCCAAATTTACTCAGTTTTCATTCCAACCCTCCCCCCCCCCAGTGTAATTTGTTCTCGACAAACTGGGTAAGTAGATAAAAATAGGTAAGTCGTTCTGCTGATAGCCTGCAAAAGTGCTTCTTCTGTTTGTGCTAATAGTGCCTAAGTGTTTCTCAGATTAATACCAGCACTTTTTTTTCCACGTATATTTTTGGGATGCTGTTGGGAGGGGAGGTGTGCAGATGACTGCAAGAAAATAAGTAGATCCCAGATGTTTTATTCAGATAACCTAAATTGTAAACTGCAAATAAGGGGATGGTTACAGGGCAAACATCCTGGATTTCAGCACACCATATATTAATAGTCCATTCAGTTAGTTCCTGTTCAGAGGTTCAGAAGCTCTTTCAGAAAATCCAATATTGTATGACTATCCTTTTAATAGTGAATCAAGCCAAAAAGAAACCCAAGCAAGCCCCCAAACCAAATATTCCTACACACCCTGAAAAAGATCAGAGGCACAAAGGAGAACTAAATCTGTATTTGCAACATTTCCATTGCTTTTCTGCTAGCCACAATTACGTTTCTGTAATCAAATAGAAGGTGAAAGAAAACATATAGCAATGCCTGATGCTATAAATAATGCATGAGTCGCTGTCTGAAACAGTGAAAAACAGTTAACAAACAGGCCAGTTTTGTGAAATGTAGTCCTGTAATGCTGCCAAAGACAACGTCTGCCTAGATTATCTGTGTTGTGAGCGTTGGCTGTGTAAACTAAAGTCACCTGGGGACACGTTAAATTGTACTCTTGAAGGTCTTAAAAATGTTCAAATGCTTTAGATCATAAATCAGCATCTTTTGATCGTTTACTTCCCTACTTTTGTGGTCTCTGAGCCTGTCAAATTTCAAAAGGTAAGCAGGGATTGGAAAATGAAAACTTTTAAGTAAAGCATAAGCTAGAAAGGATGACTTCTGTGAGTTTTGTTCTTCCTTATGAATTGACACAAAATGACAATTAATTAGGGAGAACTGTAAAATGCAACTAGTGGTGTCATTCTCTAGATTGAGCTTTAAGGCCACTGGGGTCACTTATGATCTCAGATTTATTTTCAAAATGACAGAGTGATTTAAGAACCTTGTGGTGTATTTTCAAAAGCAACTCTCTCCTGTAATGAGGTTTAGGTTCCAACATCTCTTTTGAAAACATATTTACTTTGCACTTTACTGCGTTTTTAGGGTACATAAATGTAGGTTTCATATCTTTAAAGCAAAGTGAATTTAGGTGACAAAATGCTTTCAAATATTTCACTCTACCTAGCTCTTAAGATCAGAAATTTAAGCTCCTAAGTCACTTCTTTTTTAAGGATTTTCCCTCATTTCATGTCCTTCTGATAGAATTAATTTCCAGTTAAAACTAGATGAACATTAAAACCATCATAAATACTCAGTGGAATTCTTTGGGTGCATTAACATGGCTAAACAGTTTCATTTTCACGTTTTACACCCTACAGATTCTACCTTGCAGGAAAATGCAACAACGAAACACTCAAGTTTTCTTTGCAGAATCGTCAGTCATATTTGTTTGCTTTGGAAGACTTATTTAATAATACTGCTTGTCTGCTGAGGCAGGGGATGATGCATCTATATAGCACGCTGAACCCAAGTCCATGCTAGCGAAAGCCAGTGCTCAGCCGTTGGCATCTTATAATGAATCTGGCACAGCACAGGAAAAATAGTAACTCCCATTGCTTCCTGGTGTCTCAAAAGCCTGCTTGTTCCTACAGTGGTGACAAGACCACCTTGGCCACAAACCCACCTGCCGGGGCAGACCCCTCCATCCCATATCCAGCAGCACGTCACTTGACAAAGGTTTAGCCACTAAATCATCTGTGCTTCTCAGAAACAGAAAGAGAGGACATGAGTGGTGGGAGTGTGTGAATTGCAGGCAACTGAGCAGATAGGAGCCACAGGACAAGGACCAGGGATGGTGCTGCTCGCTGGGACCTGCACCTCTACATGCAGGAGATACTACAAACACTGCTGATGTGAGAACTGTGTAGATAAACCCTCTGGATTTGATCTATGAGTACTGAATGCTCAGCCATGTTCATAACAGTGCTTAGACTGTTGCACAATGGATGGAAAATTTAGGAATATACCAAAGCTGAAAACTGGTTTTGGCCCCTGAAAAACTGCAATCTACTCATTGGAGGAAAAAAAAAAAAAAAAGTCATAAAAGCCTGTTCAGTCCTACTTTTTGCTTTGCTTAAAACTCAGGTTGAGTATAGTAAGTACAGGATTTTTTTCTTTTTCTCTAATAATTCTCTGTTTCTCTGCTGTTAGACCATAGCGTTTTGGATGTTTTTTGAAGACAATGTTTTTAGCAGTTAAGTTAGAAAAAAAAAATGGAAGTGCGCTGCTTCTTCTGGGCAACTCATGAAAACTGATCTCACACTAGTATGGGTTTCTTTCAGAAATTGGTCCTGCTCCTCAGTGTGTGTACATAAACTGCCTCTTGGTGAAAAGAACTGTGTGACATTTAGTTAAATGAGATTGATTGTATTAGATTATACAGATTCAATTAAATAATCTGTTATTTTGAAAGCACCAAATTCACACTGTTCATTAAGAATGTGAAAAACGGATGTTGTATCTGCCTTCCTTTGTGACTTGCTCTGTTGTAGTCTGCCAGGACATGCTGAGCTATTTCATAGTGCGTTGGTTTGGAGTACATCAAATACTAAAATTCATCTTTATCTATTCTGCTCTTCTATGACAATTTAAGCCTTCCCACAGCATTATGCAAAGCCAGAATGCTAAGGAGGCAGACTTACTTTATTTGTTTTCCTTAGCTACCATCCTTCTTTGCATTTGCAAGCAAAAATTTCAAAGGAAGACTCATGTTCCACCACTAGAAGCATCATTTCAGAAATCAGAAAAAGCCCATGCAATTACTCTGTCATTCCAGTTCAGACTATTTTGATCAATCCCCTCAAATTCCAGGAGCAAACAATCGTCATTTAGTCAGTGGTTCATCATCCTCGGTAATACTGATGATGTCAAGGCAAACTGAAGCCTAAAAGCCACCCAAGAGTAGAATGGGGATGTGACCTTGACTTTATTCCTGCAACAAACTGACCGGTACCAGATATTACTCCCCACAGTGGATCTTGGATTCTTTTACAACCGTGCAAGCATTCCAGAGATAGCCATCGCTAAAAAGTTATTCTTTTGTCTGATGCGAAACCATCTTCCATATCCCATAGACAGTTCTTTCCTGAATGGATTTAAGGGATAAAATCAGCTGTAGTAGATTTTTATGAGTTATTTAAAGGAAAAATATCTCTTCTCTTTGCCTTCAGAGTCATGTAAGTGATCTTTCTAAGTGGATCGTGCTTCTGTCTGTTGTATGTGATTTTGTAATGCATAGGGCCCAACCGGTGTCTGCTGAGAGGCATAACCTGAATCTTAGAACTAAGTGTTTCCTTATACTGTAGATATAGTAATAGCAAGTGCCTTGATAAGGAAGGTGATTGTAGCTGTGACTGAGCATACTGCTGGTAGCTCTTTATTAAGCAGTAAGACAGCAGAGGAATCACTCTTTAATCTTGGGTACATTCTACATTTCTTTTCCTGGTGATGGCAACGATCATTTTGAGTTCTTGTGGCACTTCATTGTCATACTTCAAATAGGAAAGCAATTAACTCTTTGCTTTGATGGTAATATTTAAGTCTATATTATTAATTTAAACCTTACTGGCTGTGGATTGCCACACACAGTTAGCTTTAAGATGCAAGCTGAATCAAGCTCCAAGAAGTACACAGGCTGAGTTCTGTTAATATTTGCAGCTTTATTGCAGTAAATTAAAATGTGATCAAAAGATAAATCATGTTCATGCATTTTGTTTACTTTTCTATGGAAAAAAAAATGCAACAGCTTGAATTTATGAATCAGATGATCCTTCTAGGGATTAGATAATTCAGAGTCTTGAAATCAAATCTAGATCATATTTTTAGGGTAAAGAATATAAATTATTAATCTATCTTTTCTTCCCTTTTTTTTTAACCCATTTCCTTAGAATAAATGCTCAGTATAGTAAAATGGAGCTCTGATGTTTAGAGCCCTGGTGTATATCAACTCTTACTGCCTTTTCATATAATGTGAAGTGCAGCAATCATTCTGTGGTGTCAAAAACTGTTTGGGCTGTAAGACAGATGGGACTTTCAAAATGAAATGTACCTATGACTGTTTGCTACTATATATATAAAACGTCTCATTTAGTCTCATCTGTGATTTTCCAAGAGGAAAATGTTACGACAAGTAATTTATCTCAGTCCTACAGGTTTGAATCATTGAATGACCATCTCAAACAGGTCTAGCAATTGTGTTTCTATTTTTTTCAATTAAACTTGGGGGTTTTGTCTGATTTATTGTGAACTCTTTCATGGTCTTTTAAAAACAAACAATCAAAATTAAAATAACTATCGTAACACAGAAACAAACAAAGATTTCCTTTTTATTCCAGGTTTTGTTGGTTGGTAGGGTTTTTTTCAGACCTTAGTTTAGCAAGGGATATATGTAACTATAAACCCTGAAGTTATCAATATAATGCACAGGGCATCTATAAAAATGCAAGAATATATATTTTGGTCTGTAAAAGATTGAGAAGGTTTTAGGTCAAGAGGACACATGGCTGACCATCCCATCAGATGCCTGGGAAGACAAGAGTTGTTTTCTCTGAGATCAGTCTAAAAGGAGACTTTTTCAGGGATATTCGCCTGAGGAGTGAATCTTCTATATCCATTGATACAGCAACTTCAGCAAGTAACTTTGCTATTAACTCTCTTGTAATGGAGATAAGCAAGGGAGTTTTATATCTGCAACACGGAAAAGAGGCAGTTACCCATTTTTGAAGAAGACAGACTTTTCTCTGCTATTATGTAACAAAGTCAAATGCATTTACAATAATGGGGACTAGATGACACAATAAATATTGGAGCTTTGATTTTGTTTTCATTTAAGCAGAGGCTATTTTATGATACAGTTAAATTCATTTTCTGTGCAGTAATTCTGTACACTTTATTCACTTACTGACCTTTTGCAGAGGATAAGGATGGTTTACCTGTGGACATGGCTGCAATGTCTGATTCTTAGGCAAGTGAGACACGGGAGTCTTAGAAACCAAACAGAATACTGGAAGCCTATAAATAATACAAGGACTTGCAACACATTCCTATATTGTAGCTTGTATGAAAATTCCTGCAGTGTTCTTTTACGTGTAGTAGATTTTGTGGTGTTTATAAATATTTTAATGAATTACTATCGTCCTTCTGTAAAATAGCAATTTTACTCTTAAATTATCTTTTATGTATCGTATTCTCTCTCTCCACATCTTTCTCTCTGAAGTTGCCGTTGTGTTTTGTATTTCCAGATGTAATTTGTTCTGCATTTTTGTATGTAAATGGAAGTTTAAATACATTTTTCCACATACTTGTTTAATTATTGTGTGAAATTTTCCTCCTATGTTGATACTTCCTTTTTGAATTTTAATGCAATTTTAGGTGCAGTAATCCAAGAAACGGTGGATAATCCTAAGTAATGTGCCTTTTTATCACTGTGAGAGCAGAAAAGGGTCTGATTGTAAAAGTACCTTTGCTGTTACTGGGGGAAAAAAAAGTTCCTGGAAAATACCTAAGAGGAAAAGAAGAGCAGTCCTCAAGTGCTAACTAAGAAATGTGTCCTACTGCCTATCTCTAGCTGGCAGCCCCAGCCACTTCTGCTCACGGAAAGCCACACTGCAATTCCAGCAGGGACACCAGCATGCTGGCCGTGCTCGCAGGGCACGAGCAGGGCGAGGCATTGCCCCGAGAGCAGTGGATGAAGAGTGGCATGTTGAGAGCTCTGTTCCCAGGTCTGTCAGTAATTTACTGGTACAAAACTACCACTGGGGCCAGTTGTAGAGGACTGGAGCTGAAACAATAAGCCAAGCATCCGGGGGAAAAAAACAAATTTACAAATGACAGTTGCCAGTAGTAGGAAAATAGAAGGTTCTCAACTCACCATTAAAAGCTGGAAATAATGTTTCAGAGCCAAAGGAACAAGAACAGCAGTGCTTTGTCTACTTCTTTATGGTACAAGTTTTTCTAAGTACCACTATGGAAATGGGCATTTTACAACGGTTAAGCCGCAATCAAACCTCACAAAAATTCAAAATCATTTCAAGCCCAATGAGTGAATTTCTGGCTTGAGGAAGCACGGCCATACAGTACAGGGACTACTTGATGTCATGCCCCTTCCCCTATGCTGGTTTTCTCTGGCTCTCGAGCTGTACTTCTTTCTCGTTGCCTTTGAGCCCGTGGCCCCTGCACTGTGCACACGCCCCACCACGAAGCACAGTTCGTTACAGGCCAAGGTCATGTTTCTGCAGAGGTTGCAGGGTCACCAGAATTCACATTTCTTTCTAGCCACATGTCATTTCTCTCCTGGCATGGAAAAAGTAATTAGCTTTCCCCATACACCCCCATACTGAGAACAGAGTTCTTCATTTCCTTTGAGAGGAAGGGTGCCGCTTCCTTTCTTTACTGGGTGAACATCAGCAAATGAAAATCATTACTGGGTTCACTCAATATATTTGTCAGGAGATATTTTAGCTGATTTTTTTTTAAGTGAAGGGAAATTCCTTTCACAGGACATTGCCTCACAAATGCTCAATCTGATGTTCAGAGGGAAAATGAAGTTGAAAATGAAGGTTTTCACCCAGTTGAGGTAGGAATCCTTTTAAGGTCAGATTCTATAAGAAGCAGGGCAATTTCCATTACATTGGTAGTTCCATTTATTTTTGTACAAATGCCTGTATGTGGGAACATACAGACCAAAGCTAAAGCCTTTTCCACTGCTTTAAAAAAAAAAAAAAATTATCCAGACTTCTTTCCCTTTCTCTAGGACCTTCTATTCCTACCAAAATAGCCATCTTCCATTGCCATCTCAACCTCCCAGAGACTGAATGGATTCAGAAGCGAAAATCCTGATTCTTCCCAACTCTAGCCATTGTTCCGTGTCTTATCCGAAGTGTTCAACTCTATATGAATGGAAAGTGGGATGTTCACACACACACACCTGAAATACAGGCTCTTCGTTAATCACCTCAATCTACCTTTGGTATTCTTATGGTGTGGCAGTTTGGCTGCACCCACTCGAGTATTAACAGATTATTAGCAGATAGATAAAGTTTCTCTGACTCAGACATTTCCTCCTTCTTTACTGGAACAACATGAGAGTTGTGTAAATGAACATCAGAAGTCATTAGCAGTATGCCCTTTGCATAAATTTTGGAAGGATCAGGAATTCACCTTATGCCTTTCTCTTATTTTCTTTGACCAGTTGCCTTCTTTATTTCCTGTGAGGTGGTCTTTACTAGAGTAGTATTACATATAATAAAGTCAAATTTACATCACTGAAGAGTACTAAAGAGTTTAATTACACATTTAGGATGAAAGGAGTGGAATCCATATTGTACTGTGCTTACAACCCTTATTAATGTCTTCTAGCAATGCTGTACAATACCTTATGTCATTTGAACAATGCAACAGGCTTTCACAGATAACTGGGATGTTTTTTTCCATTGATTGAAAGGCCGTAACTTACCATCTCACCTACTGCTTGTCATTTGAGATATGGCCATTTTCACCTTTCAGGGATGACCTCTTTAGCCATAATGAGCCAGAATACTGTACATCCAGCTTTTACTAAGAAATTCAAGGTAGTGTCATGAACCAAAATTCTTATCTCAGTCACTCCACTAAATTTACTTAATTTCCTTGAACAGAACTAGTGTAATGTACACCACAGAGCAGAATTGATCATGTTTACTGTTCATGGTATTAACTCAGGGCTTTTAAAAGCTCTAGTCAGAGCCCTATTGTGCTTGGTGCTTCTTATCACAGTGATGGCATAACCCCTGATTCACAGCAGCTTAGTAGTAAAGTCTGCATTGAAGTAGACAAGTACACCTGCACTAAATTTATCACTTCCCTATGTAAAATCATGGTGACTACTTCCACAAAGTTGAGCAAGTATTCATTTGCCTAAAGCTGCTCACATGTTAGTGGCTGTGTGGGTGAGAGAAGGATGATCAGCACATCGGTGATGAAATGATGCACCTGTATGACTTAATAAGACGGTAAGTAAGGATCAGTAGTGACTTCTAGATAAAAGACTACACTGACATTTGTACAGATCAGGGAAAAATATCTTCATCTCAGTCTTTCAGAACTGAATTCAGTCTTCATATTTCGTACAACAGCTTTCCAAAGGGAGGATTCATTTTTTTAATATGCATTTTCCTGTAACGAAGGAACATTTACCACTACAACTGTGTTACAATTAGAGAGATTTCCCTGATTTTTGACTATGACTTTAATTATAAGAACTGTTACGACTTCTTACTTTCTCAAATAAATTAATATTTTCAGCAAAATTACCAATCAGCTCTTCCCCTGCCTCCACCGCCCCAGCATTGACATAGAGATTTAAACTTTAGAGGACTTTATCCTGCCTGGTGGTTTTGGACTCTGCCTGACTAATAATTGTTTTTGTGAGGAGTTTGAGGGATTTTACTGTGTCAAAAATGCAGGCCTACTGGAACAAACATACTAATCACCTACTAGGAACTGCAGTGAGAAATAGACTGAAAGCTGTTGATTTAATCCATTACTTCCCAAAAATCCCTGATCTCTCTATGTCCCTATCCTCCATGATTTGCTTTCTATAAAATAGGTTCAGATAGCAGGATGGAGAATCTGATGTCTCCTAATTTATGTAATAAGTCAAGAATAATTTAAATGAAATCAGTAGTTCCATGGTCTAGAAGCATGAGCAGAATAAAATTGCGACAGTTTGTGCTCTTAGGTGTGCAAATGTAGATTTGAAGAGCATTTAAGGAAGTCAATGCAGTGTAAAATCATCTTTGCCACATATTTGTCTGAACTGCTGAAGACCTACATGGAAAATGAAAATCAAGCAGCACTATACTGAGAATTATTAACTTTAATAATCTGAGATCTCTTATTTCAGACCCAGATATGACCAGCTTTCCAAGAGCTGGAAGTGATTAAGTTTACCATGAAGTAGAATTGTGTACAAAAGTATTCCCTTCTGCAATGCTTATACGTGATACTTCACTTATAAACATACAGAAGAAACATATTCAGTCTTTAGCTTTGCAGAGGAACTGAGGATAAGAAAGGAAAACAGGATTCCTTATTGCTTCTATCTCAGCCAAAGCTTCCCACAGTATAATTTAAAGAAGCAAAATAACTGCTTAAAATAAATGGGTCCCCAGCAAGCCTGATGCTCAGTTCTGTGCAGGATTATTTTGTTCTCTCTTATTTGGAAGAAGGGCCACAGAGCAAGAGGCATTTGCTGCACCCTAGGTTGTAAGAGCAGCTTCCATGCCAAGAACAGGAGAGTTAAGGCCAGATTTAGGCACGTTTCCTTGTACTGTTACCTACCCCCACCAAAGTAATTTCATTGATTTCAGCAAGGAAGAATTGTGGAGTGAAATGCTGCTTGGCATTAACAAGAAGAGTGGAATCTGACTTTCCAGATCCTCTACTTTTAATAGAGCTACTTAATTTTGTCTTATAAAACTATTTTTTTTTAAATTCTGACAGCTGTGCTTTGCCTTATGTGTCTTTCAAAAGGCAGAGTGCTAAGCTAGCAGAAGAAAATGCTTCACAAATCTGACATGTTCGAACTATCTGCATCAAAAGATAACTTTTTTATCTTCAATTTATTCTGCAAAAAGGCTCTGGGGGGTTTATTTCAAAAAATGAAAAATGGGCCAGCAGAAATGGTGGTGTACAGCTCTTATTTATCTGTTTTACAGCTATCGGTTTGATTGCTAGAGTAGCACTGGAGAAACTGAATGCTTTCTTGGATGTGGTATAGCAAACATTCTATTAATACAAAGTGAAAATAAGTTAAAAGCAGAAAGAGAAGCCTGAGATGCCAGATATTTTATGTACAGTAAAGGATTTGACTCCCGAGATCTCTTCAATTTAGCTGCAGAGGATACTGCTCCTGTAACAGGGAAAGCAGCGTGGGCTTTTCGGTCACGGTAGCTCACAGCTAGGTATGTTCATGTAGCCTGCAGCTGGTTTCGGTGTGCATCCATGCAGCTGGCTGTGCCTTGGGGGGCAGAGGAGTGGGCACACCGCTCGCTCTGCTGCCCAGGAGCGGCAGCCCTGGCAGGGGCACGGGAGCGAGGGCAGCCACGGCTCGCACAGGGGCGCACTCTCTTTTCCCAAACTTCCTCAGGCTAAATCAAATACACTTTCTAATGGACTGTTACCTGAATTATCTCATAAAAAATTCAACGTGTTCTAGGCACCAGAAGCACAATTAAAAAGTCTTCTTTAATAGGAAATCAGGTATTTTTAACAGCCCATTTCTTTGATCACAACAGTTAATTTAACCACTGCTGTCTGCTTCACATGGGCTGTGATCATTGAAGCTGTTCTATTTTCTGAGCAAAACGGGTAGTGCACGTAGGTGCCTTTGCTTCTGTTACAGACACATTGCAACAGCTTGAGGAGAATTCAAATCTGCCTGATGATCAAATTACAAACCAGAATAACGCGATAAAGAAACACGTTTGATGCGTTATTGCAGTTAAGTGAAAGCAAGGGCAGTCGTTAGAAGTCATGTGTATCCTGTCCTGCTACAGCTTTTAGAAAGATCAGAGATCGCTTAAATTTTGTAAGACAACTATTTTTTTTATGTTTTTTTTTCCAATACTAGTTGTGTTCAAGGGATTGCCATCAGAAACAATCAGTGGAGACTTAAACAAACTCCAAAAGCAGCAAGTAAAACAGGACTTTTATGATATTTGAAAATTTCTGCTTTGTGGTAGAAACTCTAGACTGCACACATGGTGCCTTCAGGACACCAACTGAGAATAAAGCTGCTTTCAGAGGCAGTAAGTGATTTCATTCTATTAATGTCCAGGTGATTTGTGGTGCCCATTACAGCATCACTAATGTGATGGCAAACATTTCCTGGGCACGCCATGTTTTCAATGTTCTGCAGAACATAGTCAGCTCAAGTGCTTGTACAGCGCCTGATTGGAAAAGACAGCCCCTGGGGTTCATTCTTTTCATCAGTCACATACTAATTCTGAAACAAAAGGGGATCTTTTCATTTCCAAAGATGCTGAAATAAACCTAGTGTAAGGGAGCAGAAGGACAGAGTAAAAGAACGTACAAAGCAGGTGTATAAGTCAATAGAAACAGTCACAGAAATTTTCTATATACTATTCCTTTCACATAACTTTTGTCCTATGTTTGTTCCTTATTCTTCCTAGTTGAAAAGCAAGTCAATATTTAAAGTACGAGTATATATGTGTGTCATGTAATTGTGTTAGAAAAGGCAAGGGCAAAATAAGGAGGCTTATACTTTGAGTGGAAAATGGAGATCTTCCTGGCAAATATAAACAAATATGCCCACTGCAGACAGAACCCTCATGGATCTCACTTGACCACTGCCCTCCTCCAGGGAAAGTGAGTCAAACTTTATCTGTCTAAAGCTGAATAAAACATGGGGCTAACTGATCAGAGGGCATCTAGTCCTCATTGTTTTGCTCAATGGAGAGAACAAGGGAGTTATACCCTGCGGGACTGAAAAGAGACAGCTGGCTGCCTGAATCACAGCCTTCTGCGCAGCTCCCAGCTCTGGTGAGCAGTGGGACCCCCTGTGTGACAGCACCTCAGCGCTGTCCGTCACCAGGAGAAGCGCAGGCAGGGGCAGCAGACCTGAAGAGCAGGCGCGCTCTGTGGCTGAGACCATTCACAGACAGTGCTGGTAATGTTAAGGAAAGTAGCATGACATCTGCAGGAGATGATAACTGGGTGTGTGTCAGCTTGAGAAGTCACAATTCAGAGGCGGCAGTGTTGCACGTCCTGAGAGAACTGTACAGCTGGAAAACCTGGCTGTGCAGAGGAGCAGGCGGGAGGGACAGGTCCCTTGCACGTGCCTGTGCTGCACGGAGCTGATTCAGAAGGCTCTGTTCCCTAGGAGGAGTGTATAGTGCAAGCCCCATGTAGGTCAGTGTGTAGCGTTTCCTGAGGTTGCTCTCTGGGGCATTGCAGCAGAAATGTAGTCTGCAACTGCCGATGAGACGCAGGCTCAGTCATACACTGGATGAAGCTCTGGAACACAATGAGAATGTGTAAGGGGATGAGCAAGTCACTGTACAACCCTGCTCATTAGCTGTCTTCCTCCTCCTGCCTTACACTAAACTTGCTTCCAACTCAGAAAGAAAGATTTGGTTCATCTTTTTAGTGGTATGGCAGAAATAGCTCTTGAGGAGATGGAATAATTATCTAAAAGAATATGATTTTAGAATTAAAATCTTATCACTTATCACTTTATAAACTCAGTCAAGATTTGGATTCTATGTAAACCAAGAGAAACTTTAAAAAGGATGATAGGGTAAAATCAATATTGATTATTAGGATTAAAAGTGCTATAACTGAGGCCATAAAACCTTTTAAGATCCAACTAAAATTTTCCAGTAAAGCTACAATAAATTATTCCTAAAGAAGTAGAATATTTGCATGGAATTCAATGTCATTATATCCGAGCCTGTTTAATGAAAAAAAAAAAAAAAAGAGTATTACTAATTCTGTAATAAAGACTATTATAAGAGGAAGATTAGCACAGTTATTTTGGCTGGTTACCTTTATCTACTAATATTTTATTGTATTCTACAAGAATCTACTTTTTTTAAATCTCCGCATGATTTTAAGATCACACTTTTCATTGCTGCTTGTTTTTCTGCTTCTTAGACCTTTCAGATCTGACATATTAGCTCCCTTATTATAGCTCAGCAAGAGTAAGCCCTTTTAATTTATGGAAGGCCCTAATTTTTATAATCTGATATCAGTACAGGCAGTAAATCTTTTTAATGATAAAATAAATGGAAATCTAACATGGCATTTTTGTCATCGTTTCTTTAATAGTTTCTATCTAGTTGTTTTTAGAGTTGTGATAAGTAGAATTATGCGAAGGAATAAAATCAAATAATATTGTGACTCTAAATTTACAGTGTTTGGGAGACAACTCACTCATGCATTATTCCAGTTTTACCCCAAAATAACTTGAAGGTCATGGATTTAACTGATAGCATGTACTGGTGTTATTCAGTAGAAGTATATCCCAGAACTTTTAACTGCTACCAGATGAGGAAGCAGCCATAACTAAATCAGATTATATTTTTCACTTACATACAGTTGAAAGTTTGTGATTGCTTCCACAAACACAGGCTTTTTGATTACGCTTGCTTCAAAATCTGATAAGGCAAAATCAGATCTTCCAGACATGGAGGGGAAATTATCCAGAAATCGAAGCTGAAGGAGAGCATAATATCCTGATGGTTCAGGGATGTTTCCTCCTGCAAACTGATCGCTGGTCAGGGGTACCTGCAGGTTTCTCTGTGAGAATGGAGGCTTTGCTTTTAACGTAGAGAGCCTTGTGCTGCCTGAGACCCACATGTCTGAAACACTGCTTCTCCTGCCTTTGTGCTGGTAAGATCAGTGAAAGCTCTTCTGTACAAAGGAGGAGAGGCCCCAGACTGAGCTGAATGTGACTTCTGAACATTTACTTCCATGTCTCATCTGAAATAGCTTGCTCCTGATGGGCTTCATAGGACAGGGCAGAGCTTTTTTCTTCAGGATGAGCTGTTGATGCTGTTAGATGTTAGTTCAGTTGTCAGGAATTATCCTACTTTGGTGAGTGGCACTTAGAAGTATTACCTGATGCAGGCCTTCTCTTGTTACGGTATGGAGACCATATGATTAATACTTGTATTCACTTCAGTAAATTCCATTGTGCAAAGGTAATTATCACAGTGGTCGTTTTATGTTGCATTAAACCTCAGATGTGTCAGAGTCCTCTGAAGGAGCCTGTTAGTATGATGTGCGTGTACCCAGCCCTGGACAGTAGGAATTCCCTGTAGGGTCAGCCAAAGAGCTGAACTGCTTTATGGTGCTGTTAGCCCCCTGCACTTTGCGGGTACCTCTGCTTGTGTAGAAGGCTGAACCAGCCACACCATGATGTGCCATGTAAGCTGGCATGGCCTCGCTCCAGAGAAAGATATTGTGTGTGAACTACCTCCCAGCGCACTCACAAAAGCCCTTCCTTGTGTGCTGCTCTCTGCCTAAAGGCAGCACTAGACTGCTCACTTGATGGTGAGCAGCGACTTCCAAGATGCACAGAGCAATCTGGGGATGGTGGTGCTCATCACCATGCAGGCACAGGGTCCTGTAGGATCATCTGTTAGACTCCACACTGACGTTTGGGAGAAAAAGGCTTTTGTCTGAATGTAGGGTCTTGCTGCAGACAGATCTGCACATGGGAGTTTCTCACCAAGGCATGCCGAGAGCATGGAATTTTTCACATCGGGTTCTTGTGGTTTCACACCATGACATTTGAGCCTAACATGGTTCGGGAAAAAAGTCAGGATGGGAAACTGGTTGGCGGGTTTCATTAAATTAATTGGTGGTAAGACAGCCTTCTGCTCTGCAGATCCCACCATCTGGAACAGCCTTTCTTTATCTCTCTACCTCATTGACTCTCAACCTGATTTCAAATCACAGCTGAAAACGTCTCTCTTCTCCTGTGCATTATACCCTGTAATTTCTCTTTCCTATTATTATTTCTTATTTATCTCTAACATGTTTTCAGATGAAGCATAAGAGTTACCACACAACATTAAGTGACACAGCACTGTTGTTCTGATCTGCATCAGGCCAAGCAGCGGCAGTGAGGATTTTTCCCACTAGAATATTAATAGATTTAAATTACCTAGATGCATGTCAATCATATCACTTAATATGTACATTTCAATTGTTGTTTTAATGAAAGATTTTGTGGGAGGCTTTTACTGCTTTTACTTGCAGCATTCTCTTTTTCCTCAGCAGTTGCCTTAAACAAATTAGAAACTATTCAGAGTATTAAGGACTCCAAACACTATTGCATTTTTTGTGTCGATTGTTTATAACTGTGTATCTCTACTACAATGAAAAATATCACTTTAGGTCATGCATATATCCCAAAATAGCATTAATCTGACAAATTTAGGTTGCTCAGCCTGTAAAGCTTGTAGGCTTCAGCACTCTGTGTAAAGGTACCCTTACAAAGAGGGTTGAGCAGCGTATGTGTTGATGATGATGGCACTTACATGCCGCAGAACTTTTCAACCAGAACACATGGGAGCTGGGGGTGGAGACGGGAAGGAGGTGAAAACAAGTATTCACATTGTGCCTCATAATAAATCAACTGTCTCACATTGGATCAGGGTATCTGTGGGAAGGCAACTTCCTAATGGGCACTAAAACCGCAATAAACTTTACCATTCCAGTATTAAAAAAGCAAGGACCCAGATTACAGAAGAGTTTGTTGCTGTCCAGATACGTCAGATGCTGAATGGTGGTCATCTGAGTGCCTAACGGACGTTGCTGCAACAGGGACTTGCATCCCTGTTGTGAAGGAGTATGTGAAGGAGTCAGAGCAACAAGTTTATAGGGAGAAACGACATTTTATTAGAGTGATTGCCATCATGGAGAAAAAAAGACACTCAAACTTCTGAGTGCATAAACCCTCCTTCTGGTCTGAAATAGAAACTGTAAATGTCAAAGAGCAATAGGTCATACCATCCCCATGTTGCTTCTTTCTTGGCAGACTCATGGTCTCTCAAGAGACTACCAGTGTAGATTCCACAGTGCAGAGATGGCTCCAGGGGTTTGTTTCCGCTGACTTTGATCACAGCTCTCCCTTCCCCATGTGACAGGATATGAAGATTTTCTGTAACTGTAACTTCATGGTAGGCAGTGAGCACTCCCTCCTGCCCCTGCCTATTTCAGATCTGCCACACAACTGAGCCATTCAGCTGGAGCTATGGTCTTCCACCTTGGAAGCAAGGACAGTTTAATGGCTTCTCTAATAACATCAGTGATAATAAGATTTAGTTTAAAAGAACATGTGTGTGCAAACCCCACCTGGCTCCCTTGTCTCCCAGAGATAACGGTAACTTCTAGGAAGACCTTTTTGAAAGTGTCAAGGTATATGAGCTTATTACTAAATGAGCTGTGAACAGATGTTAGGACATTTTGGGTTTTCTGTATAAAGTAGTCTTTGTGCGAGAACTATGAATGTGTTTCCTAATCTAGGATTGTCCTGAGCAGTTCAGGACATGTGGTAGGGTAATGTGGAGTGGACCAAAATCACTGATCATAAACCAACTTGAAAAGAAAAATATGTGTGTTTACTGCCAGAGATTACTGAGAGTAAAAACCTGTTTTAAATCAAGAACTGGAGCCATTTCAATTCCTTAAGCTAGCTTTGTTTCAGCCTGGAAGTTAGCACTGCTTTTAAATCTAAAGCATCAGATTTAGTCCTCTGTAAAAGCAAAGTAGCATAATAATTGAAGTATGATCTTGTTTATGTACTTTTTAAACATGGCCATCGACAAAGTAGGATTATACCTTTTATGTCATATACTTATTTGCTAAGTAATTTCTTACAACATGCTAATAGAAATTGGGGGCCTGATCCTATCAGATTTTACACATTCCCTTCTCTATTTGAGTTGGTTCAAACGGGAATTGAGGGCCTTGCCTTGCTAAGCTTCAGGGTCCATTTGCTGCAATATTCTTCTCCACTGTTCTCTTGAACCTTTTATCTGCAGAAGGTAAATAAGGGACCTCAGCAGACAGATGGTCACCTTTAAAGTGCAGTCATCTTGGGTGATAGTTAGTCTTTCAAAAATTTGCTGCCTGAACTCTTTAATTATTTCTAAGCACGTCATTTAGATCTCCTTATAGAAGCCAAAGGATTTCTGAGAATATTGCACACAAATCTGTTAATTAGCCTCCTGATCATCCCTGATCAAGGCAACATTGCAAGTTGTATTTTATGGAGCATTATTTTAGTAATGTTTTGTCATGGTTGGTCATTTCCTAATACTTAGAAGTGCTTCAGTCAATAACTGTGGGGATATGTCTGCTGTGAAGAGACATCTGTTTACTCAATAGATCTTTTTATTTAATTTTTAATAGAGCTTTTCTAATTTGGCTTGACCATTTGTTGTTAATGTATTTATAATGATTACAGTAGCTATAATTCATATCTAATGATTTTTCTAAATCTATAAATATTATTTATTAAAAGATAAAAAGTCAATATTTCTTGTAGCAGCCATTACAAAACAGTCAGCTGTTGCAAAATGAAATAAATATATTTCATGCCTATATTGCAACAGATCAAAAAGATAAACCTAAAGAAGCAGTTTTGATAACAATGGATATACGTTATCTACCTACTCAAATAACAGAGAGTAGAATTTGGTCCTCACTATACTATATTGCAGCACGGTTAAACTTCTGCACTGCATATTAAAAAACCCACTAGATTTTAGCAGTTTGTAAAAAAAAAAAAAATCTATAAAAGTAAAGCTGATTTTATCAGTTTTATAAAACAACTTGAGATACAAGGAGCCATATTCTGCTGCCTGCTTGCCTGCTGTAGTTAGGGGTTGGACGAGTGGTCTGTAAGAAGGTATGGGATGAATTCTGCTGCCGGTTACACGTTTGTGCATTTGGAGTAAGTCTAAGGAAGTTAGTGCAATTTAAAACTGCAAATAAATATAGGCTCAAAATCAATTTCTTCACCTACCTGCCAAAACTGAGTTCAGGGTTCGACATACACAGCATTTTTTCCTTCTGAAGAATTCATAGCACTTTACAGAGGTGAATTAGTATTACCCCCACTTAAAAAGCTGAGAGACTCAGACAGATAAGTGTGTTGGACAGAATCCATGGCAGACTCGGCTAGAGACTGAAGATGCTGGTCTTTCAGATCCAGGGGACAGATTTCTTCCTCACTCCTGTACCTGAATTCTGAAGGAACACTGTGGAGATTCGGAAGAAATACTTACAATACGGGGATATTACCCTTTGTGCCAAAGGAGAATAAGTGTGTGCCTTATTCACCCAAGTAGATTTTTGTTTTTATAGATAATGCGCCCCGATAGTTATCCTCCAGGTGCTGAGTTGGTCAGTGATGAACTACAGCCCAGTTCGGTAGTAGACTTAATTACCAGGCAGCATGCAGGTAAATGTAATTTTGCCCTGAGTGAACTTGTACGCCTCAGCCCTGTTCCGTCAGCAGAACCCGCTAGGACGGCGCGCCTTGATGGAAGCCTATTTGCTGTGGACTGATGGGAAGTGCATTGGGGGCTGCTGTGTCTTGCTATGCGAGTCCTGTAATTTCTCCCCAGGATGTGGTCAGTCTCCTCTGAAAGGTGTCAGAAGAGGACAATCTTACTGTGATTTTACGCTGTAGAGTACATTGACTTACATCAGACCAGTTCTTAGCTGAAGATTTCTCCATCCTATGTGACATTTTGGTTGATTGACCTGCCTGAGACATTCCTCTCCTTTTTCAAAATTCCCAAACTGCTATCAGTGACTGAAGCAAACTCTGGCCCCTCTAAACCACCAGTCTACGCAGTTGTGCTGAGTCCATGTATCAAGAGGTCAAACACTAGTAAGGTATAAAGCACTGCTTTACAAGATGAGTAGTTCTTGTAGATTAGCATCACAGTCTCATATATCAATACCAATACACATGTCAGCATGTAATATCTTTTATTTTCAGTAATTTCACTTGATATTTTTCTGTGTTAGTTGAGTTTTTCCAGTAGAGTGTTAATTTGATTATTCTCATTAAAAAGGACAGCTGCAGAGATTATTTCAATTTATATTAAACAAAGCTGTAACACAAACTGCATAGTTTCTGGCCAATGGTAGTTACACTGTAAAGCAACAACATATGGATCTCCATAACACCTGAATCATCCTCTATATGCAATAGAAAACATCTTTTTTCCAGTCAGGCTCATATACCAGCCTCAGCAAACCCCACCTACCCTGACTCAGAGTCACCTATTACCAACACAGATGTTCAGATAGCTTCACCCATCACAGATAATCATTAACAAATACTTTTGTCAACTCATTGCTCAAGATTAATTAAACAACAGTCACCTCGCTGTGAAGAAAAAACGTGAATTCTTACAGGTTCAGGCAAGTTCTGCAATCAGGTCACCACTCAGAAATACAGCAGCCTGCATTAGACTATCCAAAGGAAATAGAATTTACCTTCTATTGTATTTTAATGCATCTTTTATTTTATTTCAATGCATACTAACAGATGCATTAGAAAATATAGACAAAGATCTAATTGCCTTACACCTGAAAAAATAAAAACACATACCTGGTGTTTTATTATACAATAATAATAACAACAACAATAATAATAACAATAATAAAGATTTAGATACCCATCGTTGCACTTGACCAATTGGTTAAGCCATTCTTGCTTGATGTGTGCTACCAATGTATGAAACACAGTGAGAACAAGACACTGACCGTGTCTGAGGACTGCTTTAGGCTGGTGGGGGAGCACAGACAGTGACTAGCAGGTGATCTAAGAACAGATGTGGGCAGAGGTAAGGCAGGAGAGCAAGCAGGGCAGAAAGAGAGGAGAGGCTGGGTAGGGCCAGGAGGAGGAACAGCAATCTGGCAATGCAAGTTCACAGCTCTGAAAAAAAGGACTGAGAGGGGAACATTCATTGGAATTTTTTATTAATTCAGCCATGCTCACATCCGTTTGCATTTTTTCCCTATGATCTTTTTCTGCATTTGATTTGCCCTGACATGGAGTCAGCTGTACATGCAGACCTTTGTGCTAACTTTGTGATTCCCTCACACTAGAACCCAGGGAAAGGATTAGCATTATACGACATAGTGTTACTAAAGCCAAATACAGCTCAGCTATTAGTTTCTTGCCAATATTAATCCACAAATTGAAACATTCTTGAAAAATTGCTAAGTCATTGCAAGAGATAGATATGACTGTCTGGAATCTAATCAGCCTATGGAACAGCCACAAACAGAGAAAAAGATTTTGTCTGGGTTTGCTCAGCTGAAATGGGGGAGCAGAAAATAACATACTGAAGGCAAGACACCAACCCTAGTTCCTGGGGTGGAAATAATTGCTCAAACAGGTGAGAAAGGGAAACGATTTCAGAACTAAAACACTCAACAGATTTGGTGTTGACATCTGATGAAGGTGGTAATTTGAAGGATGCAAAAGCACACTTTAAAAAATAAATAAATAAATAAAAAATAAAATAAAATAAAATAAAATAAAATAAAATAAAATAAAATAAAATAAAATAAAATAAAATAAAATAAAATCTCATGTGTGAAACCATAGAAGTGACAAGCAAAATAAAATTCTGGGACACTTTTTGTGAACTTGATTTTTGCCTTTAAATTTGGCATAGACCAAAAAAAAAAAACAATGGAAAATGGAGCATGGGCTTCTTTCACTTTGCTAAGGAAGTTATCTGATGTTATCTTTAGTAATCCTAAGAAAATCAGAGTTGATTTCATTTACCTATTGTTTCTTGCAAGGTTTATGAAATAATATAATTCATCTCTAGACAATAACTAATTATTACTGATTACTAAGATATAAGTCAACAAAGATATTTTCCTGTTTACATTCTTATCAGACTGTATCAAGACCATCTGTATTTTCAAGTCCTGTATCCCAAGGGATAAATAATTTGTGTTGTTCATTGAGTATATGCATGCAAGCATGTCATTTGGATTTGATGCACGTTTACGAAGCCAGAGCTAGAGAGCTTAAATGGGAAAACAAGCATTAATATACAGGAAGAAAAGCTTAAACATGCAGTGACAGCAGATAGAAAAGTAAATACTTCAGTGAAACAATTCTCCAGAACTATTGTACCGATCATACTGTATCACCGTTTGTATGTGGAAACTGTTCTAGGTGTTATCATTTCTATTTGCTGCCAATATTTTTGCAGTGTCCACCCCAGGAGTGTGGGGGTGTTTGTACGTGTGTGTGTGTGTGTTCATGTGAGAGAACTGCTTTGCTCACAGCCGTCACAAATTGCCCAAGCTGCAGAATTCAAATCTGGATCGGGGAAGGGAATGAACAGCTCTATAAACTGGACATTGAAAATTCTAGAGCAGGCTCGAAGCTGATGAATGGCAACACACTTGCTTTCTGTGCCTCCCATTGCCGTTCCCACTTTGACATCGTTTGGTCTCCACTCCTTCAGACACTGCTCTTTGCTGAACTTTCTGCCACAACTGGAAGGATTTTGTCCTTCCCAGCAGGCTGGGATTCTCGAACTCCGAGCTCATTTCCTCTCTGCTGCTGTTTTCACATCCCACCCTTTGCCTTTGCTCTCACATATTGCTGGAATGATGGTGGTAGTGACGTGAGTACTTTCTAGTGCAGCTCTGGCTTTTTTTCTTTTTTTTTTTTTTTCTTTTTTTTTTCCTTCTTTTCCTTTCCCTCATTTTCCTGGCTTCAGAAAAGCATGGCTCAGTAAAAGGCAGGGCGTGCTGGGGGACAGCTGTGCGGGAAGAGAGGTTTCCTAGCAAAGGCAGGCAGTGCTACCTGGGGACAAGCCTTGTCCCACCTCTACGCCGGGCAGGAGCTGCACCTTCCCTGAGCACGCAGGGCTCTCCTTGCTTCCCCTTAACCTTTGGAAATGACATGCCCACCCTGCAAGTCAGCAGAGTGCCCAGTCTTCACTCTACGAAAGACACTGCAAAATATTTTTTAAGCACTACCCCTTGCAAGAGCCAGAAGTGTGAGAGGCCACTGAAGGTTACTAAGCTTTCCTTTCATTTATTTTTGTTCTGTCCATGGCTTACTGTGGTCTTTTGTTTTATGATTACATTCTAAATTTTTCAAAGTTTCCTAGCATAATAGGATCTGCCATCTTTTGGCACTACCCAGTACAAAATAGTAGTTAATGAACTGCTCTGACTCTCTATATACATGTCTTTGTATATGATAGCGTGTGCGTGTGTCGTCCCTCCCCCGTGCCCGTGGGGATGCAATCATGGCTCTCTAGGAGCCAGCCAAAACGACTTGTTTGTATCTGCTGATCTTTGGTTTGATGACAGTGTTCATCTGTTTAATGAAATAATGGTGTCTGTGAAGCTTAGATAGGAAGTGGTTAAGTACGTCTTTTCACTTTCATAGTGCCCAAAATCTAAGAACTATCCTTGAGTTGTGCCTTACGTGAGCCTACAGTATGTTAAAAACACAGCTAATTCAAAACGGAGTGAAATACCCTTTTTAGCTGGTGGAGCAATAAGGCTCAGTTGAGTAAAAACCCTGGGAGGGCTAGGGGGAGATTATGTGTCCTGAAGAAGTAACAGGCTTCCTTGTGGCAGCGAGAGCTAGTGTGCTGATCACTGCAAAGGCTTGATTAATGGAGTGATTAAAGCAGCAGAGGGTTAGTGCTCTGGCAGCTGGGGCATAGGAAATGGGCATGGAAACTACTGGGAGAGGGGAAATACACAGCTCCAGAATCACAGCACTGACTTGCCCTAGCAAACACTTTGATGTTGGAGGTGGGGAAGGATGAAACACATCAGGCAAAAAGAAAAAAAAGCCTCCCACCTCCCCTTCCCCCCTTCCCAGCCTTATGCCTACGAGGGAAAGCCCCTGACTTTTGGCTCACTTAGCAGAAGGCAATAAAGCTTCCTATTACGAGGCTTCCTCTGATGTATCGTAACGGTCTCAGGCTCCAGAAATCCGATCCCTTGGAACAAAACTTACAGTAGATGCTAATAGAGTCTCTAGCCCCGCAATGCTACGCACAACGCCCTGTATGGGCCCAGAAAAACTTCTAATTCAGGCACATCCTTTATTCTTCGTCTTTCCAACTCCCTGGCCTACTTCTTTTTCCGAGGTTACTTCACTTTTAAACAGAGGTGAGCCAAACTCAGACTACTCGTGCTCAAGGAATGAATTCCCCCAAAGCTACAGGCTGAGAGCCAACTTCTTTCTTTGGGTCCTTTGCAATGGCAACAAATCTATCTGTGGTTGTTTGAGTTGGTCCCACTAAAGATAAGGATCATCTGCAGAGCTGGAACCTGCATCTGGAGTCAAAATTCCCAAGGCTCAAAGGGTGCAGATCAGATGTCTGGGAGTGGAGCCCTCCTTCTTCGCCTTAGACATCTGATCTAAAACAACTTCAAACTTGTAACTCCTTTCAGATTAACCTCAGCTGTGAGAGGCCTGGGGATTTGAATTCTTGGCTTACCAGTATGACTTCTCCATGCCTCGCATCACCACAGTGGATTAGAAATACTTTCTTTATTAACTTTCAGCTCCTGTCTCATGCACGAAGGTTAATAGCCAAGAATATCCTTAGAGAAGGTACCTTGTATTTAATAAATGAAGACCAGGATGGGGCATGAAAAGGGGAGTAAACTTCACCATCAGTCCACTAGAGGGTAGCTCCCCGCAGATCACAGCTGAAAGCCTTCAGCCCGGCCCCAGCCCCAGCCTGCTGGGCTCGCCTGTGCTCCGCTTGGCGTGACAAAGCGGCATTAACGGTCTTTCTCGCCTCCTGTTACCCTCAGTGAGCTCCAATTTCTAATTTAATAACCACAACAAAAACATCAAAATTCTATAATGAGTCTCCCAGAGAAAGGTGGGCGAATTAGCACCAAAGAACAGTATGCATCTGAAATTGTTAGACCTTTGAACAATAGACAAATGGCTACTAAACAATGGCATTTTAATACATAACCTGAATTAACAATTTTAAGTCCCCTAATTTTATATCCTTGGTATATTATTTAGTGGTATTTGTGGGCTGCAAACATTGATATGAAGCGGATAGTTAGTGTGCATTATGTGGGAAGCATCTACATTATATATAATGCATAAAGAAATCTATACAGCCTTCAGCATGCCAGCTGTTTCTGTTTATGACACTGAGTTATTCATGAAATCCAGGAAGACATTTTGTAGTAAAATACGCTACCTGCTTGCTTTTAAACTGCTGGAACTGTCTGTCCAGCTAGCTAAATAATTAAGGGAGCGATGCGAAATTAAATATCACATTTCAATCCACCTTTTCCCTTCATCAATTCTTTCTTGTAAGAGGAGCCAGGAACTAGAGAAAAATATGACTCACAGGGGCTGTTTAGGTGTTGCTATCGTATGTACAGGAGGTAAAGAGAATGATAATATGCCTTTCCTGTCTGTAATAGTGTTCACTGTAGCAAACCTTCCTGCTTGTTACAGTAGAGTAAATGGGGTGTTTAATTTGGGATTCAGTGTAGTCTGGAGTCAAGGTGCAGCAGTTTTATTACAGAATACAATTTTATTGGAGGCTGAAGATTTAAATTCTGCCATACATACATATATACATGGAAGTTCTGCTTTGCAGCTACAAGCTAATACACACACACACACAGAGGGAGTTCTTGTATGTTAAACATGCTCTCTGATTTTTCAGTTTGAAGGAACCAAGGAATTATGACATATTTCTGCATCTTCTAATGCACTGAGAAACCTTGTTAGGATGCAGCCTCCTCCAGCCACCAGGAAAAGAAAACACATGCACGCATTCAAAAGGAGCAAGTGCTATTTTTCATTTCCTCTTTAGATTTTTGACAGTACCTGCAATGTCTCCGGTTCATGACCCCCAGAAAGAAGCTCTTGGGTTTGGAAAATATTTTCTTTGTTTAGCTTTTTTCCAGCAAACAGCAGCATAGCTGCTTCCCCGCTCCCCCCAGAAAGGTGCTTGGATCATGTAATGACTTCTCCTTTATTTAGTCTAAATCTTAAGACAGAAGTCTTTCAATAGAATGATTTTCTGGCAAGGCCATGATATGATGTACATATTTGGAAATCAAATTATTTAGAATTATGACCCTGTCATCAAAATAAGCCGTTTTGAAATGCACTGCTAGCTCTCCAAACAGATTGTATGGGAAAAATTTGATAACACTTGGCTTGAGCACTTAAAAGTCAGTAAAATCAAAACACTAGGGACCGTTTCATTTCATTTTCCTCAAAATACCAGCCCACTTCCACCCGGGCGGGGGCTGCAGGCGGCGGGGACCGGCAGGGAGCCCCAGTCCCAGCCCCGGCCCCGGCCCTGCCCGCGCAGCCGCCAGGTGGTGCCCGCAGTTTAAGGACATCTGTCCGCTCCTTTTCTTCCCAAAGACTCGGAGAGATAAATAACATCCGAGCAGGAATCCTGGCGCAGACAGGATATTTAACACCCGCAGATCAAAAAACGTAAAGCTTTTACCTAACCCGGTACAAGAAACCTGGCTTTAAGAGCCTTGTTATTCCTAGATTTAATAGCTTAGCCGTTCTTTCTTTCTATTTACAACTCCTGCAAACCAAAGAGAGAAAAATAATATTGCTGTGTAGACCGTAAATACTGTTGCTGTGGATCTGTTTTATCCGGGGGGAAACCACGCAGAATCTCAGCTGCTAGCATCTTTGTGTAGCATCCGTGGCTACCAGCACGCTGGGAAGCTGCTTTCTGTAACGCGCTACAGTAGCTGCGTACCTGGGTGAAAGGAAATTATTTCTTCACAGGCAAAAGAGGATGCTCATCCTGCTGTGGGTAATCACAGGCAATTTCCATTTCGTTAGCATTTTCCTAACCCTCTCTTGCGGTGCTCTTTGATTCCTAGCTAGTGGTAGCCCAAGGTCACTGCCTGCTCTGGCTGCTATTTTGCCAGCAACATATTTACACTGAAGTGTGGGATAAACTGTATCCAACTATTAAAAAAAAAAAAAATAGGGTGAACACATCTCTTATGAAGGAGAGATGCTGACAGTTCAAGTATTAACTCCTTTATTCGCATGTGCACATAGCTTTAGAATGAGCTAACATCTACATCTTGCCAATGACCTCAACCTTGATCTGGAGGGACCATTTATTCATGAGCAAAACATTCATTCTCCATACAAACTGGTCCTGGGACTATTGCCTGTGTGACATTTGGTCCTCTATTAATAAACACGCAAGACACAAAATTACTGTGATTTTGTCCTCTTACCATGTGGGGTTATATGTCATGTGCACAGCACCGCAGCCACTCCTGAGGAACTTTAAATTAGAAAACAGCGTTTAGTGGCTTTGTAGATCTCACAGAGGAATTACGGGCAGTCCTCAGGCGACCGAGGGCTGTGAAAGCACAGAGAGACAGGCACAAAGGCAAGCACCGGTGAGAGAAGCCAGCCTTTTTTTAGCCGGGGCAAGGGCATTTTTCATGACCACACAACGAGTGCATTGCAGGTCCCTGTTCATCAAAATCATAGGAACCACCATTTTGCAGTCCACACGCAACAGCAAGAAAATGGTGGTTCAGAAGGGCTAGCACCCCCGACTTGGCAGCGGAGTTCCTCTGCGCACTCAACAGCCTGGCTCTTTTTTTAATTATTATGAAATGGCAATAGATTTTAGATTAGGAATCAGACAGGAAATGAGGGGAAAATCTTACGTGCATCTGGAGAACACATAGGGTAAAAATTAACCTTGAAGCTCAAAGAAAACAGCGTATATATGCATGTGAAAGCAGTCTCCATATGAATTTTCTAATAACTGTAAGGTGTATCTTTATCTTAAAACTTGCAACTTTAAAAAGATTTAACACAATAGGTGCTGTTGTGATGCTGCAGAAGCCAATGAAGTATTTTAAAAAATAAAACCATATAGCAGAAATAATTACATTCAACTCTGAGCAGGAATTAGCCTGGCACTGCAAATGATGAACCTTTCTTTATAAGAAGGGGACTTTTTAATATGATGATATGGCAATTTGGAGGGATGGTTATTTTCATTTTAACAGGCCTCTGCTTAGTGTATGTCCCCTTGGGGATGTAATGAAGGTTAACAACTTACACGTGGGGAGAAGGGATTTTAGTGATTAGGGAAATTGCAGGCTCCAGTTTATGTGAGCGTGTATGTGACAGAGAGAGATTCCTCTCCATTTCAGACACTGCTACACGAAATGTGTGTAACTGTGAAACATTTCTGGGCAAAACCCATACATAATATGGATAGCAGCCCACCAGGGACTGAACCGAAAGGCAAATACTGGCCTCTGGACTCTTCACTGGTGTCGGATCAGGTGTCAAAGCAGAGAGGGATAGTCCACTTCCAACAGAGCATCAGCACCGTCTATCTTACCCAACTCTTGCCTTGACAAAACAATGTAGATCACGTATTGGGTTCAAGCAGTCACAGCGCGCAACTGAGAAAGGCAGAACTTAGCCTCTTTCTTGTCTCTAATCCAGTAATGTTTTTCTATCAAAATTCCTATGTACTCCATGCAAACTGAATTCAGAGCTCAGAAGAGACTCCAGATGAATTTTTTTCTGTAATGTTTCACTTTATAAGATTTGTTATTAAATTACTTTATAATTTATTTGGTATTAAACAGCATATCAGAACTCTACTTTCAAACAAAACCAGCTGTCCGCTTACATTTCTGTACATTCTTGACCCAGCGTGACAATTACCAGGGGAAAAACATCCCTTTACAATATTGAATGCAGTCCTGGACATTCAACGATATTCATTGGCCTATATAACTTAAACAAGAGCAGTTTGTTAGCCTAATAAATCCAAGATTTGGGCTAAGAAATAAAGGTGCTGTCAATAACCCTTTAGCCAGATAATAGAAAGGGGATTATGTGATTATTCTGTCAAAAAATTAGGTTTCATGCTTTTAATTGGCATCATATCCTGTCAAGAGTCTGTAGGCTTTAAATCACAGTCCACCACGTTAGAGTGAGAAGGAAACTGAATAGTAAACCCTTTCATCCCAAAGCCTGCAGGGTTTTTATGTGACGTCCTAATTTCTGTTAAAATACTTCCAAAGAAAGACAACAGGAAACAGTAAACATGGCAACACCACAAATATACTTTTCTGATGCACTATTTCTGTCAGCGTTCAAAGAATAAGTTGCACGGGCTGGAAAGGAAACTGCTGTATCATTAAAACCCGAGCAGGCTCAAACCTTTTACAAAAGCCGCCCTTTTGTAAAATGCCCCCCCTCCTCACTCTCTCTCATAAATCTTGTTTCAAACTGGGCTAAAGCCATGGATTGACTTTGCCTCTTGCAGTAATGGCTTGAAACTGTTGTGCATCACAGTTCTGCGTTCAAAGGGAATCAGGAGTGTTTAAAAACAACTTCTGGTGCAGGACGCAATTATAACTGACAGCCAGATGTCTGCCTGTCTGGTACAGCAAGCCTAGAAGAGACTGCAAATGGTCTTGAGACCTTTGGATCTAAACAGTGCGTCCCAGTGAGTGATACACAGATAAACAACAATACCACAAATCACTGACACCAGCCGAGGGGTTGCTGGTACTGATAAAGATTTTAGATGCCGGGAAGCAGCTGACCCTTCCACCCTCCCCGCTCTTATTTTTTTACTGTGCGAAAACCAAAGTATGTTAGTGGAAAAGGACTCAGCCCACAAAGTGTGTTTATATATCCATTGCCAGAAGTTCATCTTGTGAGGAAAGTCCTGTAAGTAACTGTTTAGTTTACAAAGGTTAACTGGACTGTAATGAAAGATATTTGATATTCTGATTAAATTAGATGTCTGGGACATTTGCAGCAAGTTCTGTAATACAAGGTGTTCCTCCCACCCCACCCCACCCCAC
>VWZZ01007168.1:868201-898674 GCA_013399095.1 Psophia crepitans
GGGGCGGGGGGGAGCGGGCGGACAAAACAGTAATAAAACACGGAAATTCACTTCAGGTTTGCGGGTAGAAAATATTCTAAGTTTCATTTTATTCACTGATTCTAATGCGGCAAGGCTGATGTTCAAGGCCAACTACCGGACGAAAAACAGAGGCTTGCCGCCACAGCCCGGCTTGGCTCGGGGCCGGGGCCGGGGCGCGCTGTGACAGCGGCGCGGCCCCGGCGGGGCGGGCGGGGAGGGGTCCTCGAGCCGAAACTGGCTTCGAGATACACTGTATGAGCAGGAGCCTGGTTCTCGCTAAGAGGGGGGGGGAAATAACCATGAAGTTATTTTTAGTAGAAATTCCAACATCTCTGTCAGTAAACTGCACTTCAGTAATTTGGTGTCTATACACTGTGTGTTATGGTAGGGTTGGAAAGCAAAACCATCAACAGCATTTTGCTTTGAGTCCGATAAATTAGTGGGAAAGTTGTAGTAAAGTAGTGCCTGCTTTAGCCCGACTGTCTTAAATTCAGACTGGCTTCTAAAAATAGGTGTTTCTGTTGGTGCATAAAGTTGGCTAGACCTGTGTGCGTATGCAGACCATCCAGCCACGAAATGTACATTTCTATCAGTGATTCAAAACTTGTAATGTTTTATCTACCCTTATGTTCATCACCTCTGATTAAAAGAATGGGGATATTACTGCGTGATTCATATATATATTTTTACTGACGAATTACAGAAATAAAATACATTTGAATAAATGGCAAAAAACTTTGCTTTTCTTCCATCACAGTTTTTTATATAAATCTTCTATCATTTTACAGTAACAACTGCAATTAGTATCGCTCACAGAAAGAAGTTGTAATTTTTAAGCTGAAGAAAATGACCGCATCACACTGTCTACTGTGTTTTAAAAAATCTGAGCTCTAAACCATCTATGGAAATACACAAGTTTTCAATGAACACTAAATAATGATTTCCTTTGCCCTCTAATGAAATTTTCAGTCTTCTGTCACCAGACATAATATAAAGGCTGCAAAAATGCAAACAGAAAGTGTAGCAGCAGTGTGATCAAAGCTTTGAACTTATATAAATTAAAAAGTCAGCGAAGCATTACAGAATTCCATATACATGTGGCTAAGGTGTGCGCCTGCCTACATAACTTTGAAGAGTGTTTAAAAGAAATTAAGGAGTTGGGGATTTAGTTTGCACTAGTGAAAGGCTCTTTAGGATCAAATCTCGTATTTGTTGGATTTTGGGAACATTCCTCGGAAATCCCTCTTTAGGCTATGGTGTGCAGAGCCACCTTTAGTTTTAAGTATGTTCTTTAAAAACCTAACTCGACCATCTGGTTGATCAGCTGTTTGTGATTTTGTGCTGCACTCTGCCTGAGCAAGTACGTGTACAATATCAGTGGGTGAACAGTCCCATTCCTTCCATGGGGTTTACGGACATGAGTCAGGGTACGTGCTTATGTGTGCAGGATCTGGGTCTCAGTGGTGGGAGAAACTTTTTTTTTCACCTCAATGTAGTGATCTAATTTATGGCGGGTGGTTTTGAGTACGCAGCATTACTTTGACAATAGAATTTTTATATCAGCCTAATATGATGTAAAATTCAAAAAAAAAAGATACGATAGGTGACTATAGATTATGTTTAAATGGACACAATAAAGGCCCAATGGGCAAATGCCTGACCCTGGATCGGGCAAGGCTGGAACTCAAGTTGTTTAAATCCAGCTTCAGCCCCGCTCCTTTCAGTATCCGACATTGTGCCTTGCACCTCCAGCTGCGACAAGCAAACGCCGGAGTCCTGCCTAGGGAAGTTTGCAGTCTGCCTGTCAGAAGGGCCTCAAAGGGTGAGGAAGAAAAGCACAGCCAGGGCAGAGCACGATGCTTGCAGCCGGCAGGATGGATATTGTCTGGGCTCAGGGGCTGGGGCTGCACAGGCGTCACTTCTTTTGCAGGGGTTCTTTAAGTGCTTGCAGAATTTAAAGGCATGCACCATCCAACAGGGCCCTATCTTGCAATATATTAACCAGATCTTTCTGACTTGATTAATGGCTTCAAGCTTTGGTTGTTGGATTTTTTAATTTTTTTTTTTTTTTTTACTGTAGTACAGCTGGCCCATACGCTACAGAAATAGATAATGGATGAAATCTTGGCTCTCCTGAAGTCAGACACAAAACTCATTGACTTCATTGGAGCCATGTTTTCATCAACTGCATCATAATATTTTGTATCAGCCATATGGACGAGATTTAAAATTGGCTTTAGAAGAAATAGAAATTAGCTCCTCTACAAATGATTTGCATGGGTTGTTATCTGGTTTTTTCTCCAGGTAATATAAATGGCAACACTAAGTGTAAACTGCCAAAAAGACAAATAGCTGTATAACATTTTGATTTCCTGTAACTGCGGCATAACTCGACTAAAATATTAACTGAAAATCAACAAGGTTGGATTACTGTATGTAAGACCACCAGGTCTGATCTGGACCATGCAAGGGCATGGGAAGACATTCAAAGGCACAACAGGCTATTTACAGTTCATGACACTCTCTAGGACCGCGGAGATGTGAAACTGATGCTTTAATACAAAAGGCAGTTAGTTAAGCCAGAGAGCCAGGATTAATTCACAGCCCTCGCTTTTGCACATTTAGTGTTATTGAATTGTGGTTCCCCTTGATATTTTAAACAGATGCATCATAATGGACTTCTTAAAATCTGATTTAAACCATAACACCAGGAAGTACAATTTTGTTAAAAATGGAGGGGAGGGAAGAAACTGCTGGACGCCCAGCCACTCCCACAGCCGTCTTTTCACAGACAGTTTTTTCTGATCCATTAGCCTGCCAGACAAGGATGGCACCTATCCAGTGTAAATATTACATTTTCAACATTTGGATGGCGTTTTGAGCAATATTTCTCATCCCCTTGAGAATGTATACTTTATAAATACAGTATTATCTGCAATTCAGAGCTACATTATGGTAGAATGTGACTTTATAATGTGAAAGATATTTAAAGAACTCTGTGTATGGACTCACTTACTGTACAATAAAACTTCTTCCTTTCAGTTATTTTAATTTACAGTGAAAATTACTTCAGCACAGCATCAAACATACTTTTTTTTTTCTGGAATAGGGAGGATCCAGACATGATTTTGAAGGAATAACTCCATGTGTAGACAAGATCTGTTGCTACTGTTTAGCAGCATAATCTGCACTGTGCATATCTTAAAGTAGAAAGCCACACTAATATCTCATATCCTGGGGACCTAATATCCTCATTGGGCTAAACTCTTCACTGTGTATATTCCAGTAATACCCCACTGACAGTGCCAGATGCTGATAGAACTCTGTGTTGGAAATAATTATGAAAATGAGTTGATCCATATCCATAGCAAGTAGTAGATCTTCTTAGAGAACGAACTTGTGTCTGAAATTCCCATCTCTATTTTAAATCCTTCTCTTTCTTGTCAGCAAGCAAATGGGCAATATTTGAACTGAGCCCAAATAAATTTCTTTTTACACGTTGTTCTTTAAGTAAAAACAACGTAGCTGGTTTGTATAGTCTTGTGTAGGGGAGAAGGAACCGCACCCAGGCATGGCAGTTATATCACAAGCTCAGGCTGGTGTGGATTTATAAGGCTGAACTATATGCCCTGAAATTTGTGTTTACAATGAAAAAACCTGACCTATCTTTAACTACAGCAGCATTGCCTAGGATTGTTTTAATATCTACCAGATACAGTCCATTAAACTGGAACAAATATAATCCTGAAAATACTAGCTTCACATTTTCCTGGTTGTAGGTAATTTTCCATACTCATAATCTGCTCTTTTGAAAGAATGTCCTTATTTCCTGACTTTAGTACAGAGCAGTGTTTTTGTGTCCCATTTAGCTTCCCCACCTTCCCTTCAGTTTGTGGCTCAAAATACTTTGTGTCTTGGGTCCTATCTTTACCCACCTTCAACAAAACATTATCAACTCCTGCGTGGTTCTCATTTGCAGGTCACTGCCTACGGATATCAAACTTGTAGGTCTGGTAGTAGGGTAAAGCCTAAGTCGTGGAGCCTAAGTGAAGAGGGAACCCAACACCCACCTGCCTACAACGACAAAGAAAAAAACGAAATTGAAGATTTTCATAACAAAAACCTTTCATAATTTTCATGGCTTTCAAGGTGGTAGAAGTGTTTTACCATGGACCTGAAGGAGAGACAGGTGGGTGTGACTGGCTGACTCCTGGCTTGTAACCAGGGCTGGAGAGTCACTTCTGGGGCAGCTGTGGTTTTCCCTGAGTCCCAGTAGTACCCCAGCGATGCCCCAGCAGTACCCCAGCAGTGCCCCAGCAGTGCCCCAGTAGTGGTGCCCTAGTGCACAGGCAGGCAGCCAGGGTGCAGGCAGCCAGGGTGCAGGCAGCCAGGGTGCAGGCAGCGGGACTGCGCCAATTCTGTCTGGCAGAGAATCAGTCCTTACGTTTCCAGCCTTTGTCACTGCAAAAATAACCTTGTAAATACTAAGCCTGAGTAAACTAAGGAGCTGGCAGGAAGCTTGGAATAATGTTTCTGAGAAGTGTGAATTGTGCCCATCAAATGTGATACCTTAGAGGCCTGATAACAATGCTTTCAGTCCAAGACAATATTAACTATTAAATGGCAAGCCCTGTCAACACAAATAACTGGCTAAACTGCTTATCCTGCTGGTGGAGTCCATCCATGTGCAGAGGAAATGCAAACTTCTCAGGCTTTGCGTATTCGGGGGAAAAGGAACATCCCGTTTGGTACCAGGATATTGCATTCCTGTCACTCTGCTCCCTTGTGTCACATTGTGGGCTTTGCTGAGTCAGCACGTACTTGGTGTGCCCTGTGAGAGAGGTGAGATGGGGAATAAGCAGAAGGAATACAGGTGGATCTAGTACTTCTTTCTTTCACTGAAGAATCTGGCTTATGGCTCTGTCAGAATAAAGCAATACAGGATGATGTGGCATGCTGTAGGAAGAAGATGACCAATATGTTTAGGAGGGCTAAAATGTTGATGATTAGCAAGAGATACAAAGTAAGTACCGAGTGACAAATGGTGAGACCATTAGTCCCTTTTTTTTTTTCCTAACAGCACTGGAATATTTTGTCAGTGGAGAGTTTTGTCTGTGAAGGGAATTTTCTTATTCAAACCATACAGCCATTACATCATGGTTACCTGGCAATCTAAGACAGAACTTAAGTTGAATGTATGATGTTCTGGTTGTTCTGGACAGTAACATCTCTTCTTCTTGTGTCACTGTTCCTGTGGTAGATGAGCTAAAGAGCTCCTCCTGAAATGCTGTAGCTTTTGGACCCTGGAGTAAGGTCTCAGGATGGATCCAGCCACACCGACTGGAGCCCCTCTGCCACGTGCAGTTCTGCCTCGTTCAGGGCTCCTCAGCAGCACCCACCAAAGCACACATCCACCCCTGCTTCATGGCTAGCACACTCAGTCCATTGACCAGTGAAGCGTCTTGTCATCTCAAAGCTCACAGGATTGCAGAGGCTGGCAGAGTTTTGAAATCAAATTGGAAGGGATATCCCTTCTGGTATATGCTTACACCAACACTTTGTGTGAGTAAACTGCTTACTATTGTTTAGAGCATGCCGCGTGTGAAAGCCAGAGCCATCAGAGTAAGAAGAACAGCTGAAATATTTCTAATGACATCCAGTGCTGGAAAGTGCTTTGAAGTTGTATAGCTGCTATTTCTTTTCTATGATTTCCAAATGCTGAAGGAAAAGAAAAAAGAAGAAATATCAATGTTAAAAGCATCAGTCATTCTATTTAATTGGACAGTAGTTGTCTGTGTCATTTCTTTTCTTATGATGATCTGACATGAAGTGGGGAAAGCAGAGGATTTTCTTAATGGTTATAAAATATGCATTATTTACTTCTGAGACCAGAAAAAACCCTATGAAGTATTTGCCAAAAGCAAACATATTTAGGTATGTCAAAAACTGCATTTATACCCAGTTATGTATGACATTTGGTGGTGTGTCTGTGATGTGAATCACTGAGGGCCTCAAGAGTGCCACCACCATTTTTCATCATCATCCATCCATCCATCCATCCATCAGTGACACTGTCACTTTGAAATCTAACAAAAGTTTGCTTATTTTACTTTATTCCCATTCCTACCAGATCACTGTTATCCCCATACAAGACAGGGCCAGAAAAACTATGGACTGAGCCTTCATGAACTCAATTCTTAGACCTTGCTAGTACACTGCGGACTGGAAGCTGCCATGCCCTTCAGGAAGGCCAGTGTAGTCATTGGTGACCTGCTTGGCCAGTTTTGCCAGCCAGCGTAAGAATATACCAGTTTGGATGAGTTTTAGCTTTCTCAGCTCTGGGGTGTGATGTAAGAACTGAGAACAGGATCAAACCCCAGGACTGGCAGACCCCGTTCTGAGCTGATTGCTCTGACCATTGCACACAAACTCCTTCTGAAGCAATGCCAACGAATGCTAACACAAGATACCCCTACACTCCATGTAGACTGTGAACAGCGTAATGCTGCACTGGCACCCCAATATATTGAGTCTGGACCCTGTAACAACCACAACATTCACTCCATGACTGTCATGTATTATGTGTTTCATTGTGCTTTTTAGGTTGTGACTTACTCCCTGGGAAAAGGTAAGGCTGTCTGCCAAAGGCCAGATTCGTTTTTGTGACTTAAATAAACAGGTTCTTCAGCTGACTGCAGTAGGAAAGGTACTTCTCAGCATGAGCAGACCCAGGAGAATGTGAAACCCTGGTCCTGCACTTGGCTCTGCAAGCTCCAGTGAACACAGTGAGGCTCTGCACGGCCACTGGTTCCCATCAAAGGCCTGGGGTAGACATCACTATGTGCCTGGTGTGTGTTGTAGCTGAAATAGTAAGATTTACTTAGTGTTTCACTGTTTTTACTATTTTACTATTTCAAAGCACTGAAAGTACTGTGAAGCTTTTTTCTGGTACTGTCCTACATTTCCCATTTCTTGTATATACAAGTGCTAGTTTATAACAGTCTGTATCGGCTAATAAATTGGAAATCAAAGGCATATCTGCAAGAACATTTAACACCATAGTAGGTGGGGAAGATGTACAAATCTCACCTATTACTCTGCCTAATGATCCAGAGAAGAGAAAGAAAATAGAAAAAAAAAAAAACCAACCTGCTAACAGTTCTATACCCTTTTAAAAATATCAAAATACAAAGCTGCATACTGATAATAGTTTTTCTTTTAATTTTGTGCTTATATGTGACTTTAATGAATCCAAACCATTTTCATTCATTGCTAAAGACGTATTTCCTCTCATAATTACATCTAGGTACAACAAAATCGAAGGTTTCTAAAACAAAATTGCCTGAAAAAGGGAACTGCTGATATACTTTTAAGTATAGCCCCATGACTGACATCTCTAGCATGTTGAAATAAATACACTAATGAAGTTAATCACTACATGGTTCAAGCAGGAAAGGAATTATCATAACTTTTATATATGGCTATGTTACATTGTTTAGATTAATGGCCTGATGTAGGTCAGTAAAGTGGGACCAGTTCATTTTTGTCTGTCTTAAAAAGGGCTCAGAAAAACATGATTCCTCATCAGACATCCACTGAAAGAACAACTCACTGTAATACACACGCTGAGATAAAGAATGGGTTCTGGAGGGGAACATGATTCTTTCTCAGGTGGATCCTAGTTGTCCTTGACTGCCAATGAAAACTCACATAAAGTTTATGTTAATTGATTTTATTGTTAATCTGCTTGAACTTTTGTCAGCCAAAAGGAAAAAAAAAGCAACCCTGAAAGGTACACAGTCACCCAGTTTGTATAGTGTTCGGCTCTACAAAAATGCTGTTCTTCTAGAGAGCTGCTCAGCAGCAAGCTGCAGAATGCTTTTACGAGTTCTACACACTTTTCTTCAGCCTAAAGCTGCACCAGGTGTCCATATTATACACTGCTGCCTCTAACATCGATATTTCTCCACTGTGGGCTGCAATGTCACATCATGCTGGTGCTGAGCCCCCCCACCCCAACATCTCCCTTCATGATGCATTTTCTCTCAACAGTGCTGGAGATGGCCTTTAACAGAAAAAAGTTTCCTTGGTACAGGAAGATGCCAACACAAGAGATTTCAGTGCAAAACTGCACGAAAAACGTTCTTACTATTGGCAGGTGTTTATGTAGGTTCATTAGCAGAGAGGGGAAACTGCAGTGGGAAGGAAATCTCTGCTGAGAGGGGACTTCAGTAGTTTCCTTAACGTCTCTTCTGGATGACTGGTGTTAGAGGTGGTGCAATTACTGGGCTAAATTCTAACTGATTACTGCTTTAACCTTGCTCCTCTCCACATATTACTGTCAATAATATATATTCATATAGTCACCAGATTATGTTGTTAGTTGTGTTCTGGAACTAAATACTATCTGGTTATAAAAGATTTTGCTAAGCAGAGGTGGGTAACTGCTTTAGTCAAATATTTTGTTTACCCTTAATTTTGCCTAAATATTGATTTTTTTAAATTCCCGAAATGAAATTTTTTTTTTGTCTTTAGACAAACTTTTGGGTTTTTGTCTTTAAATGCAACTTTTTCTTTTTTGTCTTTATATTCAATCGTAAAATATCAATCAAGACACTTCTAACTCTGCAATATTTCTAATACCTAATATTGATTCCAGTGAGTTTCCAGTGTATAGCTAGAGCCAAATTTGCTTGTGCTCATTGTCGAGAACCAAGGTGGCAACTATTTCATCAATAGCACACTCGGTTTTGGAGCGTTTGATTTGGAGGGAGCCAGTGTTGCTCCCACCTGCTGATGAAGCTGTTCCACTGTGTTACCCTAGTGCCAAAACGGGTTAATGCAGTGTAGCCCATGGCCATCCTTGCTACAAGAGTAACATTTTTACATGAAAGGTCCTGACAATGAGAGGGTGATGAAATCCTATCATTGAAAGGAGCTTTTCTTTGCTCTCTCCCATTAAGTTGCCCAGCTCATTGAGGACAGACGTTCACTGCATGCACACATCTGGCCCAGCCTCTCTTCATGTAACGTCATTCATCACGACCTGTCATGTTGGCCATGCTGCCCACATTCCCCCAGCACGCCACAGAAAACTTTCCTCTCTCAGCACCTTACATTTCACTCCCTCCGAGGCATCCTTTGTTCATTCTAACAACAAAATGGTGCCATTCAGGAGCTCTAGCAACATAATTGGTAGTTACACAGCACACTCCTCCGGTCACCGAGAGGTCTGTGAGTGCATGATCATGCTAAGATCGCTGCAGTGTCATGGACAGCACCAAAAAAAAAAAAAAAAGTAAACCAATATTTTCATGATGCTTTTTGACCCTGTGATTTCAAGAACGCTTTGTAAATATTAGTTGTCTCCACATACATGCTGGGTGAAGCTAGTCCAGAGAATGACAAGTTGAGGCAGAGTATGACCTTGCCTTTACTTAGCAATCAGCAGCAAAACTCAACATTTCTTCACGTTAAGTCCATTGCACTCAAGTGTGGTAACTTCCAAAAATGCTGATCTCCTCATCCTAGTGATTAAATACTAAACTTTTTATTTGACATACACTAGTAAAAAATATAGGGAACCTGGAGCAAATGGATGAATCTGAAAACTAATGAAATAAGGAAAATGTTGGTTATTTATTGATTGGTAGGGCAACATGCTAAGAAGTATTAGATCTCTGTGGAATATGAGAGTAAAAAACATAATTATACTTGTCTCATTGCTGCTGTACAGTTGGTGTGAACCCTGGTGGTCCAAACCACTATTTCTGCTCTTTGAACAGAATTTCAGATTTTACCACCTCATCCTTCAGCCCAGTCAGCCAGCTAGGGCAGTCCATTGCAAGTTTATGATTATTGAGACCAGAATCATGCAAAAGGGGGTGTCCTGCTGCCTGTGAAAGGGAAGGCTACAAGGGCAATGCCTCCATGGAGGGAGCACGGACAGGACCATCAGGCAGCCCATGCCATGACAAGCTGGGCCACTCCTCAAAGGCTGACATTTTAACTTTGGTTTTTATTGCACTTTTATCTGCTGAGGACCTGTGTAGGCCATTTATAACAGGCTTCCATCACTCATACTTAGCTCGTTACCACCAGGGGTGGGGGGAGAAGCCCCTTATTTGTGTACCTTAATGCACACTTCAATCAGTTCATGAGTAGGTAGATATGGGAAATATGAGATCCTTGCAGTCTCCTAATCCCTTTTACCACATTGTAGCACTTGGGGTTTTTGTTTGTATGTTACTGTTTCCACTCTTCTCTTTTTTCAACCTCTCCTCCTCCAACTGCTCTGCAGAGCCTGCTTTTTGCCTCGTTATTTTATCCAGCACCCTTGCCCCAGCTGCATTTTCTGCTCTCTGCTGTAGATGATACATTAGACTATCATTCTCCAAAATAAAAATATGTTATTTTCCCTCTTAATTTTCTCTGACACAACCCATCTATCTCGGTCAACTCAGCTCTCTTGTCAGGCTCAAGACCTTGGCACCATCATTAGGTATTTGTGCCTTTTTTGCCAGTATTTATTCCACTGGTCAGTATTATAGCTAACCTTTCCCTAGTACGTCTGTTTCCATCTCTTTCTGTACATTTTCACTTTGTCCGAACCGTGGAGTGACTCAGGTCTATGCAGCCTGTTCTTCACATGGTTATGTTTATGTCTGTTTAAATGAGATTCACCTCAAATAGTCATTTAAAAGTTAGGCATGTAGGCAGAGAGAGGGGTCGATTTGCCTAATAGACCAACTTGTGCTCCCAAAGCAGGAGACCAAGGCAGAAGAATATGACCTTATTTTGTGCAGTGGTAGCGGCACACACTTAAGTTTCGTGACAGGCAATGAAATAGCATGCAAAGTCTGGGCCGGTATGCCAGCTGTGGTTTTGACCTGCACCCTCATTCAACAGGCAAAACAGTTACTGTCAGAGCTGTTCAGAGTAACTTTTACAGCTACGCGTCGCTCGAGAAGTGTCCACTGCAGCCAGGTCCTTATGCTGGTACAGTTAGCAATGCAGGGGAATCCAGGACCCAAAAAAGAACAAACACAAGGCTTCTGGGAGAAAACTACAGAAACATAATCACCGTTTCTATTGAAGTTCTCCTCTTTTTCCAGCACAAGAACATGAGCTGCTGGCAACAGAACGACCAACATCCCTGGCTGTTTCACTAACCATACTGAAAGCCCAGCGCACAGCCCCTAGTTCGTAACTCAGCTCTACTGTCTTATAACCACTGCTACCCTCCTTTCTCTTTTCCAGCTGTTTTATTTAGATTATTCAGGGCAAGTTTTGTCTTTCTATACCAGCCTACAAATCACCTGGATCACTCTTGGAGCTGAAAAAATAGCAATTAACTCAAAAATAATAAGCTGCTGAGGTTTACTAAGGTGGCACAAGGCAGTTGTGCCAGCATGACACTGTAGGCTGATAGAGCACTGGTTTATTCACAAACACCAACTTAACCTACATATTTCAGAAGAATTATTTGGTAAGGATCTGTGTTCTTCCCTCAGAGTCTTGCATGCAGTAACAACTACATGGTGCTCTGAATATCTTGTTGCTGGACTATGACACAGTCCACAAGGCACAACCTCTGTGAAACGTGGACCCTTCCAAGACGTTTTGTGCTTGTCAGGTTGGCAAAAGATTTGTGCTGGTGAAGAGACTTGTCTGAGTTGCTGAGCGTTGCAGGCCTGTTTCTGTTTACTTGCCAGCCCATTTGCAGCCAGCTGTTTTCCAGCAGGACACAATGTTAAAGCAAACACACACATGGAAATTGTCCATAATAATTAAGATCCCAAGGCAGCAAGTCCCTTGAATACATGCTTAACTTTGTTTAATCAGGTGAGTGGTGTAAAGGTTCTCCTGAAATGTCCAACCAAGTGAAATCTCCTCAGGCTGATAAAAAAGTAATTATTTTGGTCTTCCATGCATATGTCATCCAACAATGCGCACGCAACTTCAGAGTGGGCATTTTTCTACAGCTGTACCAGAATTTCTTTCATATTTCTGATTCCTCTCTTCTGTTGATTCTTTGACAGTACTTCTGCCTGCCAAATTCTCAATTCATTGATAATTCAACTTCTCACTTTTATATCTTTCGTTATTTAAAAACAGAAAAAGACTTCATTCATGTTAATAAAACTGTTTATATATCTTATCCCTGTACCCAAAGATTCTAGGGCTTGTGTGCTTTATGGGAATAAATGTCATTAATAAATGTGTTTGAATATGATCATCTTGGTCATTATCATCAGTATTTAGGAGACAGGCTTGCCCATATTTTCTCAGTATACGTTACAAGATTAAGAGTTGTTGATCTACAGAAATGGGAGTGGATGTCTGTAGCAACTAATTAATCTTGGAGGAAACCTAGCGATTAGACAGATTATAAATCCTGATGTAATAAAAGGACTTAAGAGACATGACTTATAAAGTAGACATAGCCAGTCATAGACCCAAGCATTTTTCTGAGGGAAAACCCTTGTCAGACCCTTTCTGATCCTATTTCTTACAAATTCCCAATTTGGGTCTGCCAGGTGAAATACTTCGGTAAAACAGAGTTGCCCCTGTGGAAGAGAAAAGCTTGGTAAAGCTTCAAGGGCACCAGACATAACCGTCAGCTCTCCCCAGAAGGGTGTCACTTGTCAGGGACACCAGAGCAGAGGTTCAATGCTCCTGGGCGAATCTGGCCTGCCTGCAGCACAGGCGGTCTCACGGTAACTTTGCTGGAGCTTTCAGATAGCACAACCCTGAGCTCCAGGTGGTTTTCTTTTGCCTAATGTGGAGGCAAGCAAAAACATCAATACTTCTAGAGGTGGAATTGTCTAACAGAAAGAGGTGTAAGAGTCTGACCAGTTTTTACTGCAAAGCTTTCCTGGCCATTACTGCTCTGGCTGGAAATTTATCGCAAACTTGAGATGAAAAAGGAGATAAAAGTCTCATGTTGATTTTATACAAGTTTCTCTGCTGTTTCATTCTTATGCTGATCACAAAGCTTGCCTCAGACAGCTGTATGTGAGCCAAAACCTCCTGCTTGGCTCCCGTGGAAATAGAGAAGAGCTGAGCTGCTTCTTTCTCCTTCTCACAAACTCCCCAAACCTACCAAGGTGGTCTGAGGAAATACCAGAGGGGACATCTCAGCACCGCGCTGTGGGCTTCTGTGGAAAAATAACCCATGCCACCAAAAAATGGAAAAAAAGGCTCCACAATGGTTACTGCCAGATGCCATTAACCTGCTATCAACAATAATCTACGCCATGGCATGACAGCAAATCAGTATTTCTGTGTATGATGAAGCATAGTGGAGCCGTCTGCTCGCAGTGTGTGGCCTGCATCTCAGGCTACGAGAGCGTCTGAAAAACTTGTTGCACATTTCTGAATGTCACATCTCAACTACAGATGTTTCCATCTGCATAGTAGTGTGGTGCTCTGCAGCTTACGTATCACAGCGTTTGCAGATTCTTAATCTCTTTAACGGGTAGTTTTAATCATCCTGGTTGTCGTTGGCAGCTACCGTTCTTCCCATCATGACTGGATGGCATGAGATATATTAATGTTGGTAGTTCATCACTGCAGCAACTTTCAGAGAACCTCAGCCTTCTGAAGCCCTGCTATCAGAGAAAAAGAAAATATTGTTCCAAATGCTTCCCTCGAGGGGCTGTAATGGTGTGAGTTTCCCGAAAGGTTCAGTTTGTGACACCTGTGTCTAGTCGAAAAGCCTTTCAGATGCAAACTCTGTACTGGCCGTGGCCTTGGAGCAGAGCAAGGGCTCTCAGTCCTACCTTTCCTTGCCTTAAGACATTTTCACCAGTCCGATTTCCTTTTGTTGATCCACATAATGCAATAAGTACTTTGGCAATTGCCATATCATCTTTAAACATACATACCGTTGTTTATAAACCAGGGAGTATTTTCCTTTGAAGTTACTAAAAAGCACACAAGGAGGTAAAGATGGGTCAGAAAGATAAAGCATTCTGGAGTGTCACTGACCTTCCCATTGAGTGTCTGGTGTGGAGCTGTGTGATTACCCATGAAACGAAGCCTGCTTGTCCCCATTCCCTGTGACCCCACTCCCCTTCACTCCTGGCCTTATCTAAGGCTTCTTGCTGTTAACAAGAGATGAGATTTCCAAAGCAGGCTCTGAATAAAGGCATTGTATTAGCAATATGATTTAAGTCAAATCATCAGGATGAGCACCTTCAAGCTTTCTGGCACTCAGACCCAAAGCTTGTACTGTAGCACAGGCCAGGCAAGGCTGGTCTAGAACAACAAAACTCTTACTTCATATTTAAATGTTGGCTTCACATCGCAATGAATGAGCCAAATCAAGCACCTAGTTTTCCTGCTTACTGTATTTTATCATTTTGATCATAAATATTAAACACTGTCCTGGGGCAGAGAGCAAGTCAGGATGGGGTGTCTTGCATGGCACCCCATCTCCGTGTAGAGGCAAGCCCATAGTAAACCATTCAGAAGAACTTTTGGAGAACTTTGTGGTGGGGCCTCCTCTGTTTCAGCCACAATGTAGCCTGCAGGAGGCTGTCTGAGGGATGCATAGGGAAGAGAAGGGGTGCCGTGGGAAGGAGCTTTCTTCTCACTACGAGGTGAACCAGGGAACAGGCAGGGCCCTGCCACAGCCCATGCCTCTGCAACAACAATCATAGCTAGTGTTGCACTGAAAATATACATGAGGATTTTGGTGCCACCGCGGCAAGTGGTGGAGAAAGAGGGGGTTGGTAGTTGCTGTGAGGAATGTCAATTCATTCCTCTTCACCCCCATGACCACCCACACTGCTGATGGTGCACCCTTGTCCTACAGCACCAGGCTGTCCTGCTGCTCAGGGCACTGATCCCTATTTCTGCTTAAAGGGAGCCTCAAAGAGGAATGTGAAGGAAATCCCCAGAATAGAGAGTTGAGCAACAGCTAGAAAGTGAATACTGAATTTCAACACTGTGGAGGACGTTCCCAGACAAAGCATCATTAAAATCATAAAAATCAAATTCTAGACATTAGGAACTCTTAGCCAGCACTTTTAGACACCACGGGTGCTTATTATCATGTCCACATTGTAGGGTTTTTGATAATCTATGATGTAGCGCAGATACAGTCACAGAGATTTTACCTACCTGCATTTATCATTCTGGAAAGATCATGTCTATTAATCACAGATAAGAGCAGAGCCTATTGTGTCCCTGACAATTAGAGCTCTCCGCCAGCAGAGCAGACGCAAATGCCAAGATGAACGAAATGTAAGATCTCTTTACAGGCTTTGGGTGGGGGTTTTTTTCAGAAAATCTTGTACAAGCTATAAGTAGGGTCTTGAATTTTTGTAGTGTTCTGCAAGTGTATCTTAAGCAGATCTAAATACCTTGGCCCAGGGCAGGGAAAGGAGGGCAAAGACCTGTTTCTAGCTGCCACAAAAATGTGTTGCACCTTTAAATAGGGTTGGGGTTGCCTTTCCTTTGTGAGCTGTGCTAGAGAGAACTCACAAAATATGAGTTTGAATACACAGAAGCTGACCTGATGCCCCAGCACTAAAGCACATGCAAGTTCCCCACTTTCAGAGGTGAGGGGAATGACCTGGAGCCAGGCAAGAGACCTTGTTCTGGGCCCATAAGACTTTTAAAAATTTGTAACAGTCAGCTGCTCTGTGCTGGGATAAGATAAAGTCACTTAAGGAAAGGAAAAAAAAAACCCAACCAAATAAACAAAAAGCCATTGTAAAATATGAGTGAAAAAGAGAAAGAGAAACCATAGCAAAAAAGCAAAGGGAGCAAATAAATGGATAAACAGATTCTAGATGCGAGCAGGGGTTCTGCAGGTCATGCTGTGAACCATTTGAGTGGATTGGGGACAGCAGACAGGTCTTGCCTGTTCTAAGTCTGTGACCCTTCTGCTAGGCTGGTCTGAGTCTGCCTATTTTCTTTTACCCCTGTTTTTAACCACAAAATGAAGCTAAGAAACCTTTCCTGACAAAGGAGTCATTGAAACTTTCCTTTGAAAATGTCTCATTTTGACAAATAAGAATGAACAAATTATCTAATCAGAAAGTTCCCAGCCATCAGAAACAACCCACCCATTTATGCCGGAGCAAGATCAAACCTTTCAGCATTTGGTTATGCATTTTACAATTTAAACTTCACTTTGCCTAGACAAATAGTAATTCAAAATAGTATTTAGACTGTTTTTTGTCAGAATAAAGCATGTTATCTATCTCTTACTTAAACAAGGTTGTCATAGCAAAGTGTCTGAACTTCTTCACCTGGCTTTGCTACCTTCCCAAGAATTAAGCTAATTTTAAAACTACTTTGAACTCACAGAAAGAAGATACTTTTTTCTCAAGTTCACTGTATTTATCACTTCTGTTAGACTCTTGTGCTCTCTTGAGGGCAATCTCCAATCTTCATCTGTGAATCATGTGGTACATAAGACTGTAAAGCATTGGTGTGGGGACTATGAAAACTGCCCTGGGTATCTGTGGTTCCCAGTACAAGGGGGTCCAGGTCATGGCTGCCTCTTTCAGGCCTGGAGCAGTTGGTGGTACGTGCTGGGAGCTGGCAATCAGCAGCCCTGATGAGGCAGCTTTGGAGTACTCAGAGCTCCCATCAGAGTTGTGCCCCTTTCATGGGAAGATGAGGGTAAGGGAGGACCTGGGGGAAAAAAATCTGAGCATATCTGGGTCTTACCTGCAGGAGGCTCAGAGATCGCTGGAGCAGGCACTCCCACCGCTGGATGCACATTCCAGACATACCCCTGGGTCTCCTCTTTCAGATGTGGCCTAAGGGGCTGCTTCAGTGCAAATAATAATTTATGACAGCAGCACATGATTACATCTAGAAGAATAGTGTGTTCATAATAATTAATATATGCTTTCAGAGTGTTTCAGTGGCCATAAACAGCATGTTAATTTGTTTCTTAATTTCCCTGAAGAAGTTATCTGCTGTATGAGAAATCCAAAGCAGTGTTTTTCAAGTCCTAGCAAGATATACAGTTCTGCAAACAAGACAAAAATTGCTCCAAAACTTTTTTCCTGTGAACTGACTTGTAATTTATTTCTGCTACTGTTCTGAAGTCTGAATGAGCTTGCTGCTGAAGACAAGAGACAGAGAGTACATTTTGAGAATATTATTTTTTTTTGGAGTTTTACAGGTTTGAATAGAAATGTTTACTCTTGGTTGCTATATATTTCCCCAACATTTATTTTCAAATCAGCTGGGTTTTCTGCAGAAAACAGAACTCTCTTTTCCTTTTACAGAAGGATGTGTTTATATTTTAGTTCAGGAAGGTTGCCACTCGGAGAGAGTGGAAGTTCTAGGAGCAAGGTGGCAGCGTGTGTGATTGGGGCGGTTGTGTATATTCTAGCACTGGGACAGGAGTCAGAAGTACAGCCATCAGCTTGCTTCTGAATAGAGGAGCCAGACATTCTGGGTCCTGACACAAGCTCTTCCAAAAAGCATTATCTTTGTGCACACTGCTTTCCCAGTCAAAAACCCACCCTCTGCTCCTGCGCCTGCTCTCGCTGCAATGTACCACTGGAGTGAATCCACTGGCTGGTGCAGTGGCATGAAGGAGAAATCCAGCTCCATGGCTATCATTGCTCTGGAGAGGGACAAGCAGTAGTGAGAGAGACCCCACGTCAGGCAGGGAAAGCTGTTGCTGGAGCCAGAGTTGCTGAGGAAGGAGAGGCTCTATGGCCTGAGGGATGAAGGTAGGAAGGGTGTGCCATGAAGGGAAAAGGAGGAGGATGGAGCTGAACTCACAGGAGGATCTGATGTCCCACATTAAAGGATGTTTTCCCCTACTCATTTTAGATAATCCATCTCACCTGAACAACCTAGATCTGTGCACTCCTCTGTCAGGAAGCATGTGAAGAACTCGAGAGGGCTGTCTTATGACACTGTGGGCGTCTCACCACGAAACCTTTCTTCCCAGAAAAGAAGTATTCCTGATGGGGAGAGCTTGCTTGCAGAAGGACAGACTCTAACAGAAGGAAACCACAAGTGCATCGAACCAAAATACTGCCTAGCTTCTGATTAATTTTGTGCCTTTTTTTTTTACCACCAGCAGTCACGGCTTAGAAAACTTCATTTTCTAGTCAGTTCTCTGAAAATATATTAAACGCCCAGCCACTACTTTTGTTTTGGGACTGTTGGCAGTATTTTTAAGCCAGTTTATGAAAGCAATCATTTTCTTCCAAGAGGATGACTGAATTAATCCTGACTATGACATTACAGATGAGATCTGAAATCGGTACAGATGTTCCTATTTAGTTACAGTGGTAGAAGCAGCAGTATAACTGCAATGTAGGCATTATTTTCTTTCTATAAAGGTGAACATTTTGCTCTGCACTGTTACTTTGTCCTTGTAGCTCAGATTTTATCTGACCAATGAAACCCTGTCATCCTATCAACACATCCTGACCAGTCATGATATCCCATCAAGACTCCTAAGAAGCTTCTGATATTCAAAGGAGAATCATGAACATTATGGGTGTTATGAGATAATGGTAGTTTTTCCATTGTTAGGTAGCTTAAGATGGATCATTTTAAACTGTTGGGTTTGGGGTGAAATTTCCCCCTTCTGACTATTCAGGAAAAATAAAAGGCAAACCAACAAGCTGATGTTAACTGAAGCTTAGGGGTCATTTACAAGCTCTAGTCCTTTTCAATTTTTTTGATTTAGAGAAATTTACCTTTAAATAAATAATACTCATGGTCAATTGAGCCCTAAATAATCCAGAGCCTTGGAAATGTCCTTGGAAAGGGAAGAATTTCTCTGTATCTGAGAAAGGCTTTCAGAAATGTCAAGAGTATTAATGAAAACTATGGAAATAAATGAAAACTCTCAAATGTGGGTCCACAGGTACTTTCTGGGACTGGGAGTGTTTGGGGTATCCGAAATAGAGCACACATCTCTGTCACTGAGATGAGTCAATGTCACCTTAGCAGAGGCTGAAACTCGTTAGCATCTCACATCTGTTAGGTGGCCTGTGCGAAGTGAGTTGTCAGTGTTGATGCAGTTTTTAGTTAATAAGGGGTGATCACATGCATGGCATGTGTCATTGTTTTACACAGGAATTTAGGAACTGGTGTGGCTTAAGTTGAGTCACATTGTGAGGGCAGAACAGGGGAAGTCAGATGTGGTCTGTGGCTAATCAAAAGGTGTTTGAAACTCTTCTACAGATAAAGCAGATTTGTCTTTGAAACATATTAACATTTTTACCAAAATATTCTTTCACTGTCATTGTGTTCAGGGACATGTCCGCTTGCAAGAGCAGGTACACAACTAAAATTGTCTGACAATTAAATGATAAAATATCTAGAAACTGCATCAACACTGAACTCACTTCACACAGGCCACCTAGGAGACATCAGATGATAATGAACTTCTGAGGTGATAGAGTAGGTCATTGAGTTGAATGAGCAGAATCTACCTAAAAACACTGGTGATACATGGTTAGAGAACATAAGCATTGCTAAAAATATAAATTGAAGTTACACATGGGGAAGCAACAAATAATTTGCATCCTGAAATATGAAACTCTCCAGTATCACCCCGCACACATGCTTTTAAATTGCAGTGCTGGACAGAGATGGGACTAGCCATGCTCCAGTGTTGACACAATGCAGTCAGCATCCAAAACTAAAAGCATTGTATCAGCACGGTGCCTTTGCTAGCACTTAGCCCAGAGTGACATCCTTGTGGTAAATTCCTCGTACAAGCACACTAAGGTCCTGGATGTGACAGAGACACCTTAACAGGACGTATTTAGGAAGTCTGTTACACAGCCATGGTGCTGACAGTGTTCAGAATCGATGAAAGCCATGAAAACGATGTGCCCTGGAAATCGAGGAAAGACAGTCAGTCAGAAGTAACTGGTTTGTGTCTAACTTCTTGTATCCCCTGCTGCATAATGCAGACACAGGAATAAGTTCAGTGGCTAATCAGTGGTATCAGCTACCTCTTTGTTGAATAAATACGTATTTAGAAACCCTCCGGGACTCCACCACACTTCTCCCTATGAGTTCTTCCTCCAACTGAAACGTTCTTATCCACATCTTCCAAATTGTACTGGGAAGAAAAGTGTCATCTCATACAGCTGGAGTTTCTCTTCCATTCTGAAAAACATCAGGAAAGAAGAAGCAGAGGATTAGAAAAGCCTCTATCTTGTTTTGATGTCAGTAAGAGTTTCACATACATTAAAAGCGCAGTTCCAAGCTTAGAAAGGACGCTCTATGACACTGTTTTTATAAAGAACATTTGTAAATGTTATGTAAGCTGAACTGATCTGCAGTACCTAAACTTTTCACTGCTTTTCATGGCAGAGGAAAGAAGATATTATAAATATGTAAAATAAGGCACTAGTACATTAACATAAATAACTCTAATAAATTGTAAAGCATTGTAGAAAACAGAAAACTGCTAATGGAATAATGCACATTTGTTGATTCTTGGAGCAGACACTGGCCATACATCATGCACCAAAGCAAGTGCTAAGAGCATCGGCACGTAACAGCATTATTTAAACTTCTTTTATGGGCAAGATTAAATAGTCATCAAAGCAGCCCACACTGACACTGCTGATTTGTTCCAACAGCCACTGATTCCTTTTTCTACTTTTTGTTTGAATATCACAGGAACTTCAGTGTTTGGATTCTCATTAATATTTACTTCCTTAAAGCAATACCTTCATGGCAGTTGACCACCAGATTATCAATAATGAAAACTGCTCGTCCAAAAGGACCAGCCCAGAGGTCAAAAGCACAAGGTTCAGTAATTCCCTTCTGTCACCCTGCCTCACTCAAGCTTGCCAGAGAACCTCCAGAAAGCTTTATCATGTGGCTTGTCACTCCATTTCTTTGCTGCTTCAACCAACAGAGGCATCAATAAAATGTATTACAATAGGCAAAAAGTGGTGTGGACACGCAGCCCACAGGAACTGAACCAAACCCATCAACTCATTGCATGTGGAGCTCTGAACACGGCAACAAGATAAATGACAATTACTTTTGGTCACTCTAGTCTGGCATGGATTCGAATGAAGGAGTAAAGAATATAGGCAAAGGCACGTGGTGACAAAAGCTCCTGCAGAGGTGGGTAATGCCCATATTTCCCAAAAATGTAGATTTGTATGTAAAGACCTTGATTCAGGAGGGTCAGGCATTTTCCCCTGCGTGTTCCCACACCCCATGGGGTTACTCACATTCTTAAAACTAAGCCCCTCACTGAAATGGAGGCCAAAAGGTACAACCCACACAAGCCTCCTCCACTCAGTAGCAGGTAGGAAAACCAGAGGCAAAAAGTAAACCACTCTTCTGAGAAGCAAACCTATTAAACTACATATGTCCCGACAGAGCATGTGGAAAGCCAAGCGCCGTAGCTGTACTCTGGCTTTGAAAATTTGGCCCATCCTTGCTTGTTAAGGAATGAAAATACTTTAGGGCCAAGTTAAAGGGATGAATTGCAGGTTGAAAGTCCTTGGATTGGTGATGCTCTTTGTGCTAGATAAAACAAGTAATAGAGGTCGATGGGATGGAAATCTCCATGTTCTGCCATATATTGAATTTGTTTATGGTTCACTTGGCACAAATTTTTTCCCCTTTGGCGCTAAATGGACTTTTAAACTGAAAGTGAATTTTGATACTAAAAAAGCTCTGGCTGTAAAAACAGACAAATTAACAGGAATGAGCACTTTTGCACAGGAGATAATGATTCATTAACTGCTCTTTCGCCATTGTAGAAGAGCCCATTTTTGGCTTGTCCTCTGAGAGTCCAAGGATGCTTATAATACAAGCAACATTTAGAAAAACTTCATTACGCAGAGAAAATTCCAGGCTTCAATTTTTCTTCTTGAGAGAGTTCGGTAGTTGCTTCTCCGTGTGTGCGTGTGTGTGTGTGTGTGTTTATACACAAAATTAGGTTCTAGCTAAGGGAAAGTGCATTTATGCAAAAAGCAATTCATCAACCACTTCTGTGCTCAGAATTCACTGAGGTAATTTAGATACTTTAATGGCAAGGTAGTTTAGGTAAGGTGTGCAATAAATGTTTCCCCCAACCCCTCCAAACAGTTAGAGTAATGGAAAATGTGCGCTCTAAATGAATCTTTTCAGTAAAGTAATTCTTGTTTTAATTATTTATCAGTTAGAAAATATGAAATATAATGACATAGCAAACTTCTCTGGAACCTCTTTTCATGTTGTGGGAGCACTCTTACGTTAGCTGGAGGTTTATGCTGGCTGTAACTAAAAGGCTAACACAATGCAGCGTGCAGCACTAATCTGTTTCTCGTAACACTGAATGTGCAGCAAGCAATGACCACTGTGAGGAGACCCTCATAGGTGGATCTATTATTTGCAATATTTTCACCATGGCCTTGACCTTAGTGATGTCAGGCATATATTACATCTCCACTATAATTTACTATTGACATCATGGATTAAATTTGTTGTTTCAGCTAATGCAACAGAGCAAGCAAGGTAGATTGTGAAACAAAGCCAGCTGCTGAAATACGAGGGTTGTCAAGTATAAATTTACAAAAGATATTCAGACTGAGCGCAGAAGACAAAAATAAATGGACAGAGAAGCTGTTTTTGACAGACTGCAAAGGGCTAGAGACTTAAACTTGAGCATTGTAAATCCAAATGTCACAAAACGCTGCTACAGAATGTGAGACATGTCTATTTCTCAGGAATATAAATGGTGATATGAAACCAAACTTTCAAGATGCTGTGCATTTTTGAAAAGTCTATCACTACCTCCTGATAAGAAATTTAGTGATCTTTTCCTCTTAGCTTTACAAGCGGTGAAATTCATCATTTAAATTCAGTGACCAATATAATAACTGTATTTGGGGCAGGTAGATTATAAAAATAGCAGAAAGTAAGCTTTGTATAGTTTTCTGGATTTCTAGAAAAATATATCAAACTGACTGATACGTTCTCTTGGTGAAATTTAGCCCATCACTTCTAATTAATTCTTATTTGGGTATTCATATAAATAGATGGTATTTTTCAGCTATGTGTCTCTGGAAGAACAGCGCTATATAAAAATGAAATACTTTATTATTTCATATACATTACGTTATTCCCATAACTCAGGATGGGTTCTCTTGCCAAGGATTTACTGCAGTTTCTAGAATGACGTACTACCTTCACCGCCTGCAGACAGGACTCAATAAAGTGAGACATCCATGGAGTGAGGTGGGCAGCAGCGCTTGTGCGTGCCCACTGCTGAGGCCAGGGAGCATCCTGCCATTGCTTCAGCTTCCAAATTCTCCAGTCATGAAGCGAGTAACTAAGGTTGAGAAAAGAGGCGCAGCGTGCTGGCCGAAGCCTCCGCCTTGGAGATTTTCAGCTCCGTGTTTGACTCAGCAGCAAGCATGCGCTTTCCTCTTTCTTTGCAGCTTGAGGGAATAAATCTAACTTGAGGAAATTAAACTCTGACTCCATGACCTAAATAACTTGTCAGCACAGATTTAAGAGGAACATATCATAGTCACAGGACCGTCAATGAAGTAACTGTGGGTTCTACCAAATATAAATAGAGGGCACCATTTTAGGATAAATGCAGAGACAGGAAGGATACCTTTCTGTGTGATATTTGGAATACCTCCAAAACAACTGCATTTTGCAGAATCCTTTCCTCCAGTGAAAATCTAGTTGAGGCTTGACTGATGGGATGGCTACCTCTGGCAATCGAAGAGCAGAGGATATGAAATGATGGCTGGCAAGAGCAGGCTTTGTTTCAAAGGGGCTTGTGGTTTTTTCTTTTTTTTTTTGCTACTCAAAAGTCCTCATTTTAAATAAAAATTGTGATGGGCTAAAGCAAGGCTTTGACACATGACTAAAAGCAATGTTAAGACGAATGGTCTTTAGCTTTTCCCTATTGTGTCAAAGGTGCTGTGGGAGATGATCAATGTAGGCCAGACCCAGAGAGATTCCACGCACCACTGACTGCAGGCACCTCTCTGGAGCAGCTCAGATACTGTGCTGCAAGAGGTAAGAGCAACAGCATGCCGCATGAGCTTAGCATTAATTTTGATTCATTTTGCAGATCAAGCATGAAATGCCTTTTGTAGTGCTTTCTGGTGCTAAACGATTTACACTGGTTTAGAATTTTCCAATCTTGGCATCAATTATTTGTGACAATTTCAGATAGCTATCTAATTTTGGCAATGCAGTATTCATACCTAGGGCTTCATTCAGCCTATATATTGATTTCCTCTAAGCTCTGCTTTTCTGGGGAAATCTTTTACACTGATACACCTGGCCAGCAGATGTGGCTCGGCTATTATATGTGATGCAATTAATCTGGAAGGCTGGCGTCACAGGACTTTCCATGATGCTGTGGCAGCATTATTGTGATTCATTAGTGTCACTTCCTCAGCAAGTTGTAATTGGTAGTGCTATATTGTTTCTGTAAAAAACCAGTCTCTGTGGTGGTAGAAAAAGAATGGCATATTTTCTTTTCCGAGGAAAACAAAGGTTATCCTTGTTTACACATCTAGTGTAAATGTAAAATGAACAAGCTCCATCCTTAATTTACCTCTTCCACCTCACTGCAAAGCCTAGGTGTTAGAGGACGGCGTTGAGATGCATTCACTAGACAAAAAGTGTTTCCTATTATTAATGGCTGGAGGAGCCCTCTGTGTAATCAAAGGGCACAGCTGCCGTGATATACGGCCAGTGACAAACGGAGAGATCTTTCCTTCTCACTGCTACAAGCTTACCAGCTTGCAGCCAGCAACTTCCAGCGCTGTATATCTGCAAGATAAATAGCACGAGATATGAATATACGCAGTGCTTACAGTCTTGAAAAGTATTGTTATATCCCCCACACGCAATCATTCTAAATATGACTTGAGTGCATTTTTCACAATTTCCAAGCTATTCTTGCTGTTTGTAAATAGATACAGTTTCTGAGCAGAGATTTAAAACCCTGTAATTGTGCTGCTTTCCGAGGGCTGGTTTGGAAGCGGGTGCTGTACAGCTGATGGTGTCAGCAGAGCAGCTTTCGTGAGATTCATAGCCCTCTTTTGCAGTGACAAGCAGCACTGAACTTATCTGTGAAAGGAATCAGCTAAAGAATATACAAGAAATCATTTTTATTTCTCTTATGCACCTATGCCAAAGCAACCTAAGGGAAGAACTCATTCTCTTTAATATGTGTGTATTTAAGAAATGCAGTGTTAGCGGTTTCTTCTGTAGTTGTTTCTAGATGCATTTTAGACCTGTCATTTCACAGACCCAGGTACACTGTCCAGTACCATTTCCTTAGGCTAAAGATGTATCGGAACTGAGACAAATCTGTAAACCTAAATCAGGAGCAATTGCCAGTGAAAAGTAAGGCAAGCGAAGGTGCTTGGCAAATAAGGCACGATGTGCCCTTCTGCCTGGTCTGACTTCGTTGCTGTTGGTATAAGTGGTTCCAGATTTCCACAAACACAAAAGTAAAGCTGTCAGTGGGCAAGGCCAGCGTCCAGGGGTGCAGTGGCAGGAAGGTGTCCCCACGCGCACGCAGGCACACGCGCGCACACGGGGAGGAAGTCAGGGCTGCTCTGTGACCTTTCCGTGAACCTTCTAGGAGATGCAAAGATCAGTCAAGAAGACAAAGGTCAGCATTCATGCTGCTCACAAACAAAAATCAGATTTAGCCAGCCACTGGAAGAGTGTTTCTGGGCCCGCGGATCATCTGTGCAAAATGCTAATAAATACATTTTGCATAGTGAAAAATTGACTTCGGTCAGGGTTTACTGTCTCAGCAAGGCTCAGGTTTGCTCCACTCATTTGACAACTAGTTAGAAGTTGTGTTCATTTTTCCCCTGTAATATATCTATGCAGGAGAAAGATGGAGTTAAATAATATGAAGAAGTGGCACAATGTCAGCGGAATCTGGGAATTCAAAATGAGCAGCGCCACTGCTCGTGTTGTGAGACACAAAGGTATGAGCTGAAGAAAGGAAATTACATCTTGATTGCCTATGAAGAAAAACATTGAGTTAAAAGCAAGGCAACAGTAAATGAAGTCTGCAGTTTTGGTTGTAATTGACTTCTCCAGCCTCTCACACAGTACTTGGTATCAGATTGTACCACAGTGGTATCTTTGTTTAAATCAGGGGGAAAAAAAAAATCAGAATGAAATATACACGTAATATAATCCTACTTTCAGCAGGTCAGAAGTGAAAACAAATGTGGTGATTTTGCTTCTGCTGTAGCCCGAGGTGGACATTTGCCCAAGTGACAGCATACGAGATACATTTCAGCACAAAACTCCCATTGACTTCCATGGGGCCCTGATCTAACCCAGACACAGCGAATGCTGTATCCTAGGAGAAGCGCAAACCCCTGCCGTATGAGCGTCTTTACTACAGCAGGCTGGGACAATCTTGTTCTAAGAAATGAGCTATTAGGAATATTATTTTGTTTCCTTTGCTTTTCTCACTGGCACAGTCCAATAAACTAATGCAAATAGTGAAGTTCCACTTAGGGAAAATGATGACAGAAGCTCCAGAAGGATTAGAGAGACATGAAGGTCTGGTTATAGATTGAGAAAGATACCTTTAGCTTGTAATGGTGTACTTCAACAATGGCAGGTGGCTTATTGATACACTTTTACGTAGCATATTATGAAATTTCTCAATACATCCTTCAACTCAGAAAGTTTTCCAAGTGAAACAAAGTAAAAGGAAAAAAACTTGAAATATTTTGCCCATGCATGATTATTGGTAGCTTCAACTGTTTCTCACGCTTACTCTTTTTTAGAGTCATCTGGATTATTTTGACCACTTCCCCAATTCTTTAGCTCCTAAAACAAATGATCTTTCACCAGTAATTGCTCACTCTGGGGCTAGTTTTACTGTGCTTTCCTTTGTAAAAAAAAAAAAAGGTGTTGAGTTCATTCTCCAGATTCTCCAGCTTTTGCACTAGAATATGAGCAAAAAACGTTTCTGCAAGACCCAAAGGCTGGAGCTTTGGGGCACTTCCTGCCCACTCATTGAGAACTGAAGGGCTTTTCAAACCAGCGAGGAGCTGCCAGGAGCACTGAGGCCGCTTTGTGCCTGGCCGAGCAGTGGGAAGGCAGCTCCTCGCAACCGGGAGCTGGTGTGCAGAGACTGCCGCATGGACCAGAGCTGGGCTGAAGCTTCCAGCTTCTCCGTGAAGGGGTCTGGGGAGTATGGCCTGGGCCATAATTCTAGATTAGGCTTGGGCTGGGATGGTGAAGCAAGGCATAAATTAGACAAGTTCAAGGCAAGCGGTATTTAATAGGCAGTATTTAATATACATAATACAGAAAGGGCTTACAGCCAGGGCTACTCTTCTGCCTCCACTGCAGAGCAGAATAATGGAAAATCCGATCTTTTAATCTTTCTGCAAATATTTTAACTCCTTTTAAAGTCCTTCTAATGATAGCATTTGCTTCATATTCCTGCCAGCACTACTGGGTGTAGGAGTGCTCATAGATCCTGAAGTGGCTGTGGAGCCTCTTCTTGTCCCATCAGCCAACAGAGAAATATTACCCAGCAGCAAATAAACGGCACTGGCCAAATTTTACTCAGGAGTATGAAAGCATCTTGCCAGGGAACACTCTGATCTACATACACTGACTTTTTAGAAAGCTGGAAGAGTTTGAGAGGAGTGTAAAAGAAGCTAAGGTCATGCAAATGTTTTAAAATGGTAAACGTGATGACTAATAGACATTCAACCTATTAAGCTGAAAAGAGCCGTTGTCCCAGTCTTGGAAGCTTAACATTGGAGACAATCAGTAAATAATTAAATGACGGCAGCAGAACATTTGTCTCAGCACATTTTCAGGGAAGTTAAGTCTTGTCAGACAAATGGGATCTTAGGTTTTTTGATGAAATAGCAAGTTCTATTGATAAAGCTAGAAACTCCAACAAAGCAATGTACTCACATTAAATGGACTAAACCAAACAAACAGATGATATTGAGTAACTGGGAACTGAAAGCCACCATCGTCTGCTGAGGCTCCACAGGCACTGGCCCTTGTTTCACTCCTATTCCATAGCTGAGGGTGACAGCACGGCAGCGGCAGGGACACACCATCCAGACAAGAGCAGAGCAGTTCCAGCAACATTAACCATGGTCAGCCAAAAGTCCATTCGTCTCAGACAAGTCCATAGGGTCAAAGCAGGTTTGAGGTCAAGCTGGGAACCCAGGTCAGCAAGGCCAGATCAGGCTCAGCACAGTACAAGTCTGACAGAGGCACACCTAAAATGTAACTTAGGCTGGGATCAAGGGCAAAAGCCAGAGCTGAAATGCAGCTTCCAAGCCAGTGGGCAAAAGCCCCACACAAGGCTTCCTCCAACTCATTCTCACGCAGCCCTTTCTCACAGCTTAGCTGCTTTCATGGGAGCTCGATCCAGACTTAGACAACTGCACCGTGTTAGAGCAGCCCTGGAGCGCAGGCAGCCAAAGCCATGGCAAGGCAGAAGGGGGAAGAGCCTGCAGAGCAACTCAGCCTCAGCACAGACTTGGGAATAATGGTGGCTGAACAAAGGAACACAGACTTTTAGTACAATATACAGGGGAGGATGTGAGGACATGAAGATGATACACAACATTAACTAGATTGCAGAAGGTGCTATCATACCTGCATAAAGCACTAGTGAAAATGCTCGTGGGAATACTGGGTCAGTTCCTGAAGTATATTATGAAACTAGTAAAAGGTTTAAAAGAAAAAGTGCAAAGAAAAAGAGTCACGCTATCCTGACTCTGTTAAGGTTATCCAAGAAGGAGTTAAAAATGTGACTTAATCAAAGTCTGCAGGTATCTACATAAGGAAGAGATTTCTGATAACAAATAGCTATTTAGTCTAACAGAAAAAGGCACAATAAGATCCAATGGTTGGAAGCTGCTGTACTTTCTCTAACGTGGGCCATTAATCATTGGAACAACCTACCGCAGGATGTGGTAGATCATTTGAAGTCTTTAAATCAAGACTGCATCTTTACAAAAAAATTTCCCTCTCTCAAACAGGACATCTGCATCTGATGCAGAAACTGCTGTTTGGTGTTTGCACCCGGAATTGCTCAAGGACTGAGCTGAAAGTCCTTAAAATCTATTAAATTAAAGAGAAACAGTACGGTGGAAAAATAGTAAAAACAAATAAGTGGGGTGTTATAGGGCAGCAAAACAGATTCATGTGCCTCTGTCACTAAAACTCGCACAGCTATTTACAAGAGCAAATTTATGGAAAAGCAGCAGAGAGGGGAAAGGAAAAGGTATTCTTTCTAAAATATATGTCTTCTGCCCTTTAAACACAGTGTGATAAAGACACGCTTTTTGCTTGAAGTTCATCTGGTGGAGTTCTGACTGCGCATGGTGATGGGCTTACCAGTTGTTATTTATGAAGCATGGATTCTTGGGCATGGTTAAAAAATACCAGTTGGCCTTCTTTCAGTTAAATCCCATTCCTTTGAGGCCAATTTAATCATGCTTGAAAGAGATCTGTAAAACAGAAGCACTTTGAGGTTCCTACAGAGAAAAAAGGAAGACACCAGCCTGTGGGAGAGAATACAGCTCTTATGTCAAAAAGAGCAAACGCATAGGGTGCAATTCTACAGCTATACTTTTGAGTTCAGACCGCCTATGTTTATGGTCAGAACTCCCATGGGGAGGGGCAGGAGTATAGGAGGATATTTGCTGCTTTTTATAGTAACAGCACTGAGCATTTATATCATTCTAGCCCTCTGCTTTGATAGGACCTTCTTTGTGCTGGGAGCTGCACAAACACAGACGAAAAAAGCGGGGGGGGAGAGGACAATCCGCATACTGGAAGAGTGCTGTAGCCCAAAGCCTCTAGCATCCTGCACAGAAAACTTGAGCTGGTCTTTCAGGGATGCTGCCATGACAGGAAAAGGATTCTGGTTCTCTACCTGCTTTGAGCCTGCGTGAAAAATCTCTCTCAGATTTTATGTACAGTTTTAGCCTTTCATATGCAAACAGCTGCTGGATGAAAGTGTTCCAAGTTCGCTGGGCTTTTCATGATCAGAGAGTAGTAGTAAAGAGCTGATTCAGAGATCATGCTGGCTTTGCTCCATCCGTCCCTTGGGATCCAGTAGTTATGTCCCTAACCCTTCTGTGACCTAAGCATATGTAACACATGTAGCATGGCTCAAGTTAGTGTAGGAGGAAATGAAAGTGCGTAGGAATGTACCTGCTAATTTGTTATCTGCGTGCCAATGAGCGTGGCAGCACAGGTGCACAGGCAGGCTGCGTGTGGGTGCAAGCTGTGTGTGGGTGCAAGCTGTGTGTGGGTGCATGCTGTGTGTGTGGGTGCATGCTGTGTGTGGGTGCAGGCTGTGTGTGTAGGTACATACTGCGTGTGGGTGCAAGCTGTGTGTGGGTGCATGCTGCATGTGTGGGTGCAGGCTGTGTGTGGGTGCATGCTGTGTGTGTGGGTGCAGGCTGTGTGTGGGTGCAGGCTGTGTG
>VWZZ01007168.1:898704-1035249 GCA_013399095.1 Psophia crepitans
GTGTGTGGGTGCATGCTGTGTGTGTGCGCATGCTGTGTGTGTGCGCAAGCTGTGTGTGGGTGCAGGCTGTGTGTGGGTGCATGCTGTGTGTGTAGGTACATGCTGCGTGTGGGTGCAAGCTGTGTGTGTGGGTGGGTGCTGTGTGTGGGTGCGTGCTGCGTGTGTGCACATGCTGCATGTGTGCACATGCTGTGTGTGGGTGCATGCTGCATGTCTACACCATCCCCATCCTCCCCGCCACTGGAATATGACAGATTTCCAATTAAAATGGGAGCTCCGTGGAGTGTTTTATGCCTGTACTGCTCCTGGTAAACCTGCTACGGTACAAACAAGAATCAGTCACAACAGTTCAGTAGAGTTCCTACTGTCAAGTCCTTAAATTCATTGGCCATTTCACATATTTTGCCATTTACGTTGTTGGATCCCTTCTCCTCTTTCCATAAGCTTATAAAAACAAACAATTAGTTAAGAAAATTTCAGGGCTTTTTTCCCCACACAAGCCATTTTTACTCTTCCTTTTTCTACAGCCTGCTGTTGGGCTGAGCAGCATTTTTACACCCCGGGGTCTGTGTTTCACCAGTGATGGCAGCCAGATGAGACACAAAGTACCATCTCCACAGCGGCCAAACATCTCCCTCAATCACCCCACAAGTGCTGCTGACTAGAGGAGCCAGGGAGAAGGCAAGAGGCTCAGCTGCTGTTCAGCATGTCACAGCGCTGTTAGCCCAATCTGTCAGGCATCACAGCGCAGCTCCCACACTGAAACCTCCACGGGCTTTGAATCAAGCCGTAAGTGTTATGGTACCTTGGGACTGTGTGTGCATGTGTGTGGTTTCCGGGTGTACGTTTTAATTTTGTTTTGTTCTGGAAATACCAAGTATGTCCTTTGAGACCATTAGAAATGAGGTTTATATAGACATGGTAAAAGACCACTGTAGGCAAGGATAATAAAATATGAAATTATTATGAGAAACATAACAACTGGTTTAAAATAGGAAGTGCTGAGTTTTTCAAGTTCAGCAAGTACGATTATTTTTCTCTTTCACTTTCTGAGTGCCTGTGAGTATATAGAGTCCTAATTTGAGAACTGGATCAAACTGGGTTTGTTTATGAGCAAGCAATATAAACTGATCTATCAGACTCATCAGTACATGGGCCAAATTGTAAATTACCATCTCAGTGTTGGCTTTCAGAGAACAATGACACTTACCCCATGTGAGGATGTGCCCCTTATTTTTGAATCAGGAAAGCTAAGAGCTTTGCTTCTGGCAAGGACAACTCTAAAAGGAATCATTCCTAATGCAATCTGTCCTTGAAATAAAGCTCGTCTCATCTGCATTCCCCGTGTCATCTGATAGGGGCTTCCAATATAAAATTTTCATTGTTTTTATATGACATTGTTGGGACGGGAAAAAATATTAGCAACATGATTCCTAACAGAATCTGCATGAAATCATCACACGTTTGACTTCCTGCTAGACATAAATCCATTATCTTCCAAACTGTGTTGCTCAGACGACATTCCTACTAAGCAGCTGCAGTTGATAAGAGCTACTCTACATAATTTGCTTTGAACTATCTTTGAGATAGAATTAACCAGATGATGTGCTCTTCTTTTTTCTCTCCCTCTTTCTCTCCTGTTTTTTGTTGTTGTTGTTGTCGTCGTCATTGTCGTAGTCATCACTGTCTTGCTCCTACAGAAAGGTTTATGGACTACATCACCCATGTGATCTATGTACACCTTGTGAGCAGATTGTCTGAGATCTTACCCTAAATGCACTGATGTCTGAACTGCTAGAAATAGCACAGAGAAATCTGAAACTGCTAAAAACACAGTGAAAAGCCACTGCAATTAGCCAGAACAAGTACTTGACAATACATCTGATCTACCAACAAATGACAGTTCTATCTTTCCATCAGCTTGCTTTCAAGTCCAAGTATGCATTGTTTCTCAATCATTAGCTTTTGAAACATTATTTCATTAGCAAGAACACTTTGGCATTGTCTGAAAAAGAGAATAGTTTATATTTGTATTGAGTGACAACATCTCTGTCTTCTGAGACACTGAATTGTTTTGTAGCTTCTTCCAAGGATAGTTTTGTTGAGTGAGGAACCACGTCTTTGCCCATTCGTTTTCTGCATCACTTGTCATACACAATGCAGAGGAAGTGACTATGAAAATGCAAATGAATATCCTCATCTAAGTACTGCTAATATGATAGCATGCTGTACATCTGAATGGCTCAGAAAATTAATGGGCACCATTCTGAACTGTGGAAACATAAGCTGTGATGAGAAAGTTGGAATTCAGATTTACTGCTTCTTCCTTCTCATCTCCAATCAGTGAATGAAAGAAGAAACATTTATAGGATGCAAGTTTAAGGACCTTAATCTTATCAGCTGGGGCTTTGGTTTTTGTTCTTCTATGTTCAAATGAAGCACCTCATCAAAGTTAGATTAAGATGGTAAATAAAATCAAGGTCAACTTTTTATTAACTTTTGGGTTTTTACCTCCCCTTGCTTTAAACGCATTGGCTCTGAATTCTCCGGGCTGCAGCCGCTGGATGTTTAGAGGCAATACTGCAGACTTTTAGGTTTTATGGATTCTACAAGAACAATATAACATGATACTGACAATCATAAACAGATACTAAGTTGTTTCAGTTTGGAAACAATTGCAGCCATATAACCCTTGGTGGGCTCTTTTATATGAACTTTTATTTTTCTCTGTACAATGGCTAACATGGGAACTATCCCCCATGCAATAGAGCAGCTTGTATTTGCTCAGGAAATGGTTAAGTTACAGCAGGTCACCCCTGTTACTTCATGGAAATGCTTTGATTTGTCTTCCATACTAAAACAGTTAGAGTCATTTGTTTTACTAACAACTCCCCTCAGAGCAGAACCTCAATACTATCTTAAAACAAAATTAACTTCACACATGACTTTGTCAAGAAGCTTATCTCCATCTCAGGAGAGTTCAAATTTCATAAAATCTGGACATAGTGTAGTTAAGAGGGCAGATTTTGGAGATGTTATTTCCTTTCTTTTTGGTGCCGATACTGCCTGTTCTCCTGTGGATTTTTTGGGCAACCTAAATGCAGCACTTTCCTAAGCGCATAAAAATGCCTGTACTTGACCAGGCTACCCAGCTCGGCCATTACCAAGAGGGCACTGGGCAAAATACTGGTCATGTCTCCAGCCTGCATTCTGACTCTTTCAAAGGCTAACCTCATGGACATGTCCACAGCAACCACACTTAAAAGGCACTTTTTGAAAGCCTCTGACAATTTGAAACATATTCACCATATCTAAAAATAGGGAATAATTCTGGTCTGGCTAATCAATTTCAAAATGGGGGAAACATAGCTGCAGCCCCCAAAAACAATTGGCAAGGCAGCTTAAAGATAGAAACAGGAGTAGGTGGAAAGCAAACATGGGGTCTGTATGGATTTTACTCCACCATTCTCTAAGGAGCCCTGTGAACACGAAGCTTTTTACTGTTAAATTTGAGTAAGTGCTGTAAGGAAAAAACACCAACAAAACAAAACAAAACAGAACCCCCTTGCTCCTCATGACAGTACCTCCTGTTGTTTAATTATTGTAGTTTAACGGCGATAAGTCTAGTTTGTCTTGCACATCAAGATTAGTTGAGAACACTTTCTGGACTTGAAATAGAGGAAAATAAAAGATTTCTCTTTGTTACAATTTCAAAGCACTTCACATTCACCACAAACCGCCTGCAAACAGTAAAGCTCAGAATACCAGCCTGTATCAAGTCATTAACCTTTTAGGACTCAATCAAAGCAGTGTTGTGCGACACTTTATTAATGAATGCTTTAATGTGGTATATAAAAGCTAACAAACATGGAAACTGGCAATGATTCATCAAATTTAATATTCCATCAAACATTTCATTTTGAAGACTGACACTTTTTAAAAATAATCCAATGGAATACAAGTTCAGAGGAGTGCCTTTAATGAAATTCATTCCCCTCTTTTTAGGACTTTTCAAAATTGTATTTAGACGCCCAAAGAAAGTAAAAAACATGCATTAAAAAAAAAGGAAACAGTTATGCGACCTTCTAAATAACATTTGAACATATTTTATGGAATCTGTTGTGAGGAGTGAAGGAAGTTGTCCTTATAAATACACTTGCAGTTTAGGTCACACATTGTCTGCAGTCATTGCTAGGAGGCAAAAGCCCTGTTGTAAAACAGCTGGGCTTCTTGGCTTGGGGCAACGGCAAATTCCACAGCCAGAAACCTAATTAGACACTTTTGGAATTCACGGCACCCTTTCACGCCATGACCTTTTCCTTTCTGTCTTCCCCTCTCTCCTCCCCAGCTCACCCCCATATGTCCTCCTTCCCCCTGCCCCCCCAGGAGCATTTGATCCTCTCATTACTAAATATGTTGGGGTTTTTTGCATAAATACTCTCTACTAGTCAAATTCAATCCTGATGGTAATAAGAGCAACTTGGAAGTCAACAAGTTTATGTCACGGCTAAATTTGTCCCTGTGATCCATTTAACTTCTGAGCGACTCTAAGCTTATCCAGTCTCCTAAAAATTTCCAAAACCATGGGCTGCAGGGAAATGATGTCAAAAAAACAGCTTTATCTGTCCTGGAAAGTGTCAGAAGTCCCCAAAGAATTCTCATCTTGCCTTGGAAAGAAAAACAAAATATTCTGACTTTTTTCAAACCCCACTGAGCTGTGGTCTAACTGTGCCCCATTGCCAGAGTGTTCACCTGAATGTGGAAAGCCCAGGTTCAAATTCTTGGAAAGACTTGAACCTGGGTCTTCCATGTGTCACAGGTAGATACACCAGCTCCTGGCCTCACACGGGCTTGTTTTTGGACTGGAGTAGCAATTCTGTTCTGAAGCTGACTTTTCTCATTGAAAGACTTTGCATATCCACAAAGCATTTTTCATATTTCCAGATAGGTATTTTTCAGTGAACACTGTATCATCACAAATCTGCTGACCTCCTATATCTGCAGACAAACACATTGAAAACTTTTCAAAAAGGATGATACACTTTAATTTAAATGTTACTTGTGTCAAGGGGAAATAATATCCAAAAACACCTAGATACAAGAATCTAGGTGTCTTGTAAAATAAATGAGCAACTGATAGAAATGAAAGGCTATTAAATGCCACTGAAGATGTATAATTTACAGTGAGACTATTATATATCATATTCTTAAATTGTTTTTATAACATAAGTTGTAATTCTTATCCAAACTCATTTCCAGGCAAAGAGCATGTTCCCTCACAGAGATTTTTCACTTAACTAAAAATTGCAAGATTCATCCATTACAAAAAAAAAAAAAAAAGTATGATAAATAGGATATTTTAACTGAATTGGGTAATGGAGAACTGCCGTGCCACTCCCGAGAAATGTCTGTAACTCACTTATGCCTTCTGGTATTTGTGTAGCATGTTGACTCATGAATCACAGAGTAGCTATCATAAAAAAAACAATGTCTCCTTGACAAAAAATACATTTAACTCAGCTGAGATTTGCAGTAAAGATTCGTGCCTACATTTTTAAAATCACAAATGCTATTATGTTACACTGGGGGAACTGTTTTTGTAAACCTGTGCACTTCAGTAGTACATTTCCTGTTGGCAGCCCCAGAAAGCACTAATGAATTACTCCTTGCCACACTCCTGGAAGGATTATTCTCATTTCACAGATGGGAAAACTGAGGCAGAGGAGCTCACGAAGGTGATCAAGGGAGATGTGAGGAACAAAGCAGAGGACAGGAGTAAATGCTGCTTTGGGCAACTTGTGCCTATTTTGCATAGTTGCCAACTCCAGCAATGGGGACCTTGCTTCCACTGGGACTACCCACCAGCAGTACCTTTCCTCTAGCTGCTCTTTTTCAGATGAAATGGGCTTTTTAGACTTTTTGTCTGTTACAGAAATACATATTTTTCCATAGCCAAAGATATTTTGATATGGTGTGGTTTTGTAAGAAAAGAAACAGGAGGGTTTTGGCAGATTTTGGTGAAATATGTAGAGCAGTTAGGATAGGAGAAGGCGAGAGGTGCCCACCATGGAATGTCAGTATGCTTTTGTCGTAGCTGGGAATGGTGCGAAACAGTACTTGTCACAGTCATTGGCAACAGGAAAAGGGAAGAAAATAACTACAGGGTGTGCAGGGGTATGGCCAGAGTTGGGTTCTCCTCCAAGGACAAAGCAAGTTCATCTTTCAAGGCTTGCGGGGCAGAGGTAAATATCCGTGGGTACTTGGAGGGTGCCAGAGGTGCTGGACAAGAGGAGATCCTGGCAGAACTAAGTCCCAGTATCAACAGAGAAAGAAACAAAAACCACAGGGCTCTTTGTGACTTCCAACACACACAATACAAACGCACACAATATTGCCCCTACTGCCGTGATTAGCGAGGCACAGTCTTGGGCTTCTCCACACCACAGGGAGCTGCATGTGCTGGCCGTGGACACCGGGCAAACCAGGCTGATTTCCAGCATGCCCCAGCCCCACGTCTCCAGCCAGGACTGAAAGGGTGCAGCTCCTGCCTCAGCCTGGGCCCTAAAATATCTCTCATTTTGTCTTCCAGAACAAGCATGTATCCATTACATGCTATTGCTATTTGCATGAGATTAAATATTTAAATCAGAGAACAATATTGTTCATTATCATTTGCAAGTATCATTTTAATCATAAACTAAACCTCAAAGCAACACTAAGCATGCATGATTGCTACCTGGTCAGCATCATCAAGGTCCCCTGGAAAAACTAATTAGTATGTTACTATATATCTACATACCTTGGAGATAAATGTTGTTTGCATCTCCTTCCCTGATGACAGAATGGAGATGGTTCAGTAAAACACCCTACCTCTTAATATGCAGGGTTTGTTGTACGAGCAGCTCAATTCATATTTCCACCAGTTTGATGGTAAGTGAACAGCAGTAGCAATATTAATCTGCAGTAACCTGTCAGTGAACTCTACAGCTAATATGATGTAGTTATGATTTTACCATCAATCAGAACTGAACAGGCCCTGGACAATCCTTACAGCACTGCCTCAAAAAATCTAATTGTGCAAAAGCTTCATCGGTTTCCAACATTTCTTTTTTATCTGTCACAGACTTTTGGCCTACTACACAACCTTTTATTATTGGTCTTATTGCATTAGCTTGTTGGACAAAAAGAAAAGGCTAAATCTAAGAGTTCCCCTGCATTCCATCATTTGTTACTATGTGGGATCCTATTTGACAGTTCCATATTATTTTAGATTTAGATAAATATTATTAGGACATATGGTATTGCGTGAACTTTTGAACCACTGATTGCCAATATATTAAAAAAGAAAAGGCTAGTAATAGATTTACCTCTGCATTTGCATGTTCAATTGTATAAGGAATAGATAACAAAAATGGAAAAATCAAGCTGTCACACAGGACTGGATTTTAGACAAAATGTAAACCCAGACTTTTTTTTTTTCCAGTTAACTATTCACAGAGCAGCAGAATAGTTGAAAAATGAATTATTAACAACAAACATGAACTTTCACAAAAGTTAGAGTTCTGCTGGTAATTAAGATAACTGTTCATTATTCTTTTCGGGCATTTTTAGTACAACCATCTATTATGTAGTTTTGTAGCTTAAATTAGACGTGTGTGTGTAAATATCATAAAAGAAGCACAGACAGGCATTCTCAGTGAGAATCTTTCTTTCAAACACTGGCCGTAAGAGATTACAACTTGCGGGAGGATACATTGCAACCATACTATTTCTGGTGAGTTTACTATGCAAGAAGTTCTGGTGTAACTTTTGCGATTTTAAACATATAAAAACATCAAGGAAGATGAACTATTAACATTATCTGTTTAGTCATTTTAATCTTTTGCATCTTAAATGTAATCAGGCTTTTCAGAACTGAAATTGCTAATCAGCATGTTGGATAAATGTTTCCATTTTAAAATGTGCACATTTAGAGATAACAGCTGGCTGTAAAGAATATATTTATATTTGTGATTTAATGTATCACAAACTTTATATTTGATTTCATTTAGCTTTACCAAGAAACTGAGAATATTTTTGCTAGCATGATCTATTTTGACAGCAGTTTTACAGCAGCAGAAAACTATAGAGTAATAAATGAGGTGTGCATACAATGCATTATGTAGTCTTTAAAGCGAGCATGTCATTTTAACAAAACAAACCTTTACACAGTTTCAAATTACATTTCATCCCTTTCTAACAGGAGCTCAATTCATGCAAAGCAGTAAAGATTGTGCATACACAGGACACAGACAATATGCACTCTTCTGCACTGTAGTGTTCATTAATTTACCCAACTGTATACAAAATTGAGGGAAAATATTTTTTTAAAACAAACTCTAACTTCAAAGATATTTTTGACTATATGAACATCAAATGAATAGCTGAGTTTTAGCCCTCAATCAATCATAATGTAAAGTAATTGTAATCTAATAAAAATAGCCATACAAAATAAGGAAATGGCTGTTGCATCCTGTTAAAAACATGCAGGAATGCAGCTTTGGAACTACTGAGAGAGCCGAGGTTGTAGAAAGACAAAAACAGGATGTAAAATTCTTACGACAATTGGAAGCAACTGATTTTTTTTAAGAACCTACCACCACCCGTGATAATTTGTTCAACTGCCTCTAGGGGGTTCTGTGCGACTGCAGAACCCCACAATTTTAACAGCACCTAAATCAGGGTATCAGAGATACGGGCAGAAGAGGAGTGTGATGCATTCACGCCGACGGTGAAAATGTCCAGCTGCATCGTCGCTGCTGCAAAGTTGACAGCCACACTAGCGTTCATGTTCTCTAAAGCGAGATAGCAAAAGGCAGTCGTGCAGAACTTCGGCCCGCTTCGAAATATGTACTGTCATTATGGCAGTAATAAAAAAACTAGTTATAATGAATATAATTACATTAAACTGCATATATTAATTTCTTAGGCAACTACATTCAAAAACCAACCACAAAATTATTCATTTCCCTCAATGTATTTAACAACTATTTAACTCCTTGGTTTAGAAGGCTCTCACTAAGGAATGTTGGTTTTGCTTCATAATTTCATATTCCTCTTTTTCCAAGAGGTTAGATCTTTACTGCACGTGCTAGTTCTCCTCTGTACTTCAAGAATAGACTAGAGCAGGTTATATAGGGTTCCTGCTTATTTAAAAAAAATCACTGGAGTGTTAATAACGGAACGAAAAAAAAAATTAAAATTTAGTGTGGTACAATGTGTCATGCCTGGGCAACCACAAATATAGCAATAGAATTATAAGCTCAGTTGGTTAGAGAACAATAAAGCCACATCCATTAAAAAGAGTTCAAAGATTAATAACAGTGTAATTAAGGAAAAAAATCAAGCCATTCTTTAATGAATATTTTAACAAGAGTAACCAACATTTGGAGATTTTTGTAACTAACAACTCTATTAGCCTGGATCTTTCAAACATGAGGACATGTAGTCAGAAATCCTGATTTTCTCTAGAGAAGGTCAGCGAAGGAAAGGCTGAATATTACCAGAGCCTGCTAAATTACCCTGGGTTGTTATGCTGCCTGTAAACAGCTCACAGGTTGCAAAAATCCATCCTTTTAGTCATGGCTGTCACAAGAGGGTGACTCTTACCCAAATATAGGGAAATTGATAGAACTGGGGTATTCAAATAATTCAGATAATGAGGATTTTTTTAACCTTTATTATGCAGATGGCCTCATTTTATGTAAAAGGGAAATAAAGGAAGGTTCTAACTGTCACAACTTTTACTGCAAATTATAAAACACCTCTTGCTATTCAGCAATTGAGAGGCCCTATTTCAGCAGATCACTTAGAGATAAAAGTTAATTTTAGGTAATTTTAGAGTCAAACCTAGACACTCTGCAGAGCAGGGATGGACGAGGCCAGGAATCAATGCCTGGCTGAGCTGGCCTCACAGTTCACAGATAGACGCATGCTTGAGAACATTTATTTTGGACATGGTCCTTCTGGTGATGGAGCAACCCATCCGGGCAGGGATACCATACCAGCCAGAGAGCTACCCTCTGCCCCCCAGTACGCTTCCCTTCACCCACCTTTGCTGTCCTCCCTCTTTGGAAATCCAGATTCGAATGAGGATTGGCCAAAATTGAATTAAATACCCTGCGGTTTGAGCTGTCTGAGGGACTTTGGGAAAGTTTTGTCCTGGTCACAAAGCACAGTTACAGACAGCCCCCGCCGCAAGTATGCTGTAACTGGGTCAGGGGTTTGGTGGTTCCTGTTGCATGGGAAAGCTCCCAGACAACCTCCTGAAAACACGGCCCTGCCTTCCTGTGTATTTATGGCATGGAAATTGAAATAAGATTAGTAAAAACAATGTGATGGGCTATAAAAGGGAATACAAAATATACAGTGACATTTGATATTGCCCAGCTCACGAGAGCGGTTTATACTTTAGACAGAATACCCGTTACCAGTTAGATCACTGTACCTGTACATATCCTTTTGCATTATACTCTGACTGCAATATGAGTTTAAGTGAAACTGTAATCAGCAGGCGAGGAAGCAGAATTTTAAAAATCCCTAGGTTAGACTGTGACAACACTGACACATAAGAAGTGCAACTTTTCCTGATTTTAAACATATTTTTGAAGATGTATGTGTGTTTCAAGACAGCTAAAACCAGCTTGTTCTTACACTCCGACTGCCAACTACCCTACATGCATTACACCAGCTAGTACCTCTTTCATCCCACAAAATAGATATTCATCTAGTGAAAGCAGTTGAGCAGGATAGCATCCTCTCAGCTTCTCCTAACCAAGAGACAGTGGAACAAGTCCTGGATGTTCTGAACCCCCTGAAAGGATGCCTTTTGAACTCTTTTTTTTTTTTCCCAAAATGTCATTCAGGGATGGGTTACATGCATATATGAAACCAGGTCTATCTCAAAGCCAACCCAGGAAAGAGGCAGGCAGTGTGACTAACGAATGTCTAACTCTTACTTTGTGGTCAGTCATAGGAGACCTCACTCAAAGTACAGTCAGATTAATAAAATTTTGTACATTTACTCCATTTGCCTCAGAGTCTATATAACCATGAACAACAAGTCAAGAAAGGCTTCCTTGTCTTAGAAAAATATGAGAAATCAAAATTCATTAAATTGAAAATAAAATGGGTGATGGTGAATTAAATATGTCCTTATTAATTTTAAATTTAATAATTTCAGAATATTTCCCTTCTGGCCATTTAAGTTTGTATTGAGTTAGACTGAGTTTCAAAGGAAAATATTACTTCAAACAATTTCTGTTTTCCATTAAGAAAATGTTGACACAAGTCCTTCAAAAAATTAAAAAAAAAAAAATCCTAATACTTTCTGAATCAAACAATTTTGAAACTGACCTTTCCTTGAAATCATTGTGGTTGCAATGACTCACTGGTTTTATGAGAAAACATACCATTGTTTTCTCATGCAAAGCTCCAGACCAGTCTACGTTTGACTCCCTGTTCCCTTGGGAAATCCCAGAGAGCGAGGATTCCCATCTTGTCACCCATTGGGTTCGTTGCTTAATATTTCCATGAAGTAGGTAAATAGTTCAGGAGTATTTTTAATCTCTGTTTATACCTCAAAAAAATAATGCATTGCATTGTGCGCATAATGCAATAAGGAGATCAATGTCAAGCTTAAAAGGAACATTAACAGTAAAATAAGATTCATAATCAGTGCATGAAAGCTCTTGAAACTAGCTGCTCGACTATTTTCTGATACATTGACCTTATGTGCACAGTGCAGGCAGTGAACGCAAGCCTGTTCTCCATTCCCATCAGAGCTCAGGGGAACGCTTACAACCACAGCCCATCGTGCAGCCTCTATGCTTTTATTCTAAGCCAAGAGGCCAATAGTTTCATCTGTAATTGAGCTGAAGTGCATTTAAAAATAATTAATAGGATTTGGTGCAACTAGTATTATTTGTTGTGTTGTGTGAGTTCTAGTTTTTTATTGCCTGCTTCCAGAGCTTAAAGACTTTTCTTCGAAAAGGTTGAATACCAACGGTTCTGAAAGTAGTCCCAAGGCAAGGCAGAATATAAATAGCTCTGCAAGCACAACAAGCTGAAGGCTCCACTGCGGTGAAAGTACATCAAGTAATTAAAAAATACTGAATGATATAAATAGGGAATAGCCCTTTGTAGTTACAGACCATATATATTAAAAATACTATCAGGATCTGAGTTGTTTTTTAACTATCACACTGATGGGAGTAAGGCATAAACAGGAAGGGTAACGGCACAAGGGGGAACTGTCTGTTCCACATGCAGAAACCCCCCTGAGGCAGGCCCACCTTCCCCACTTCCCCTTGAGGAAGAAGCAGATTTTTGTCACCCCTCTGAAGAGCACGTAAGCCATGTGTACTCTTCCTACAGCTGCAGACCCACCAGCACCACCCACCTTGGCAGTTCAGCCCCGAACTGCTCTTGGCTTTGCAGTCTCCAGCAGACTTAGAACTGCCAGAGTGATGGGTATGAGCTGGACACCTGGCTGGAGTCTCCACTACCCCACCACCCTTATTTATTTATACGTATTAAACCATTATCTACACCACGACTGCTTGATTTTCACAGGGTCTGGTTTCTCCATACTCTCTGTGGTACCCACAGGTGGTGAAAACCCAAGCACACATGCTAGCCCTCTGCAACAGCCCTACAGTACTTCTAGGTTTTCACCCATAACACAACTAAATTCTTAGTAGGAAATCTTCTTCTTGGATGAAGGCATTAACTGCTGAATTTGCCAGCACGTTACAAACCCAGATTTGGCTATTTCCCCCAGATCACATCACAGACCTCTCCCTCCTGCATTATTTAGAGCTCCACTAACTGCTGTTGCTTCATTGAGGGAAGATTACCAGATGCAGGACTGCAGTTCGTGGGAGAGAGAAAATGAGGAATTGATGCAGACAGGCTCGATGCAAAGCAGTTATCTCACTGTGCAGAGGAAAGCTGCGATTTTATTTTTTCACTCTTTTCCTTGGACCTTGCAATCTGGGATTGACTTTCCTTCTCCACAGGAAGTCCTGACATGCAACCAATGCACGAGGCCTTCTGAAGTCTCACAAGCCCCTGAAGGGGGGAGGCTAAGTAGGGCCCTACCTGACATTGCAGCACCATCCATCATGTCGGCAACCACCACAGCTCTGGGGACATGATTTGTTAGTTAACATAGCCTTTGTTAGCTAGCTCTCCAGTAGCACGCACCGATGGAGATCTACAGCTTTCAGAAAATTTCCAACAATAGACAAGAAGAGAGTTGGCAAAAACTAGGCCAGGTCCAAACTATACACTGATTTGAATAAATCAAAAATCTGGCTGATTGTATTTATTATCTAGATGATGTTCCCTGCCATAGAGTCTGAGGCAGGTTACCTTTCGGATCAAAATGACACTGAGGCCCCTTAAATCTAGTTTTCATCTCCTTTTAAACACACGCAATGGGCGGGAGCCCTGAACAGAAACCTTATGTGTGTGGACTTTTCCCTGTTGTTTTTTATGCCTTTATTTATAAATGGAAGAGCAAGCATGCACACAGCACAAATATTCTGACAACTACCAGTGGTGCGCTGTATGTTCTACCAGAGGAATAAAGAGGAGGGCTGATGGAACAGGGAGAGTAATTTACTGTGCACTGGTCTCAGCTGCCAGTGATTGCAAAGGGAACTCAGCAGATGTTTTTTTGATAAAGGTTGTTTCTTGTTGCAGCAGCAGCGGCGGCAGCAAAATCCATAGTATTATTCTGCAGGACTTTGCACATAATGATTCTGCCATTTCAGTTAGTCTTAACAGCTGGTGGATAAAAAAAAAATAATGTTCCACTGCATTATTTGAAATTTGTCATGTTGATTTAGTTTCATTACTGTTATTAAATTTTATTCTGGAATGGTTTACATATCAAGAATACATAATGGGTTTCTGTGTGGCCTGGGATTTATTCCTTGAATGAGGAAAGGACTCTACTGTGACAAAGTCATAAAGCCTTATTGACTTGATCCTTTGCCATAAACATAGGATTCAGGGAGTTAGACCGAATATTAAATTGATACGATGGTTGTATTTTCATCAGGAGAATAACTCCTTCCAAAATAAAACCTCACAGTAAGTCTAGATCTATGGAATTATTTTAGAAATCTGCTATTCCCAGGCATGAATAGGAAAATACTCTCTTCATTAGGCAAGAAGGGTGAAGAGAACCAACACAAATATGTGTATTTAATGTAGTATTCAGATCCTGAAGCAAAATAAAGTAAGATTAAAAATGTAACAAAAATTAAAAGTGCACAGACATATGGAAGGATTTAAATATGTGAGAGGATGTTTCTAAACAAAGAAATACTGAACACAAAAAGGCATATAAAAATTGAAGTTGTACTGAAAGACAAGATGAGCCAACTGAAGTTCTACATCTAAACAAATTAAAATTACAGAGGATACTCCACTTCGATTTGGATTCAGCTTTTGGATCTTTTCTAATGGCACCACTCACAACTCCCAAAAACCTTTGAGTTGGATCTAAATTTTGTGGTGCCAGCCAACACTTAAATGTGAGTGACTACCATTCTGTCACGTTCCTGGAGGGCAATTTGCACATAGGAGAAAGTTGCCGTGTCATATAATGTAAATTACTCAAGATCACATGTCACCTCAGAGAGATATGCTCTTGCTGATTTGTAAATTAAAGACAAGCCACTAAAGTTCCTAATTCCTTCACAACATAACTACTCATGAGTTTCTGCTGAAAGGCTGCCATCAAAAGGCAATAAATCTTCAGGAAATAATATCACAATGCTAGCTTTAAAGCACTCCTGACTTTTTCCCAACTTTCTCTGGAATATTTCTTCCAAAAGAAAGCAGATGGCAAAATACTCAGTGGGTCAACTTTTGTGTTCAAATGCTCCCAGGGGCTTCCATTAATTCGAGTTGTCTCAGCTCAGACAGTAACAGAAATAGCTGCCCATCCTTCCTTAAGATCACCACATTTTTCCTTGCTTCACTTACCAGAAGTGTTTTGAAACCGGCGTTGTTATTCAGTGCATTGTGGATGCACAAGCGTAACGAGAGAAAACACAAAATAACGCTTCTAGCTGACATGGACTTGCAGATCCAGGACACGCCTGGGTCCAGCCCAGATCCATCCTTCCCCCGGTGAAGCCCTTGGACAGATGACCCGACCTTGCTGCTCCTCTGCCAACCCAGCTACCAAACCGTGCAAAACCAGGTCTTCTCTGGGAGTCACAGGCCGCTGCTGAGCTGAAGTTTCTCAAGAAGTTAAATCACCAGATTTATTTATTGACTGGTTTAATGCGGAAAAACAAATTCCTTAGAGGACAGATTTTCAGAAGAATTCAGTGCTGACCTCATTCTGTCGCTATTGATGTCAGCGAAACCCGCTGAAACAAAATAAACCCAGTGATGGACGAGTCTGAAAATCTCACATGCTGTAAGCCACGAAGATGTTCACGGCAGCTTCATTAGCTGCATTGCTGCTAACGAACAAAGCCCAGCCAGGGTTAAGGGCTCTGGCTGGCAGCAAGCAGGGGAGCGTGCAGGGCCACTGCAGCCCCCCAGGGTGGTGTCCACAGTCGGGTGGGCGCCAGAGACGTGTGCCTGTTTGCGGGGAGCCGCCATCCATCGTGTTTGTGCCGAGGTGCCGGGCGTTGCCAGGGGTTACGGCGCACACAGTGAGGGACACGGCCCGCACAACACGGGGAAAAATGTTTCAGCCCAAAAAAGGAAAACATCGGCTACAGAAATGCAACAGCAGAGACGAAACACAAGAGATAATCAAATGTTAATATAACCACATTCCTCTCCAGTGTAATGAATAAACATCAGAAAGCACGAAGAACATGTTTCAAGTAAGAGGGGTTTTTCTAACAATAAATTCAGATAACTCCGGTTCAACTGCACAAAGACCAGCAGGAGAGCCACCACAGACCTACAAAAGCAGCTTGGCAACACCTTTGCACAGGAGAGCTGGGCTGCCGGGCTGGGGCCAGGCAGAGCCTCCCTGCTCCCCCCCAGGCTGCTCCCAGCGCTCTCTGCCACCATCAACCCCATCCCAGCAGAAAGTGAGGGTCAGGCTGAAATATTGCTACTGGCACCAACCAGCCATGAGGTTGAAGCAGTCCACAACTGGGAGGCATTAAACCTTGATGCCTCTGCATGCACCAAGGGCATCTCCTGAGCAGCCGTGCGAGGAAGAGGGAAGGAGCCCCACACGACACCTAATTTGAGTGAAGGCAGCCAGCAAAACAGCCACACTTAAACGGTGACTGCTCCATCTTCAGATCACATACTTTTGTCATTAGTCACCTAAATGCACAATATTTTTCAGGTGCTTTCATTTCTTGAGCTTGCACACTGTGTGGAAACGATACTGGGCTAGTCCCAGGTTTTAAAAAAAAAAAAAGGCCTTAAATTTTAATAAGTGCACAAAGCTGTTAGCTTGACAGTCCTGTTTTCCATAAAACTCACATTCGTAGCAAGCAATAAAGATGGAAGTTTGCTGCAATATAACCCATGAGTCCACCTAAAACATAGATCTGAAGTGATCTCCATTAAAGGTAAAATGTAGCATAGGCTTCATGCCAGATCAGTCTTTTGTTTCTTTTCAATAACAGAAAGAGTGCCAACTATGATAAAGTTTTATGAGGAAGTCCTCTATTTTCTAACAACATGATTGAAACAGGTCGTTCATTACGTGTAAGCTCTCAACAGCCAATACTGTTAATTGACATCTTTCCTCTTCATCTCTGAGTAAGCTGAGAATACTTTTTTTTATTCTGTTTCTAACCCAACATTGATACTTACTGCATTCCATATAAAATTAGACATTCCTCTGTTTAAAACAGAATCAAATGAAAGCCAGAGACCTGGCCTTCTTAATGTGGTACTTTTCACAATTTTTACCCATTTCTTTCACAAGATTCACGTGTAAGGCATAAGGCTGTAGCAGAACATCATCTGACACGTTCAGAATAAACACACTTTGCTTTGAGTCCATTCGACATAAGCACGATGGATGCATAGCTTATTAAAATCAGTAGCAGACTTTGCATAGGCAGTATTGAACCTTAGCTGCATCCAGCCGTATGGAAAAAGGACAATGCACAGCCAGGCAAGACAATGGTTCTGTCAATTAACCCATCTAGGGTGCGCTGCTAGCATACCTGAGGGGACTGCAGACAGTCAGTACAGCATATTCCAGAGGAACTTCTTCTCTGAAAGAGTGAGCCCTACCTGTAATCAAATTAATCACTGTAAAAATAGCATAACAACATAAACAGCCATCGATAAAATCAGGCAGCATCTCAAAAACTTGCTCTATCGAGGAATATAACTCGGAATGGGAAGTTGTAGAAATGTGAAAGGATTATTAAATCAGATCTCATGCCTGTCTCCTGGCAATGCAACATCATTTCCTAGTGCTTTTGTGTGCCTCTTTTTTGTTTGTTTTTTTCTGGGGGGGTGGGTGTGGGGGGGTGGAGGTTTTTGTTTGTTTTTTGGTTTTGTGTTTTTGTTTTTAATACACCTAATTGCAGTAAAGCAGCTTTGGTAAACAGAATAAGAAAGAGATTTTTTTCATGGTGCCTCACTCTAGGTCTGGTTCATGCCACACGGTCAATTTGCCTCACTTCCACCCCTTTGCTTCCCCATCTTTAATAAGAGAGACAGTAATATCTGTCTATTCCCCAACACAGTTATGCTGACCACTTATCACTTACCAAAATCTATCAAACTGAAGAAGTATCACAGAGGCAATAGGAGACATAATTTGGTCTTTCACTGTGTTTCTTACTTCCTTTTTGGGTTGAGAGCCAAGACTCATTTCTGAGAGCTATCATGTTCTGCTCCTCTTCTCATCAATTATTTGAAGACGTTACTGCCATCCAAGGTTACATTTCTAATGGTTTGGGTTTTTTTAGTTGTGTAATTTGAAGTGTGTAAAATCACTCGCTTTCTGGAGATCACCAACTGTAATTATACACAGAAATGATGAAACAGAGAAAAACGAGATATACTCTAACCCACTTTTGGGGTCTAGCATAAGAAATCCTGGTCAGTTAAGCTTGTTTTGAACAGTGTAAGTTCACCAGTGCTTCAGGACAGTGAGACTGTCAAGTTATGGTGCAAAAGTTTGTTCACAACAAAGATTTCATTTTCTTCACACAGATGGTGGAGCTATATTAAAAAGAAATTATTCTCTTTTATTTGGTCAATCGAGAATTGGATGTTAAATACAAACACACCTAAAAAACAATACCCAAACCAAAAGACACCCCTCCCCAAAACCTCCAACCCTCCCAAACCAACTGAAAAAATTATACTGCAAAACTTTGTTAGCCAAAAAGTTCAAGGAGATTAATCTTGACTCTTTCAAGGGCTTTTATAAGCATTCTTTGAAGAAAAATGCTAGTGAGAACAGATCCTTTCACACGTGAGAGGAATAAACAAAAGACTCAGAAATGGCTCTGACACCAAGTTCCTTTTTAAGTATTTCCTCAGCAGGAAAAACCAAGAAGAAATGCCTGGAGCACGGAGGGAGGGTGGGATGAGGATCCTGTGAAAGAAACTGCAACAACTGCAGTTGGAAACTCAACAGGGAAATGTGAACGAATAAAAAACCCTGGACAACCTGCATCCTATAGGACTTAAAAGAATTAGCTAAACTCCTTTATGTTCACTATGCATAAACCAAATAACTGAAAAATAGAGAAGCAGAAAAGATTAACATTACCAGCTTTAACAACAGCAAGGGTATTGCATCCAGGCACCCTTTCATAAATCCACTTTCTGTTCCTGATAGTGACCTCTGACATGAGTGAGCCCTGGGTACAGAGCCTTTAGCAAGGACAGGGAACCAGCGCAAGTGCAGATGAGCTTTAATAGAGGTATGATGTTGCATCTCACACGATCTTAGCTGAAAAAGTAATTCATGTTGATTTGGCCATTTCCATATGGCTTTCAAGTTGCTGAAGTAATGAAATTACAGGAAATAAGCTGCAATATAGTGAGGTGGTGGGAAGTGTCTCCTGGCTACCATGTGGATGACTGCTAGGAACAGTCTTTGTCAGACTTCTTTATTAATGATCTGGAAAAGGGAGTGCACAGCACTTTGATGAAACTCACAGATACGAGTATAAAAGACAGAAGGATCAGTGTACAAAGAAAATAATAGAGAATTTCCTAGAGAAGATAGAACCATGGAAAGAACAAAACTAAATGAGACTCAGTTTTTAAAAAATGCAGGCTGGGAGAGCATCTGAGAAGGAATAACAGAAAGGAAATATCTGGGGTGCAATAATGATGAAAGAGATTGAAGGGAGATAGCTTATGCTAAATGACAAGAATTGGCAACGTGATATGGTGTGAAAAGGCCACTACAATATTGGACAGAGTAAACAGTATCACATCACTGAGAAAGGAAGAAATAGCCATTTTCTGTATGGTGCTGGTACAGCTCTGTTTGGAATATTTTATGCATTTCTAGATATTGACAAATTAGAGAGTTCAGAGAAGAGCACCAAACATGGTCCAAAGACTAGGAGGACTGGTTTATTAACAGAGATTAGAAGAGTTAAATATATAAGTTGCTTGGCTAAGAAATTATTAATGTGGACATGATAACAGCCTACAAATATCTGAAGAAGACCACCAGTGAAGGAAAGGCATTTTTCAGCAGGATTCACAGGGAACAGCAAAGAGTCCAGAGAAGCAAAAACATGTTCTGCATATCACGAAATGCTTCCTGAACATGAATTATGATAATCTGTGGAATATTTTCCCAAGTGGAAGGGACAGGGAGCTTTTACTTGTGGTTTTTAAACATAGACTTGAAAAATCTCTGAGGAAACCTATGTGCCCACACCTGCACAGGTCTGGGCTCAGTGACCTCTCTGACCCATCCCAGCTTAACCGAGCTGGGTGCAGTCTTCAACTCCCTTTTCTCCCAGGAGATGAATTGGGCTTGGGAGAAATGACTGTATTTGTAAAGATGCTACATTCTTATTTGTGTTTCTCCCTGTGCCGTTTGCTACCTTGGCATTCATCAAACTGAAATAAACAATAGCTGCTGTTAGAGAAGTACTTTTAGTACTTGAAGGTTGTGGTGAAAGTCTCAGCACCTGTCTTAGCACTGCGTGCAGATAACAAATCAGCAATCTGATATCCACAGAGCCTGTCAGTGACTCAGTTGGGTTCTTGATGAGCTACATTCAAAGTAAATATTAGATGCAAGTGCATCTTCCTTTTTTTTAAGGTGAAAAAAATAACTGTATAGCAAAACCTGACTACTCTGGTTATGTCAGGAAGTTCATAGTTGGCTAATAACACTGGAGAAGTGATACGAGTCTGGCACAGCATGGAGCTGGGAAGTAACTGGAATCCTCCTTCATCCAGCCACAGGGTGTTATCCAGGGAGACACAACACCGTAACACGTGTCATGCAGCAACAACAGAAGTTTTAAATCGTGCAGCTCCCTTCACTAGATATATCTCCCAAAGTTAGATTAATTGTGAGTCTTTCATCTTCAGCCATGTCTGAAAGGCCTTATCTTTATCTCTGCTTTCAAAGGTCCATAAATTTCTCTGTGTTCAAAGGCTCCATCCCTTCCCCCAGTCCCTCTCTAATTCAGATATCCTCAAACTCCAGCACGACTGGCAAGTTTCTCTGTATTTAATCCCCTTAAATTAACTCACCCTTCGTACTTCCTTCCATGTCTTCCACCAATTTCCTTCCAAGGCTTCACCCGCTCAGTTCATCCTTGCTGAACCCTTCTGTTGGCAAATTTCCTTCTACCAAAAACTTTTCCATTGTGGGAATCAACATTGCTACTTTCTTTTTTTTCCTGCTACGTCTTTCGACCGTGCTGGTCACCTGCCTGTGTGCAGCTCAGCTTGGAACACACCTGTTTTTGGGAATTCCCTGCAGCCACCCAGGAATGTGACTGCGAATGCTTTAACCAGATGGTTTCTGAACCACCCTAGTGCTGGAAACTGAGAAGATTTAAAGGCAAAGTAAATTTCCAAACCAGGAAGTCTGAATGATTTTACTTTTTCTGTGGATATCTTTTCCCCCTCCCCAGAGGCAAGATTATCTGTGAACTCTTGCCGATGGTTACGATTAAAGCATTCACTGAAAAAGCTAGTGTGAAACATATTCAACTTTGACACTTGCTTTCTGCTAAGTAAAGGGATTTAAATCACCAAACAAAAATTGATTTAGTTTATAACCAGGCAGCTATGTTTTCAGTGTCAATTTTATTCATGTTTTTCTACATTAGATATGACTGATCCAGGTGGATCAGTCCCTGTACACTAGGTTACCATAATTATGCACTATACCCATTTCAAAATTAGTTCCAGCTAGTTAGCTTCACTGCAAGACAATTCACACTGCCAATTGAGAATTCAAACAAGTTTGATGATGGATACATATAAACAGCAAAATCCATTATTTATACACTGTAGGAAAATAAACTCTCTGGCTGGCCAGGGATATGAAGCATGTGAAGGGTTTTCATTTTAGATGGTTGGAAATTTTAAACTCAAGCAGCTTTTAATCAACATACCATTGAAAACAAATTTCAGCAATTGCATTTCTTATTCAGCAGCAGTACAATGTAACTGAAAATAGAAGCTCCAAAAGCTTTATGGTCTATTACTCAACATGTGCTTATAATAAATTAGATGTAAATAGCAGTTATTGTGTACCAAGAAAAGCAAGAAAAGACAACCAGTTTCAATAAGCTGGCAGGGCTGAGAAGAGGACCACTTCTGTCCTACTGTTCTGAAATAATTCCTATAATTCAAACACTCATATGTATCATTTTTTTCTATTATTATCAAGTTACAGTAGCATCTAGGCACTCAACTCCCATAGTACTAAAATAGTTTTTAAAATGCTAATGCCAGTTTCTTAGAACTAAACACCATTATACTTTAACTATTAGTGTTGACACCAAGGCTCAAGCAGGCATTCGGCTGAGGAGGAGCCGTAAGAGGTGTGCAGAGGGGTGATTAGCGCTGTGGGTGCTCTGTGTGCAAGCATCACACCCAGCGTGCGAGGACCCTGCTTGCAGAACTGAGCTTCCCCGAGTCCATGAAGGACCCTTTCATGCTGCGCTACACGCTGCTGGCAGGCACCGGGCACTGACCAAAGCGGGGCTGCAGCACATGCATTTAGTGTCGCATCTCAGATCTTCTAACTGCCATGGGTGCCTTCCTCCCCGTGAAACCAAGGTGTGTAAAGACCATTGTTATCTGGGCTTGAATAGCCATGGTTACAAGAGTAAAAGCAAATTAAGAAAGTGTTCAACCTGGAGGAGTGAAGTAATGAGCAACTTCCCCCACAGGCAATGAAGTCAGTTCTCTTCTACCTGCAAGTAAGCAGAAGACAAGCTCGTTCTATTCCTGGTTCTGAAGTTTTCTATGCTCTTAACAGCTTTCCTTTAACTCTAGGTGAAGAAGGCTAATTATGAACCACGCAGAGGGACTGTGAGGACTACACACCCCACCGAGTGACCAAGATACAGGCTACAGTTTTTCACACTGACATTATAAGAAGAAAGTAGTATAAAAATCAGCCATGGATTCACCATGTGTCATGATAGCCTCCAACACCTCCCTCCACTAACCCCTATCCTGTATCCCCGTGCTGCAGTCCTGGAAGTGCATTCATTAGTGCCATGGCATGGGTCCTCCTTAGTTCCTCACTCAGGGTGCTGTTTGGAGGCAGCTGGGTGCTGCGAAATGCAAACATATGCCAGAGGCCTGCCTATATAATATGTAATCTAGCACTGGCTGTGAGGGCAAGCTTGTTCACTTTGGACCGTGCATCCTCCCAAGGGGAATGACAAAAGGGTTTGTTGCAAAAGTTTGTGAAGATTTGCTACAGAGCCATTTGGGGTGCACCACTGGTAAGACTTAGGGATTGTGAATTGGAACAAAAATCTGAGTGAGACAGTTTGGTCACAGTAATTATAATTTGCTATGAAGAAAAAACCCACCTCATCCAAAGGCAGTTTTACAGGAGTGATTGCTCTGACACAAGCAGCAGGCAGCAAGGGAGGTGCCAGCCCGGGGGAAATGTGCATGGAGACATCAGCAGGGCATGCACAGGAAGGCAAAATCTAAACATTCAAGTGAACTCTTCAGCAGAACAGTAGACAGTATTGCAGCTGATGACAATAAAAGTGTTTACCAGACACAAAAGCAGTATGTGCTTCTTCAGGTTGGACAGTGATGCACAGAGCAAAGCAGTACAGGAATCTAAATTATTCCCAGTAACAGAAAAGCTAATGGAAGAGGATACAAGTCTATTACCAGGAAAAAGTACATTAATTCTACAGATTCCTCAGGAAAACATCGTCACTGAAGAAGCAAAGGACAAAAACAGTTTAAGAAAAATCTCAGGATATTTTCCATAGCATAGTGACAAATTGCACCTATTCCAGTTTACTAGTTATTACATACATCTCCAGTATGGAAAGGCTCAGTGGTACGTATTTATCTTTCTCCATTTACCCTAAGAAGAAAGTCAGTGGAAACATATGTCTGGCTTTTAGCACAAGGTGGCTAATCCCAGCACCTGTTGCCACTATAAAGGAGACATTTATCTGGGATTTTGTTTAAAGGTACTAGAAAGCTGTTTTCTCCTGTCATCCTGGCTTTGGCAGGGATAGAGTTAATTTTCTTCCTAGCAGCTGGTTAGTGCCGTGTTTAGGATTTAGGATGGGAGTACTGTGGATAACACACTGATGGTTTAGTTGCTGCCAAGCTATCAAGGACTTTTCGGCTTCTCACACTGGCCTGCCTACAGATGAGTGTATGTGTCAAAAGCACTGAATTAGTTGTGATGCAGCTGACAGCTGTAACTGACAGCAACATTATTTAGTTTAAGTAGTTTGCACTTAAGTATAGGCTTGACATAATCTTGCCAATGGAACAGTGCCCACCCTAATATTTTGGTAGAAAATGGTGCCAGATTAATAAGGAGCTTATTGAAGAGCACCAAGAGTCAGAGCTGGACCCATATGTAGAACAACCAAGTTCCAGAGCAGCACCAGTGATGCATGGAGCAGTCACCTGAGGACATTTTTTTCCTACAGAACACTGAAATCAAGCCTCGCTGCTTCATTAGACACTGGAAACTTGCAGAAATGGAGGGTGAGATAGAAAAGCAAACTCTTCAGTTAAATTTGATGTTCTCAAATCCATCTCCTCCAAGAAAAAGGGTGAGAGCTGGTACTGAACTTCATGGGGATTTTGAGCTCCCTGCCGACTGCAGGTGTGTGGTTTTTATGGCAATTGCTATATAAGTAAGCCCTTCATTTTCTTCTATACATCCTGTCCATAACCTCTGCAGATCATCAGCACTCACTGGTTGTCATCCCTGACCTGATTCATTCTGCCCACTTGCGTTACAGCACTGCTCCTTGGCATGCATGAAAGACGATGATTTGCTTTTATATTACACAAAGTGGGTCGATCACACGTTTAATGCGAACCTGTAGTATACACTGCTTCAGGGCCTTTTCAGGTGCTGCATTTATACGAAACCTTGTATTTGGAATATGAAACTTGTTATGTGTTCAGAGTGTTTGATTTAGGTCTTGTTATTTTTTCAAGTACAACTCCAGTGGGGCTTTTTAATTGTTATGTAAATAAATAACTAATTGGAAGATTGAGCAAATAGTGTGATTTTGTCTAGATCACAAGTGGTTTTATTCTTAGAAGTATCCAACTGTAAAGATATCTTTGTTGGGCAAAATATACAAATACCTAAACAAATAGAGGAAAATAATCTTGATATCGAAGACCACAGGCTTTCACAGCCTCTGCCGGAGAACACTGAAATTGTCTGCTGAACATAAGGAATTGTAAGAAACACAGAAAATAATAATTTGATTTTCACATTCTCGTGGCTCACCACCTACTGCGCTTCAAAGCAGCAGATTGCTGGCCCTCGCAGTGGATCAGTCCTTCTGCAACGGTTCAGTGAACCAGTCCGTTGCCCCTCTTCGCTGAGAGTCGGGCATCTGACTCTCGGGGATGATTACTGTGCCTCACACTAACTGCTTAAGTGCCAGCTGCTCCTGGGGACGTGCCACGTAAAACTGCGTCCCGTAACGCAGGAGCTCACTGCCCACGTGTTGGCCCTGTTCTCCCACCGCAGCGAGGCGCGGTCCCTGAAGGCTCTTGGGTAAGTTAGCACCGGCCATCCTCTGCACGCTCCCCTCCAGCACGGCTCCTCTTCCGCTGCCTTGAGCCTGACGGGGTGCTCTGGAAGGCGGTGAGCTGAAGGTGAGAGAGGGGACGCGTTTGTGGCCCCCTCCGCCTGGCACCGGGCAGGAACGGGAGGCCTGGTGCCAGCCCTGACCCGCAAAATGTACCGTGCTGGAAGCGAGCGGAAATCCTGGCCACCAGCACAAGGCGCAGGCGTGGCGTGGAGCCTGCTTCGGCTGACGTCATACACAGTGACAACGAGCGAGGGTGGGGCATCCCTCTGACGTCATAGCCGTAACAACGAGTGAGGGTGGGGCAAAGGCTGGGGGAACGCGGCCGGCAGGAGCGGCCGAGGCGCCGCTGGGTGTCGCTGTTGCCGGGCGGCAGCGCGGGCGGGGGCGCACGAGCAACACAAAAGGCGAGCCGTCAGTGCGTGTGGCCGCCGCCATCTTGTCGCGCCGTGTCCAGCCGTGGGAGGCGAGGCGGGGGCGGGGGCGGCAGGGAGCGGCGCTGTCTCCCTCCGGAGGGCGGGGGAAGCCGCCGGCACCCCCCCGCCTCGGGGAGCGTGTCGTCGGTTGCCGGAAGGCCCGGCGTGGCATCTCCCTCCCGGAGGGGGCGGGCGGGCCGGCCGCCGTGTTTCCCGTCGCTCCTCGTTGAGGGCGGGGGCGCGCGGCGGCGGCGTGCGGCACAAAGGGAGGCAGCCTGCTGCCTGCGCTCGGGGGAGGCTTCGCGAGCAGCTGGGATAATTTGCTGGAAAATTGAATTTGGGGGCAAAGAGAAAATCAAATCAGGGACAGAAAAGTGATAAGAATGCTGAACAAGGGCTTGTCCTAGAAATCACAGATGAAGACGGATTTTGCTGCTGTAGAAATGGCAGAACGTGCTGAGCTGCCTGACATTCAGAAGCCAGAGGACATGAGGAGCTGCTGTAAGGTGTAAATGCCCAGCAGGTGCTTTTGGCTTTTATCTCTCTCTTAAACCTAGAGTCAGATTTAAAGGGGAGTCAAAGCTGGGGACATTTACACCCTTTCCTGGTCCCTTCACAGGAAGGTCCCTTTGAGAGCCATTTTTCATCATGTAGCTTACACCTTCCTCTGCTTCATGCCTGACTTTGGTCCCTGGAGGTGGCTTTGGGCCATGCTGTTGATGAACACATTTGATGGCATTGCCAGGCCCTGAGTGGAAGGTGGTTTCCCATCACTGGGGTCGCCCTGTGTGACGGGGGGATGTTCCCCTGCCGAGAACCCTCCACTGAAAGGGGGGAAGGGCAGTGCCCACAGAAACATCGGCGCGTCATCGCAGTGCCGAGTTCACGCTTGGCAGCCCCCCTTCAGGAGTATTGCAGGACTAGAGCGAAAGGAGCCTTTCTGGCTAGGGCCGCTGTTCAGTGACAGGCCGTGTTTAGTGGATCCCTGCGGCACTGCCGCTTGCAACCACTCCTGTGCACAGGGATATTCTGAACACTTAATAAAAAAAGGTGAAGAAAAATGACAATTAGGAGATGAGAGGCCTGTAGTAGAAATTATTTGCCGTGACAGCTGTGTGCAAAGGTGAAAGATGCTCAATGCCTTAGGCAAGTAAAGGGCCCAATTCTACTCTGATGAAAGCTGTTGACTAAAAGGTAGCCTCAATGCAAACCAGTACAGAATCAAGTTTTATATCTTTTAGAGGAAAACCACTCAAGCTCGATGAGGGTATGCTAAAAAATTAGATACTTTTTCTGTCTTGTTCAAAATGGCAGAACAGCTACAGCAAAACTGCTCTCGAGTATTTTGGAGACAGGCTGTCACCTTTGCTGTGTGGGATTTTCTCTCTGGGGACGCTGCCACCATTAGAGGGCAAGAATGGGAGGGGTCCTTTCCTCCTTCCAAAGCTGAGGTGGAGGGGTGCAGAACGCAGCCTGTGTAAGGAAGGTCCTTACACAGCCACAGCTGTCACCAGCCAGACACCACAGGGCTTCTGGTCTGTGCTTCTTCTGATGTCTTAGCAAGCTGTAGAAGGAACTAGTGGCAGTTTGTTACTACAATACAAACCAGAACACATTCTTCTGCCCATCTACTTTCCTCCTTAGTCCATGAACTTTCCAAAATACCTGACTATGGTCCTTCACCTGTGTGTACAGGGAGAGGTGTCTTGTATCTCCCTATTAAAATCAGACATTTGAAGAGTGCTGCAAATCCCCTTTAGACTCTGAGGGGACCTTTAGAACAATTCTTGTCACAGCGAACTGCTGTGTAAATTCAGCTTTAAAATTCTGCAGTTCAAATGACAAATCTACATTCATCAATACCAGCAGCACTGATGCAAGAATCTTTGGCAGTCTGTGAGAAGACATCTTACAGTAGCAGCAGGGACAGATTGGGAGCCAGTTGTCTTTTGTTTGGTTTTTCCTCCTCATACACACACAGAGGCACACACACTCAGTAGTGGTCTACTCTGGCAGCAAATCACAGACAAGTGTGTAACAACAAGCATTTCTAGACAGCCTTAAATCATCCCTTGTGGTTTTACCCATGCACTTCTCATGGTCATTAAAAGTATGAAATTTGCCAGTTCCAACTAGAATTTATCTAGAATGCCCACACGTTGGAAATGTCTTTATAAAACAAACCAGCCAACCTGTTAAGCTGGAGTTGGTGGCCACCAGCCTGCTATACCTTCGGTGAAAGCTGTTGGCAGCTAGACAGCATTTCTGCTGCTTAATGCGAATCAGAAAGTGCGGATAGCTATAGCAGGGCTTCAGGAAAACATCAAAGGAGTACCAGAAGAAATTCATGAATACAAGGTGTTTCTTTCATTTTTATGTTTTGTCTAATCCACCACATTTAACAGCTTTACTAATTTCCTTGGTTTTCGGAAAGGGCAATCCCATGTTTTATGGACATTCTAAATGCTGCTATAGGAAAGGTGTCAGGGTCCCAAAACCTGCTGTGTGCAGTTCGTGTCATGGCCTGACATCAATAAAGACATAAAGAACAAAAGAGCATCTTGCAACTACTGCAAAATTGGACATATTGAAGTCAATCCCCACCCCCAAGAATGCGTAACTGTTTCCCTACTAGACAGATTAGATTGGAGTTCATCAGGGAGTTGTTCTCTTTCTTGTGAGTGTTATTTCTGACCTCAGTTGTGAATTTATCCATAGAATAAATCAAACATGAACAGCAGCAATGTGAATATTCACCAAAGGTGTCCATCCTGACTTAAAAAAAACAAACTGTGACAGGGATGCTATCTGTTAACCCAGCCAGTAAGATGTACTGGTGACCACAATATTTATGTGAGAGATTATGTGGCTGACCATCAGATGATCACACTAATCAGTCCTTTTGGACTGCCGAGCTGAATTTGAACAAGCAAGTGAGATTTCTTTGCCTGTCAACCAGCAATTGTAGCAATTGTCCTAGGCACAGTTGTTCTAAATAAAATCACAGATGTTGAAGTTTTCCTCTGTTTTGCTGCTGGTAGCCAAAAACAGCTTGCTGCCGCTGATTTTCTGGTGCTTTCAAGCTGGTTTTGAGGGCCATATAAAAATAAGTTGTTTATTTAACCCCAAGTAAGCACAGAAGAAAGAAGTCTTTTGCACAAATGGTGAAGATCCTCAATCCAGTCCCTTTAATGTAGCAGAAAGGAGTCATAAAAGTCCCAGTTCTGCAGCGAAAGGATTCCTTTGATGTAGAGAATGTGGAATAAGCTTTGTAGAGATCTTCCGAACTCCAGTGCACAGTATGTGTGCTGAGGAGCAGGGGTTCTAGATGGAGATGCTGTGGAGTCCAAGCAGCGTCCTGGCTCCTAGGATGGCTGGGGAGGGACTTCAGAAATTTAGACAGTCCTTGGCATGACTGCAGTAACAAAGCAGACTTATCAGAGGATTCAGAATAACTCAGGCTGTGGACACCAGGGACATTTTTTTAAGTCACTTTACACCAAACTTGTCAGTCCTTTCCCAATAATTTCATATATTTAAGGATGATACATTTAAAGATGACAAAGATCTTGGCATCACCCAACTGCAATTGCAGTTCATTCATACGGAAACACTTTCAGTCTTCAAACAAACTCTGTTGCTTGCTTGTTTTTCCACTTTATTCAGTTTGTGTTCAGTGCAGCTATTCTGGGTTGTTTATAATTGTTTTCATTCCTGGTTCTCATCTACTCTCTGTGTTTCAAGTGAGTGGGAATGCACTCTATGTGTTGTTTCAAAGAAAAGATTTTAGAGTGTGACATACACTTTTCTAATCCCACAGGTAAAATTCAGCCTGTAGGAATGGAGCTGACTAATCTCCCTTATCCTCAGAGCCACCTACCGGAATCTTCATTGAGCCAAGCCCACATGGGCAAAACGGAGATGATGAACTCATGGAGAGGTTCACAAGTGGCAGGTGACAAGAGGTCCCAGACATCCTACCAGTCCACTGTAGAGTAGGGCTCAAATACGCCGGGCCATTCCCTCCTTCCCATTACTGGGACCTCAGATTAATCAGTAACTCTGATTAGTCCTGGTTATGTGGCACAACCCCAACATGAAAACAGCATTCAGGCCAGGAGAAACAGATCTCCTTAGAGGACTGTGGCCATATCTAAGACAGCAGAAGAGTACTAGCATTTTAATATGAATCATTACAACATGTAAAATCTGATGAGATGTGTGTTTGTGGCTCAGTTCTGACTCTACCTGCATTCACATTAATTTTTGGAAGGTTTTTCCTTTCATTAGCAAACATTCAAATTCTAAATTGCTTGCCAGCCAGAACGAGCCCACTTCGGCTTCTGCAAAGAGGTGTAATGTTCCACAGAAGTAACTTGGTCCATATGAATTTCAACGATGCCATATTCCTCTTGAGCACAAGCACTTTCCCTGAACTGGTTGACCACAGACCATGGATATAAAGGGTATCGAGGGGGTTCCTGTGAAAGGAAGGGTTCATTTTTTGTAAGGAATAATGAGAAATAACCATTTAATGCCATAGAGAACACGATGTAAAGATTCATTTACATTCCTGCTGCACAGGAATGGCCTTATTTCCAGAATCTGTAAGACAGCAAAGTAAGTAGCAGGAAGCATCAAACCCTTTTTTAATGATTTTGTAAAATAGGTTGGTTTGTGCCAGTGATAGAAAGGACAATCGGAAAAAATACCTCCATCAAGCTGTGCTTCCCAATATATTTAGTGTATATTCAAGTGCTTCCTGGTATATTTAGAAACAACCAAATAACAGAAAAATATGGGGTTTAGTTAAGGTCCCTTATTAACACTTTGTCTGAGTGCAGAATAAGGAAATATGCAACATTCTGCAATGAATAAATGAATACTTAACAAATCTGAATGAAGACAAATTGAGGAAATCCTGTTATAAAGACAAACAAATACATCTTTATTCTTTATAACATAGGCAATAGCTCCACATTGCACATGACAAGGTATGCTTTGTGTAATAGGGTGAATAAGTATTGCTAACTATGTGGAATACAGTTGAATTGAGAAAATGTATTTTTAAATTTCCATAATGGAGGAAGGCAGCATGTCTGAGGTTACTCACATTTTAGATTATTATTACTGAAGACATTTTTTACATCATTAGTTTTTAATATAGATGCTGTTTGCTTCCACTTCACAATTTACTCTGGTTTCGAGTATGCATGGAATGCAGCCTCTTTTAGAACTATGTGGGTAGTTACTGAATTTTACGCATATATCTAGTAGAAAAACAGGTTTATACATTTTTCATTAAACAGTCCATCTGTTCAAGTCTTTTTCTGTGTAAAAAAAGAGAAAGCAGCATAACAAAGTCAACATACTAATTTTTTTAATATGTCTATTTGGGCAAATATATTTTCTTTCTACACTGACATTTATCAAGAGAAGATAAATATTATTGGAATTTTGCAACAAAGCTGTAATTGAGTGCTTTTCTTCCCCTCTTCTTTACACCTCTATATTGATTCATAATTTATTTTTTCCCAAAGGAGAGAACACTGCAGAGGGAGTGTTACATAAGACTGCTGTATAAAGTTTGTCCACTAGGTGGTCCTTAAAGACATATTTAAGAACATTGGTTCAAGTTTTAAGTCTTCATATTTATCTACATACAAATATCTATTTTAATATCAAAATTAGCAGCAATTGTAACTATTTTGCTCCCTCCTCCCATATTCAATATGTATTCATCAAGGATAAAAAATCTGAAGAATATTTAATGTAAGATTCTACTATGTATGTAAGCCACCAGACTTCTTACAAAGCACGTCATCTGAGTGATTTCAGTGGGGTTACTCACAGAAGCCGATGCTATGTATGTGAAGAAAACCTTATTTGCAGCTCACATGCTCCATTTATACTTAAGGATGCTAAACACTTGGAAGTAATGCATTTCATTGGCATTGCAGTGGTGTTGTCAAAAGTTTAAAAAAAAAGAAAAAAAGTAAAAAATAGCATTGGTTTAGCTGTAAACAACAATATATAGCACTGACAGGAAAATATTTGGATTCCAAGCACAAGGTTTGTTTTACTTTGAGACAGCTTGAGATTAAATCTGAGGGTCTACCATATGCCTAAATCTTCCTGTAGAAGGTGGAGTGACGCTGAAACTCAGCTGCTATGGAGCCACTGTGCAGGGTGTGCAAGTGACTTGTCTAGACAACTAGACCACACAGAGCCACTGATGCTTCTGTTTGTTATTGCCAAACTTGAAAGCAGCAGCATCATTACAGATGGCACATGCAACTGAAGAAAACTCCAGTTTTCTTTCTGTCTGGAGAAGACATTCTAACAACGTCCACTATCAAAAAAGCTGAGATGTATCAAAAGCAATAACATTTTTTCTCACACTTTGAGCTTCAAGGATGACAAAATTAAAAGAAAAAAATACAGCAATTTACAACCACTGAACAGGCAATGATTATAAGAACCAGGTAAAAATACTGATGTCTGTCTCATATATGCCAAATGATCTAAAGCTTTCTCATTATGCGGTACACACATTTTGCAAGAATTTAGAAACTAAATGTAAGAAATTAAACTTGTCGAACACTTTAGAAAGGTATATTCTATGATGGAAAGGGAAGCTATGAGTCCATGAAATAGATCTGCAGCCATTATGGGCCCTTTTTTATTATGTTGCTGTAGCTTTTTATTGTGGTAATGGTAAATTTCTAAATACGTTGTTCTAATTTCCATATTCATTTTCAACTTAGTTCTCATTTCAAGTGTGTAAAGTATGATTCCATTAGTCTTCATTGATTCATAGAAAATGTAGCATGGACTGTGTCTTTTTATTAATGAAAGGAAAAATAAGAATGAAGTTATAGAACGTAATGATGTTTAGAAATTAGTTTGCTCCATCTTATAGCAGTTCTGCTGCAAATTACAAGAAGATTGGCAATTCTAAGCACTGCATTGCTTGTAATACAAACCATGCCTAATGAAAAAATCATGTAATCAAAAACTGTAGAAAGACAGGAGACTCAGTATTCCTGTCTTTCCTTATGAGCAGGGCTTCATGCTATAAACTAGTGAATTTATTTAGGTATTAGAAGAAAGAAGTTACCACTCTAGCAGGGAAATTTATACATTATTCACAGAATAAGAGCAGGAGGAGAATAGGTATTTCCTTCTTGTTGCCTCTTCTGATATCAACTGAGCTAAAAAGTTCAATCTAGTTACGATATTTTCCCAAAATGCTTCACAGACTGAAAGAGAGAAATCACTGCTTGCTCCAGTGACCTTTTCTAGTCCAAACCAGCTGTTTGATAGGCCATAAAAATTTAATACAAGTATTTTGTAGACCAAGTATGCTATGTGATCCTGTGGGGAAAGTTTAGGTTGGGAGAATTATTTGAATTGGCATGAAGTCAAGACTAAAACTTTCATAGGAATTAGAGAAGATATTAATTCTCATAATTTGTAGTTTATGACAAATGACTATTTAAAGGAAAATACATAAGAACTGGCCAAAAAAATTGGAAAGGTATATCCAACAAAACTAGTTTCAATTTTTGGTATTCTGGTAAAACATATTCAAAGCAAAAGTGTCACAGGAAAAATAAAAAAGACACAAGCCACAGGAAAAATAAATAAAAATGCTTTCTGCTTTTTTCCCTGCAACAGTGGCAATATTTCCTATTTGTTCAAATCTTTCTGTAGTACAAACAAATATGGCCTTTAATACAACAGTCTTTTCACATTAAGCTTCTGAACAGGGAATTATCCTCCTACTCTAGCTTCTAATTTCCTCTTCCTGTCCCATATATAAAACAGCTGGGTGCGGTTGTCTGATGAGACCAGCTGCCTTGGTCTCCCAAGCTATTTTACCCCTTCCTGCCTGTTGCATGAGCTCTCCTCAATTTAGAAAAAAAGGAGAGAGATGAGTAATCTTTGGTCTGGTTTTTCATGGCTGTTTTAATCCCAGTCTTTTTAAGCCTCTCAGAAGTCAAAGGAGTACTGTATTTGTTCCATCAGAAAAAAAATTTAAAAAAAATACAGTAAGGAAGGAGCAGCAACTCAAGAGATACTTAAAGAGAAGCCCCAGAGCCAAAGCTAGTAAAAGGATCTTTGCAACTTGCTTTGGTTTAGAGTGAGGTGAGGCTACTTCAGATAATTGAATAAAGAAGTTTTTTCAGCCAAGCTCCAAAAGGATGAGAGCTATGGGGAGTTTCAGCTGTGAAGGTTAGACCTGATCTGAATGTGAAGTCTAGAGAGGTCAAGGCAAAGAGAATCTTTTCACTTTTATGACACAAAGAGATTAGTAATCATGTGGGGTAGTTCACTCTGATTGAAATCAAGAGATGGTGGAAAGTGCTTAAAATAAAAGAGCATACTGAAGTTATGCTGGGCTTTAGCTGGTGGCCACACATGCATTAAGTTTCAGTAATGCTAATAAAAATTCCTGCCATGAACATGGAGAGTCAACAAACAAGTCTTTAGTCTTGAAAAGAGGTGGACATATATTAAAGGGTAACATCAATTAGATGTGGTACAGAGCAGAAGAAAACTGGAGGAGAGGAGAGTCCTTCTAAAGGATCAGTTGAAGAAATAAAGCAATTGTGTTATGACGATGTCAATGAAATTAGGGGTGTGAGGAGGTAAATATTTATCTGAACATATGTACTGGAAGTGTTGAAAGTAATGATACATAGAGGGAATGAAAATGGACTAAGTGTCTGTGAGATTTGGCTAGGAAACGATCAATTGAAATTCTAATGATGATATCTCTATTGAAATGTGAGGAGGAAAGCCAGACTAGAGAGGATCTTAGCTGGAGGTGATGTGAAAAAATCCTCTATGTAATGGTATTGACAACACAGAATGAGCTTATAGATAAAAAGAAGTCTGATGTGTTTCCGTGTGGTTTTTTGTTTATATGTTTTAGGAGGAAGAGATTGTTCTATGTTTCCATTTTAAGAGAAAATAGTAAAAAAGAGTGCAGCAGGAGCCTGAGGGGGAAGTTCAGGACGTGGTCATGGGCTGGCTGGAGGAAAACGGATGAGAAACTTTCCATCTGCAGTAGAGACTATATGAAAGAGACTTGGGAGTAATCACTGAAGGCAAAAGTAAACTGGTAAGAGCAAGACCAAGTCACGCTCTGTCAAGCTTCTTTTGAGAGATTGTCGGAGTCTTGTGCAGCGAAAACAGAAAGTAGAGAAAGTCAAAGAAGATCTGGATTGAGGTCACTAGACAGTGCAATCCAGAGACTGATTTGTGCTGGGAGAGGTGTTCTGCTGGGGCAAGTACAAGAGAGGGAAGAATAGGTTTCTGGTGGGGAAAGTCATTCTGTTTCCAGGCTTTTGCCAGAGACATTCTTGAGCACAAGAGCAGGGGTGGAGGAAGCAGATGTTTGAGGGACTTGGCAAAGTAGACAAAAATGTTGAAGCACAGAAGAGTTTGGAGAGGGGGAAGGAGGGAGCAGCATGCAGTGAGAATCAACAGCAATGGAGGGGGGTGCTTGAGAGCAGATGCAGAGTTGTCTGCCCTTTGCTGATCCTAGGCAGGCCCTGTGCTTGAGAAATGTGAATTAGTAAATAGTAAGAAGAATGAATCCAAACATAGCAAAGCAGCCTAGCAGCATCTGTCTGGAAAAATAATCAGAATCAGGAGGGTAATTTTGTAACTTGGTGCAAACCATTACATCGACAATGAAGAGCCACGTTAGGGTGTGTGGGGAGAGAAGGAATCCTGAGAACGCTGTTCCATTCCCATGCTTCCCAGCAGACTCCCATTGCCTGGGCTTGCAGACAGAGAGGAGAGAAGGAAGCTCTGGCAACTGCAGGCAGTGCAGAAGATAGAACAGAATGGTCACTTTTTAAATTTATTTTTTTAAAAAAAGCCCATACAAGAGCATCGAGTTTTTCTTAGGGGAAATAGCGGGGTTATTCTTGCACCTAGTGAAGCATCCCACTGAGACAGGCTGCCCTAGATGTAGGGAAGGCTAAGTAAACAGGAGTGCAGCTCATTTGTTTACTTCTACAAAACTAGAGAAAAATGGTCTCCAATGACATCATAGAACTGTTCTTCACATTTCTTTCTTGTGTTTCACAACATGATGGTATTTCGTAGCAGCATGTTTCCCATCAAGCATGGATTCCCATTTTATGAACTCTCCCTCATTTTGGTAAGAGAAACATGATTTGGAAAGTTTTTTAGCAAAAAAGCTAGCTCTGTCAAACACATCTGTAAACATTCAGCTCTGCTTCACGCAAGGGAGTTTCATCTGTGAACACTGTATCTAGAAGTCAAATGCAGAGATGAGGCAGGATATTCTCAGCACCTATTTATGGAAGAATGCATAAAATACTATAAACTCTGCCACATGTGACCAAAGCTGCATGACCCAGATACTAAACTATTCACACAAGCCCATGCAAAGAGCAGAAGTAAAACAAGCAGCTTAAAAACCAACATAATTGAACATAAAAGCACCATCAGGAAACATGACAGTGAGTCCTGTGTCATTTCATGTTTCATGCAACACAAATTTGACACCTTATCCTTTAGGTTGCTAGACATTAATCAAAGATACCGCCACACTTGAAAGGATAACACTATCGAAGGAGAGAAGCCTTTTGTATATTCACTTTGTATTCTTTAAGAACTGCAGACCAAAGTAATGAATGGCATCTTAGACCATTTTTCACGTGAGGAGCCAGTGTGTCATACAAAATTTCTTGTTCCATCCCACACTGTCCTTCCACGTTATGCTGCTTGTTTTTCAGTACTAGGATATCCTTTATTACGTGGCTTTTTTTAAAGATTACTTTTGTGCAAAGGAATGGCTTTGTTGAGCTGTGCTGCTGTTAGCATTTTGTATTACAGAAGCAGCTCTAACAGCTATGTAAGTGTATTGTAAATCCCCTTTCCTTTCTTTCTGACTTTGCCCTGTGCTTTTCCCTAGAAGTGTCACAGTTCCTGACAGCTCATAGTAGAGCTGGGAAAAAGCCCTGGTTTTGCTGCTTGAGAACTTCCAGGGCATTCAACCAAGTGTCAAAGTCCATTTGAATAGAAGAGTGTCTTTTCTATTTACCTCTTCTCTTGGCTGTGATTTGTAAAGAGCATAGTATAGGCCAAATGAAAAATATTTTCTTATGATTCTAGTTCTCAAATGCTTAAGCTGTGATGAAGCATGTCTTTGCAAATTCCTCTTCCTTCCTCACCACCCCTCTCTCCAGTGTCTGTCCTCTCCTTCCTCAGTCCCCACCCTCCTCCTTTTTTTAAGACAACATTTTTGAGGCTGGAAACTTACCAATGCCTATGTCATGACATCTCTGCTCTCAAAGTTTTGGATAAAGCACAATGTGGTCCATGATCCTGACCTTAGGATTGCAGACGCAGAGAAGAATTGCTGAAGCTTGTCTCTTGTTTTAGCCTGGTGAGCTTAAGCACGGGCTTGTCGTCAGTTTGTATGCTGAGCAAGTTAGGATGACAGTATGGGTTCAGACTTTAAATACAACAGAGACTGGGGTGCCTCTGGGTCCTCCCTACTTACGGTTGTTTTGGGTTTTTTTTGCATGGTATGGCTTCTTCAGTGGGGAACTCCCCAAAAGAGATATATGGCCTGACACGGCAGAGTGGCAGGCAAGCCTGCGGAGTCTGCTAAAACATTTGTGGGAGTCTGGAAGCACTTTAGAGGCTGATAGATAAGAAGTTAGAAACATTTGAAGTTTTGAAGAGGAGAACAAGATTTATGGTGACTATGAAGAGCAGGAAATCGAAACTGTTAAGAAATCAGCTTCAGGTCATCATAAAGTTCTGATCCCTAGTCTCACATTAAGGAACGGAATACTACTAGAAAATCCTGCCTGTGGTAATAAATAAAATTAATAATTAGCTACTATATACTGCTTTTCATCTATAGATCGCAGTGATAAGAAGAACACAGTGAAAGTCTGATTTATTGCAGCTAAATAGTTGACTGTTAAACATTTCTTTTTGTGGGACTGTAAATTCTACCTGTTGACATAAGCTCAATCTTAGCTGCTTTCTGGACTAGATTGCTTTATCATTTAGAATTAACTCCTTGCAGACATTTTCAAGAGTTATTGTTTCTTGCAAGTGTATTATGAATAGGAGAAATCCCAAAGGAGAGAAAGATAAATAAATTGGCAAAAGACTTTGGCACTAATTGTAACCATGGCCACGTTTATTGTTATACAAATCAATTAGGGCCATATTTTGTGGGTCTTAATTGAGGAAAACTGCCTTTTTTTTTTTTTACTGCGAAACTTGGTCCTAGAATATGTAATCTTTTAATCACATCATTTGTCTACCACTATGGGAAACACTTTCTTTAGTACACTCTAAAAATGTAAGATCATATTGCAAAGTGTACCTACTGTACATCTTTTTAATGTAAGTAATAGAATTCTGAAGTGCTCGTTGAAGCAAAACCTTAGTGAGAATTTACGTATTACTTAAAGTCTTTGGAATTTGCCCTGTATTTAACCACAGATTTTGGCCTTAATTCTGAAAAATTATTAATAATTTGGTGATCCTTTGTTTTTGTTGTCCCAAAAGAAGATCTTTCAACTGAGCTTAGGGTTCATGCAATGAAGAGCAAATTTGAAAATTAAGTTTTCTACAGTTGTCCAAAATTGGTTGACCAATAATTTGGGCAGTGTTGTACCATACATTTATAAATACATGCATTAGACATTAAAATACGTATCCAAGTTTCTATGAAGAATTATTGCAAGCGTGAAGAAGACATGTAAGTCTAGGACAGTGTCTTTTTTATATTTTGAAAGAAATCCAGAGGATGTCCTTTGGTGTAACTTGGTTTGTTTGAACAATTAATAGGGATGTATGTTCCTAAAAGTGGCTGGAAACCACACTTGGAAGCAGTCCAGAACCCGCATACTTAGACATATCTGATGGCTCAGTATGATCACAGAAGATAGACTGGTGCCCCTTAGCTGTTGAATCTTTTCTTTGGAGAATTGTGGACAAAAGGAGGCACGTGGAAGCACGGCTTCAAATCTGTGATTTATCTGTGTCATTGGTATTTCTGCCAGACTTCTTTTTCAAGTCTGATGAGAGTCATATGAAGAACTGTATGTCCTTCTTAAGTTACATATGACATAGATACTGACTGGTGACAATGCTAATTTTTATTGTGGCCTTGACAAAAAACAACCAGATGTTTTTGGAAAGTTGGATACAAATGTAAACTTTGAAGCCACGAGTCATTGTTAGTGTGATAAAGGTGTGTTGACGTACTTTTTCTTAAAAATTAGATCAATTAATTTCCCCTACCACTCAGTGAAGTCATCCTGGCAAACAAAATGACTAACTAATAAAGACAGCAGCAAACATGCACTTTTCCTTTTTAAGGAAGAATAAGCTGGAAGGGACAAGGGTGGCAGGGCTCTCACGGTGAAGCAGAAGGTCTATTGCTACTGTAAAAGAAGGACTGCAGAAGGAGGTGCTGCTTTGGTGACCTGTTCTTGGGAGGGGCTGAAGGAGAACTTCCTAAAAATAGTAAAATATGATCGTTCAGTACTGGCTTTTGTTACCATCACCCAGTTGAGTTCTGCTTTCAAGATTTATTATATCACTCTTAAATCTCTTGGAGTCATTACAATCTTGCCTTTCATCTAGTCTGTATATAAATAATTGATCATCATAAGGATTGAAAACTGTGGAAATGAAGACAGCTTAACACAGATATTCTTTATGACATCAATTACAGGGGGAATCATTTGATGAGAACAGAGAATATTTCAAATGGTACAATAATGCTAGCTCCTAAAATTACTTTGTATTTGAAATGAAATGTGTACACTGATTGGTTCTGTTGCCAGTTTATGGAGAAAGTATATTATGGTTCAATGAAAAAGATGGTTAATTATCTGCACGCAGGGCTTGCTTCACCCTTCCCCTACTTGTCTTTTACACTAGTGTAACTCTGTTGAAGTCATCTGTGTACAAATGGTGTAATGCAGTGGTGAATCAGGCCTATGTTTTGTAAGTAATTTATTGCAAGCATTTGCAGCACGGAGAGAGGAAACGTTCCGGCGTGTTCACTGCTGAGATTTAAACTCCCTGAGTGTGCGTTCTGTTGGCAGCAGTCACGTGCGCTGGGCCAGGGGTGTCGTAGGGTTAAACACTGAGTACTGCAACAGTAGCTGAGCGCATTTATTGTATTAAAACCTGGTAACATGCTAAAATACTGTAAATGACATCATTGAGTGTGTTGAAAGGAAGTTGAAGTTCAAGTTTGGTTTGTTTGGTTTTTTTTTTAAGATACTTTATGTAGTGTTGACTGGTGGATTTATGTAGTTGGCTTAACTGGAGAGGACACTTTCTGTCCCTTTTGTTAGCTGTTGTGCTGATATTTTGTGTCATTCCACTATTGATCCGTGCGCAGGCAATAGGTGGCTTGGACCAATATTCAAACTAAAGGGAAATGTAGCAGTATTCATGCCGTTCTAGGAAGTGTGCAGTGGTGCTTAGAGGGCATGTCTTCTCCTTTGCCTCTAGCTGCTATGAGCATGCCAAACATGTACAGACCAGTAGTGCCATCTTATTTGATCTGTCCATGGAAAGAATGTCATGCCAAAAAAAACCCCACTGTACTTCAATCTGTGTGAACAAGTGATAGTGACTTTGTTGTAATGAGTACTGAAAAAAGTTAATCTTAAGTGTAATGTGTTAAGAGTTTGGTTCTATATGAGCCACTTCTAAAACTAGACAACATCTAACAGAAATATTTAACATCTTTTTTTTTATAGTGGACAGTTCTGGAAAATGATAAGAATAGAGTTGTGAAATGGTGAGCTTGAGTTCCTGTGCATTTGCAGTCACTGAAGACTGTCCCAATTAGCCTGAGTGAGAAAGGCAGTGTTAGTTCTGGGTGTGTTTCATGTATTTTTCAGGAGAAGTATCTCTAGATTGAATTAAGACGTGTTATCTAATGCAAATTCTTTTGCCACAGAGTTGGTGTGGTTATATGTTGTAACTGCAAAGTTTGGGGAACTGGAATAAGAGAGATTCAAAAAACACTTCTGATCCTGAAGATAGCTAAACACTAGCTGAGGATCTTATCTTACTGAGGATCCAACTCTGCAAAATACTGAAGTGCGTGCTTTAAAATCAGAAGGCCTTCAAACTGAAATATTTCAGTACTGATTTTCCACAGATCCTGTGTGAATGATTGACGTATAGATTGTGATGGCTAGTCTTTCTGTCCTTTGACCAAATTATCACAACAGGTTCTAATAGTTCCTTTTCTTATTGTTATTTATTCCTTTTAGGGCAGACCCCAGTAGCCCACAGGACTTATGCTGTCCACGTAGTAGTATCAGTAGCTACAAAACAGTAGGTTTGCGGGCAGAGCTGTGCAGGGGTACGCAAAGAGCGCTTGGACATGTTTGGATTGTGTTAGTCTGTTGTGTAAGGACTTTGAAGGAGATGTTTGATTTTAGTGTGAAATAATTTGGCCCAATATAATATTTTATGGTATTGTCTTAGACAAAGTATTTGTCTGCTCTCTTTCTCAAGCAAGCTAGCACCAGATGCAGAATTTCGTCAAACCTCTGCTTCCAGATAGGGTTTTGAAACACCGTGAAAGACCATTGCCTCTCCCAATTTAAAGTGGTGCTTGTGTGACCAGAGAAGAATGTATTGACGTCATTGAGAGGTAGGAACAATGACCCATCACTAAATGTGAGTAGTTTCAGCATGGAAGACTCCAGTGCTTACTGTGCATTTAGTTCCTTTATGAAATATTTATTCTGGGTTGTTTTTCAGAATAATTCTCCATCTACTTCTTTCATATATTACTTGTGATCGCATCCAGCAACAGCTGGAAGAACATGTATTGCATATTCACCCTGTCAGTTATGCTTGTGTGAAATATTGTATCCTAATGAATATCATTAGACTGCTTTTGCAGAAGCTTTTGTGACCTTGTTACAGACAGCATGTCATTGCAGGTGAAGGTGGGGGGGGGGAAACACCCACCAAATGTTAGTAACAGTGAAACCTGTATACAGCCAGGCGTAGCAAATGAGCTGATGTATATTTTCAAGATATTATGTTAGAAGGAGGACTGGGCATCCAGGGGATCAAAAAGACAGAAGCTAAGGGAACTTTGTCAGACAAAGTTCAGAGACAGACTGAGCAGCAGAATAGGTTGCCTGAACTGTCTGGAAAGAAAGTTGCGCTACTATTGTTCAGTAGCGGACATTTTGAATATCACCACGCATTTTCCAGGCCAGTCTCGCACAGTCACAATCTAGATTGGTACCACAATCAATTGCATTTAGGTGGTTCTTAATTGTAATTTTACATAAAGAAAGTTAAATGCATATGATTAATGATAGGGTTTCAGTTCCAAGAGTTTGTGATTGCTTTAAGTTGATGAGAACTACAGTGTAATACAATATCTTGTTGATTTAGACAGTAGTTTATTTTCTGTATTTCTTCATTTGAGAGACGCTCAGGTATGAAGAACAGATGTGCAGATGTTCCTGGTGTGTAGTGTGCCCAGAGGGAGAAGTGTAGGTCAGGGATGATTTTTAAAACAGACTTCTTTCAGGTGTGGGATGTAGTACCTGTAGGGGTTATCTTTCTGAAACTTCTAGATGACATATCTAAATTGCTGCTAAGAAAACAAGCCCTTCCATCTCCATAATATCAAAAGGAAGCTGTGCCTAAGAAGTAAACGTAAGATCTATTCCCAGTGCTGACAGACATCATTTTTGCTTGCTACTTTGGAAAATGTTCAAAGTTGTCTTTCCATTGCAAATCGTAGCAGTGTCCTCTGGGAAAACAAGTAAAACACTTTTAAAGTTGTGTCATCACAGATACTGGCTTCTGCAACTAAAGGTATAAAGTTGAAGGTGAGGAAGATATAGTATGTTCAATTGATTATGAATAGTGGTGGACATTCATATTCTAAGGACGTACGCAGGAAATTTGAAGGGATGAAGCAGAGTTTGTCTGTGCAAATTTAAGGACAAGTTGCATCTGGTGACACTAAGTACTGAACTTTTTCAGCCATTCACTTAAGCAGCTAAATCTGATTGTAATAATGCAGCCTTTTGATGTCCTTTAGTAATTTCTAACCCTGGATCTGTATGCACTTTATAAAACATAGCATTATTTTACCAGTTGCTGTGGTGTAGGTGAGCCCAAATCACAGTCTGGGACACTAGTTAGGTGTGCACTACATTAGATTCTGTGCAGTTGGGACAAAAGCAGAAATTACACTCGTAGCCAGGACAGCGTGTCAGTGCAATGCAGTTACAGGTTATACAACTCTGCTGTCTGGGACCACATGCAGTCCTGGGTAGAGCTAGCTGAAGGTCTGTCGCTCACTGAAACTTTGCCCGATCTTAAAATAGTTATTAGCTGACACTCGGAGGTGGATTTCATGTGATCAGCTTCATCTGCCTGCTGTTTCTTGTCCTGGAACATGTTCTGAAATGGGGAGATGAACTAGGGGCATCCCAGCAGTACCTTGATCTCTCCATTAATGCTAAGGGAAGGATGGGCAGCCAGCTCAGATGGGACTCCTGTAACTGTTAGACAGCTGAAGTTAGGTGAACCTTTCTGCCTTGGTAAACGGGACCAAACTCCTATTACTATGTCGTGTTTACCTTTTTTTCTGAGTGTCCAGCTTGTTTCAGACCCTTCGTACCTTCAAGGACTGATTGCTTTCCTGTCACCACTCAATAGTCTAATGATTACTTGGCTGGCTTACTGTGCAGCTTCGAGCCTCCTGGAACCCATGTGTTTTTGGGCAGAAAGGTATCTTTTAGCAAGGAACTGCACTGGTCCCTATTTCCTTCATCAGCAACTCCACAACTTCTCCTTTTCTCTGCAGGAGAATGGCCTGAGGCCACAAATCTCCATGTGATGTGACTGTATCTGTTATGTATATATAACAAATACAAATATTGTTATGTATGTATAACAAATCTCCATGTGATGTGACTGTGTTTGTTATGTAGGTTGTTCTTTGCTATAGTCTCTATATTTTATCTCCCACTATATTTTAAAATATTTAAAAAAAAAAGGCGAGGGGAAAATCATGAGTATAGCCCACTTCACAGGGATGCTTTAGGCTAAAACTATTACTGTTAGTAAGGCACTTGGAAAGCCTGTGCAAGTGTGAACTTTGGCACTATGCTAATGTTCATTGAGAGCTTCTGAAGTTGAATAATTTAATTCTTACAACAGCTTTTGCATTTAGAAAGGTATGACCCATCACTAAGTTCTTGTATGAAGTTAATTCAGGAAGATATTTAAAAGTTTGATTGAATTCCTAGACCTATTGGGCTAACAAGAACTTTCTCTTCAGCCAGCTCTCGCAGCCCAGATTGCCTAGATATCACCATAAAAATGTAACTAATACTCCTGTAAAGAGGAAAGCTGAAGTACTTCCATGGTAGAACTTTCAGAATTGCTCCATTTGCTTTCCTTTCCCATTAAAATCATTGGAAAAACCTGTTCCTGACTTTAAGGGGAACAAGGTTAAACTAGCACAGAATGTTTTGAAAATTCCAAACTAGTAATTTAATCTTCAGATTTAACCATAATGGCATTTGCAAATTTTTTTCCAAAGCTGCACTCAAAATAAACGATGTGTTAGTCCCTAATAAATGGTCCTTAGTAAAAGCATGTATTATGCTTCCTTTGAAAAGTCATTTATTTCTTATGGTTGGTTTCTGATTCAGCTGTCTCCCCAACATGCTGTTTTAACATTTTCTCCCTTCTAGGAGTTTGTGTAAACACTGCAACTTGCTGTGTTTCTGTACAGCCACACATGTGCATCTGTGCGTATCAACACGAAAAGGATAACCTCAGACTTATTAGCATGGCTGTCTTCAGATTGAAAAATACTTTCTGTAGGTTCATTTCTTAGAATCAGCTTCCTGATTTCGTGCTTATTAAATCATGTAGTGTTTATGAAATAAAAGACTCCCAGGCTGTCAGTCAGAACTCTAAAACCTTTCGCAGATCGTAAATTCACATTCCAATAGTTATAAACAGAAAACACTATAGCAATGGTTGTAAAACTCTCTCTCTGATGATCATATGTTGTACTGCACCAACAAATCAGAAAGAGATGGTTGGGATACTGTTGTCAACATCTTTTTGCTCCGAATTTCCATTGAGTCAATAAGTGAGCTTGTGCTGATGATTTGTAGTATGTGTTATCACCTTTCATCAAACTCTGAGGAGAAAGGAAATACAGGATATTCCAGATGGGAGTTTGGTACATGTGCACTGAGGAATCTGTTTGTGTTTCCTCTGATTGTTGGTGAAGGACAGTGGGGGTGCTATTGCTTGTTCCATTATTTTTGTACTAAGGACCATATCCAAGTGACTCCTGTAATTTATAATTCTTGTGGCATAGAGTATTCATCTTTTCCGTAATTCTTATTGCTTTTCTATGCTTTGCAACACTGTAGGTCAGATGCTGCAGAAATTACTCTGCAGAAGAGTAAATTTCTTCCTTTTAACTGTGATGTGATGTTCCCCAGCTTTATTACTCTCAGACTAGTCACTAGGCTTATCCTGTTCACTAGGATACTAACTTCTGCAATGTCTGCTTTAATCAATACTAATAGAATTTTCTGAATGTTTCCCAATTAAGTTTCTGGCCCCTTTATCAAATACTTCTGGTTTTAATGCCAAGAATTAAATCTGCAACATGCCAAGGGATTTTTTTCTCTATAACTGCTGCTATGGAATGCTATATATCGCTTTACATTTTGGATAGTCACTCATGAATCATTCAGACTTTTTTCATACATCAGCCACAGAAGAACATTCATACCTGAGTTATAGGAGCAGTGGCAATCAGAATGGAAACGGTAAGAATGACACAGCCTGTTATGGGACGGGCTGTTTTACTGAGAAATTAAAAAGGCAACCTAACACAAACAGGGATGCAGAAGCTGGGTAGAAGTTGGTTTAAAAAAAAAAAAAAAAGCCCGACTCCATGAGGCCAATGATCGGCCTCATCCCTTTTTCCCACTTGGAACTGTTAATACTGTCTGACTCAGCAGCTTCCTGTGGCAGCAAGTTCCAGAGGTTCAGTACTCACTGTGGAAAGTACTTTCTTCTGAATTAAATCGGTTTCCTAATAGTTTCACAGAGTGTCCGCTATTATTTTTTCTAGTATTGCAGGATTTTAATCTGTTTGATCCTGCTTGTATTCAGCTCTCCTCTTTTTTCTGATACTGTAAACTGTTATCTCCTTTTTGGCTTTCCCCTCTCAACAGAAGAGTCCTAGACTATGTAGTATAGGAGACGCCACATAGAGGAGATAACCAAACTCTTACCCATGTGCTACAACAAGTACGTCAAGCATGAGAATCTCCCAAACAACCTCATCAGTAACGGTGGAAACAAATAGCTCACTGAGCAGCTGCAGTGGCATTATCAGCCTTTTTATGCCTTAGTCATCAGCTGGTCCCACTAGTCACAAGATAGTTTCCTGCTTTTGATGTGTTTAAAGAATGTTTTTCTGTCAGTTTGGGCATCATTTGCAAGTCACTCTTGAAATTCTTTTTTAGCCTTCTTTATTTCCTGTTTACTTTTGAGCTGCTTTATTTTATGGTATTTTTCTGTCCTCACCTAAGAAAGATTTCTGGTTTGGTGGTTTTGTTGTGGGTTTTTTTTTTAAACGCTGATCTTCTGCCTTTGAAACCTTCCTTTGCTTTCCTATTGAACCATTTGTGCAGAGGAGGTTTGGACTTCTTTGTTTTCTTCTTGGTCTGTCACACACATTACCTAAGCTTCTAGTATAGTGTATTTCATGGCTGTCAGGCTTTCTGTAGACTTCTTGGCTTTTGAACTAACCCTTTCAGAGGTTTTGGAGGGAAGGGGAAGTGTTGGGTTTTACTTTTTTATAATTGCTATTTTTTTAACATTTTTTCTTGAAATTGTATAGCCACAAACTAGATTTATTTAGTCTTCTCTCTTTTTCCAGTTTTAAGCTGTAGTGTTCAGGCCCTGGCACAGCCTCCCCAGGGAAGTGGTCACAGCGCTGAGCTTGACTGAGTTCAGGAAGGATCTGTACTATGCTCTCAGTTGGACTCGATGATTCTTATGGGTCCCTTCCAACTCAGGATATTCTATGATCATTAATGCATAACACCTCTCCCATTAATAGCTGTTGTCTTGTGTACCACTTGAGACCAACACCAATGTTTGTTTTTTTTAAGTAGCAAGCATTTGTATGTCCAAAAAATTGGATTTCTATATCTTAATGAAGCATGAACTCAGTCTGGTGAGGTTAATTGTAGTCCCTTTAAATTTTCACCTGATCTAAGTTTACAGCTTCTCTAATTTCATGAAGCTTTTTCTGAGCCAGTGATTCTGGCATTGCCCTAATCAGAAGGTTGGTGGTACGCCTGTGTTGTTAACATCCATGCTTTCTACCCACAGGGATTCCATTGTGCTTCTTTTCCCCCCATAACATTTTTATGCTGTGCCACTGTATACTATCCTTCACATAGAGTGCCCCTCCCTGACCGGCATGTCCTGTTTCATCATTCCTATCAAGTAGGTAATACCACATTTCATTAGTTATCCTCATTCCCTCACACTCTAAGAAGCCTATTGTATCAGGGTTGTCATTTGGGGCCAAGCATCTTAGAACTCTAACATTTTAGGCTTCTAGCATTAATGTAGAAGTACTTCTGAGTATTTGTCTTACACCGTTGCTTGCTGTGTCCTCTGCAATTCACTGGGCACAGTAGGCAGTCTATTTTACCCGTCCTTATTCACTAAGAATGCACTGCTTGCTTTGCTCCTGACTGTTTCAGAAATGCATTCACTTCAGTTGTGACCAGCTTACAGGCTGCCTCAGCCTGAACTGAGTGCTCCTGTTGGCTTGTCCTCTCCTTCTAGGTTTGGTGCTTTTCAATGACTCTTTGTTTTCCAAAGCAATGAGCTGGTTTTTAAGATGGATAGGCAGCCCATCCATCCTGCACAGGTTTCTCCTGTTCCAAATGGCTCCCTGGTTCCCAGCATGGCTAAATTTCTGCTGTCTACACCATCATCTCCTCCGTGCGCTAGCAGTCTGGATTGCTTGTCCTTTGGGCCTTGTACATGACTTTTTAGAGGATATTACTATGGAAGTCCTGTCCAAGTCCTTTTCAGCAGTGTGATTTTAACCTTCACAACCCTTTTATATCACAGTACTAAAGTGGACGTGACTCTAGGCTTTTCCCTTCCACCCTGGGTATTTTGTGAAAATTCCTACCTTTTCACCTGACAGACATTAGCATGAGGTGGTCTTGGACATCAGAAACCCCGATATCTGTGCCTGAAAAAAAATAATCTCCTACTTCCAGCTAGCTCTTCCTATCTTTGACAATTCCTTTCTGGTGCAGAAGCATCCTGAGCAGGAGAGGACATGGTGACAAAGACTTATACTGTGGATTAAGAAGACAACACTGAATCCTTGTGTCAGTTTTGTGACTAAAATTAATTTTACAGTCATTAATTTCATAAGCATCCTGTATTGGCTTCTCAGTTTAGCTAATATTGCAGCACCACCAGTAGTTTATGTTTGCACTTAGAAGAGAGGCTCATGCCCAGATTGCCTGGCATTAGCCTTGGGCAATGCCTACCAGTTAACCCAGACTCCTGGCTGATGGTGTTGTGAAGGAGCCGCTGACTCGGGGACTTAAGTTACTTACTAGCCAGCTTGTCCTGGCTGGTGCAAGCAGCGGCGATAGCAGGCTTGAAGGAAAGACAAATTCAAGGGACCTCTGCAGGAAAGCAGAGACTCACCACTGTCAAAGGATACTGATGAGGAAAATGTGTTTTAAAAAATGCTTCAAAGAACAAGAAAAAATGAAAGTTGTCCTCGTTTTCAGTATGGAAAGGAACATTTTTGGAAAAAAATTTGTCAAGTTTGTTCAAGGCAGATGACGAAAACAAAAGTTGAGGGATAAAGTTGGATGTTCTGCTTTGAGATGGAAAGTGACATTTGGAATCAAAATGCATTTTCATTGCTGACATAGGATTTTTTTATTTACTTTGAAAACTTATGTCATTAGCCATAGAGAAAGCAGAAAACACAAAAACCTCTGAAGACATTTAAAGGCAATGCAAATGCTTCAGATTTTCATTCGAGAGGAGAGTCTCCGCAGACAAAAAGGCTTTCAGAACATCAACACCTTCGGTGCTTCAGTAAACCAACCTGAGCTTTGCTTGACAGCTGGGAGATACTCCCTGTGGGTCCTTTATGCTCCTGTTTGCAGAGTTGATTGAGTAAATATGCAGCAACAAGGAACATTCTTATACCCTGTGTCTGGCATTTGCTGGCTGATGTTTTTAACTTAAGGCAGATACAGTTCGATAATGTTGCTTGCACAGCTCGGCAGTATTCATCAAATACGGAAATGACTTTGATAAATACACTTTGCTGCATCTTCAGCTTTTAGCAGCAGTCATGTTACATCTTAAGTTTGAAGAACTCAACTGTGGACTTCTGAGAGGGTGTTAAATCACGTCTGGGGCTCTGGATATGAAGTCTGTTCCTGCAGGCAGAGCTAAGATTTTAACTGTGAAGTCTGCCTGAAGAGCCTATGAAGATTCTTTAGGTAAAATTCAGAAACTTTTCTGCTTTGAAAAGGGAAACACTTTTTCAGCCTAAACAGGTATAGTTTTCATGGGTACTAGCTCTATGGCAAGCCATGTGAGGAGTTTTCCTGACTGAGGGCCAGCAGGCTGGTGGACAGCTTGGTGGGTGGTTACTTCTCAAAAACCCCAAGCTCTAGGGACAGACTGAAGGGAACCTTTCATTTTTCCCCCCTGCAGACTGTTCGATCATGTTTTGAGTGTGAAATCAGAGATTTCTCTGACAAAAAAATGTGTCTATAAGTTCTCTCCTGCTTTCTCTAATGAAACTCAGTGCAGACATTTGCATCACTGTTCAAGCACTGAAGACCATTTTCAAGTTCTGCCTTGTAACATGTCCTCATTTTGGCGCCAGTTATTTTTAGCAGATACATTAGTGATGTTATTAGATCTATGAACATAGTGATTACATTTTTATAAAAGTAAAAATTCAAACTAGCCAATAATGGCTGCGTGGGTTTTTTAATAATCATTTTCACATAGATGGAGTTGCATTTGCCACAGGGATGTTTTGTGATCATGTTTGGGTGAAGAAATGGACAATGATGGCAGAAACTGAAGGGAAAACTCTAAAGAATTTAGGTTTTGAACGGCTCTGTAATAATGCATTACACATTTCCTTTGTGGGTTGATGTTTGTGCTAAAACCTTTCACTTTTTGTGACTATTTTCATGGATTTACAGCAATTACTCAACTCTTTACAAGGAACAAAATGTGACCCCCATTAATCATAACTAATCAAATTTGGCATGTTCGGTCATAAAATTTTCGGTCACTGTTTTCACTGCTTTCATCTTTATTCATATTTTTCCAAGTTAGTCATGATTCATAAATTAATATTTACAGCTACCACGTGCTGGTATCTGAGAGCTGTTTCTTTTTTTTAGTAGACATTTAAACTGATACGTAGCCTGGAGAGATGACCCACTCTAAGCTAGAGTTACTGTCTTTTTGGTAAGTTAATGTTCATGCAAACTGCAGGGTTGACAGCTCCTTTATCTATAGAAGAGGGAGGAAAAGTAGGGCAGAGAGAGCTTGTGCTGTGGCTTGTCAGGGTACCTCAGCTCTGCTTTGCAGGGTTGAGGGAAACACACAGCCTTCAGGTTGCTTGAACTTAGTCATCTCAAACTGCTGCCATGTAGCAGGTAGTGTGGTGCAATTTTTTAACTTTTTGAAGTCATTTGGTAGAAGACAACCGAGTGCTCCCTTCTGATGTTTTCTTTATAGCAATTGTGAAGATACAGTAGGAACTTTAAATGCGATTAGTGAATTTGTCACTACTGGCTGTTGGCTGGCTCCACTGGTGGTTTGAGACCTTCATGGTGCTAAAGAACAGAGACATGCTGTGCTCTGTGTGTACTTGAAGAAAGGCCATTAAGAGCTGAAATGTCAATAGCGACCCCACGCACCTGTAACAAATGTAAGCTTTGTAATTAGTAGCAAGCTGTCTCAGAGGGCTACAGATATACTGAGATTAATTTTCACTATGGTGTGTCCAAAGTTCTTGTATAACATAAGGCAACCAGTTAACATTGTCAAGAGAGACTATCAAGTTATGGCATGTCTGGCTCGATGACAAAGCTAGACTCTAAAATCCTAGTGGCAGTAACTGTCTTTCCATATATTTTTCTGGAGTGCAGAACAGAATACCTCCATTGTAAGTATGTGTCTTTTTGTTCCTTTGCTTCATTATGCATCAAACTTCCAATAGTACCCAATATTTGCAGGGTAAAATAATGCCAAATTGCATGTGTATATATATATTTTACTCATAAGTGTTGTAGGTGCCAGGAATGTAGTTAATGAACACCAGCCTGCAAAAAATTCACGTATTGAGGAACTCTTCTGCCTATCTGTTTCAGGTTTTCCTACTGCCTGTGAAAGGCAGGTGGCTCTGGGTTCATATAAAGAAGCCTCAGCCGAGGGTAACTGACACTGGAGCACACTTTAGGCAAAAAGGCATTTCAAAACTTATCATAAGACACGTCTAGACTGGAATTTGTAGTTGAAAGGAAAAACTATTATCCTTTGGGTTGAAAAGTGACCCATGGCTTTAGGCATTAGTGATTTTTGATAAATGACCTGGTCTTCCCTCTCCCTGGTGTGGGAGGCAATTGGTTTCCACTGTAAACCTGGACTGTAGACAATTTGCTTTATCGTATTTGTAGCAAAGGTAGCACAGCCTAATGCAACGGAGAAAAGAGGGAGCTTTTGAAAATGTCTTCCTTGTGTTTATGTGTAGAAATAATCTGCAATAGCAATATAGCACTTCAAACTTGAAACTTTTAAGACATTTATTAACACACAGAATCTTTTTTTGCCCTGTTTTATGGAGTAGTTGTGTTTTCATGGAATACTTATTAGCATGATTTTTGGCATGTTATAAATGTGACATTGCTATCGCATATGAACTGTTTTGGTCAAGAGCCATGTTAACTGCCCCATCAATTACACTTCTAAATGCCTGTCAAATTAGAAAAATGCAGCTCTAGGCCCCTTAGGGTTTTTCCTTGTTTTAGGCAAAGACTTTTTTGTTTTCACTCACTACTTTTGATCTCCTTATCATTCTGGAAATTTTCTTGATTGGGTTTTGTCTTTTGGGGGTTTGGGTTTTGAGGTTTTTTTTAATGAGAGAAATATCTTTGTGTGGGAAGCAAAAGGAGCATTGTGAAGTACAAAACTCCTTGGGATACTGAAAGAGTCAGGGCATTTAGAATTTCTTATGCATGGGTTACTATTGTGAAGGCAGCATTCAATGTGTTAGGTAGAGTAGCGAAGCTGCGCAGGTAATTGTTGTTATATCTTATTCTGTATGTTAAAAAAATGCTTACCCTACTGTGCAGTGTATCTGTCAGCAAATGTTGCCATTTCAGCCATGGCCGGGTATACATTTGCATATAATTTCCCCTTAGTATATTTTTGTGCAGAACTTTTTCTGAGAGCCTAAGACAAAATATCTATGCCACTTCAGAACACACAGGTACTTAATTCTGTATGTTCAGTAGACCAAACATTATTGAAATGAATGTGGTGGAACACAGCTGGAGTTAAATGAACTATTGTTCTCACAGGGTAGGGTAGATTAAAAACCACCAAAAAGAAAAAAGTTAAAAATCCTATGTTTTTTAATGGCTCCAACTACAAGTCTATTGCAAGACAAGCAGCTGGCAAACATATGACATTTTTCCCCCCACAGATCTTATAAAAATGAATTTCACATTCATCCAGCCATGTCTTTCTAAGAGTGCCTGCTGGCACATCATTCCTGAAGGAAGCGGTCCATCTGGGAAGGTTGTTAGGGGGCTGGCAAGGCACCAGTCCTAGTACAGAGACAGCGCACAGTAACTGGGAGCAAGGCACCCCCAGGGAAAGCTCAAAGCTTGTCCCCAGCCTGTAATGGACAAGTGTGCGAACAGGAACCTGGTGTGAGCGTTTTCTGCAGCATTATAAGCAGATAAGCTACCAGTTGATGGGAAGAACTCAGTGCGTCCTTTTCTACTTGTACGGCAGTACTCTGATACTGCAGGACTGTACAAGAACCTCATGTAGTCCTGAGAGCCGCTGTGTAACATTATTTGGCTTATACATATTTTATTATGTTTGGCTGTTGCTGAGAGTCAGATGAAAATTATTTCCAGATTACAATAAAGGAACTTTAAACATAATAAGTGTTGTTAGATCATTGACCATATTAAAATAAAATTTTAAAAGGCTATACATCAATGTTCAGAGGAAACTGTTTAAAAAGAAAAAAAATGTGTAGCGTTATTGGCCTAAAGATACCGCTGAACCTTGGGAAAAGATTTGTGCCACGTTTCTTACGACACTAACATCACAGAGGATATAAACCAGTCATTGGCACTCTCTCAAGAAACACATCACTGTAATTCATTATAACAATACCACTGTGATATTTGTTCATAATATTTATGAAAGCTAGGCTATGAAAACAGTATGCACTGACTGTCAGTGGTGATGTATCATTCTTTAAAAGAGAACATACATGACAAAATGTTTTAAATGAACTCTAAAAATATACTGGCAAGTTAAAACAATTTGGCTGGTCTTGCACTTCATGCCAGGAGGGGCTTCCCAGGATATGCTTCTGGATGACCTTTTTGAGGACATATATCAAATAGTCATGTATTTATTATGGTCCCAGTCAGTCTTCAATAGCAATGATGAATGTTGTGTAGTGTACATAGTCATTAGAGCTCTGTGTAATACTCTGCTCAGTTTCCAGTTGCTGTCTTTTCTATGGAAAATGGAGCCACCTGTGTCATGTCAACCCAATAAACCCAACTTTTACCCACAAAGTGTTCCCAGTGGCATCAAGCTTTATCTGACCTGGCAGGGGCGTACAGATGCCAGGAGCCCTAGAAGGAAACTTCTACTCCGCTTCTCCAGTTGTGTTTGCGCCCAACAGGGTCCAGGGGAGCCACCTGGCTCTTCTGAATCAGGAGGCTTTACAAGCCCTCACAGCTTCCAGTAGCGTGCTGGGTTCACTGCAGTTCTGACGTCAGTGTAAATCTGGATTTCTGGGCACTGAATAAAGAAACACATTTCTACAGCTGAATGGTCCTGATGACATGCAATTTTTCCATCTTCCCCATCAGCATTGTGAGGAACATAAGTAGGATGAATGTTCTGACATTTACTGCAACCAGGCACGGGCTCAGTCCAGTTCCTGGTCAGAGGAGGTCACTGGTCCTGGATAAGCTCAAGCACAAGATTAGACTGCATCTTGAAGGTGCTGAGGCTGAGAACCAGTGGCAGGCAAAGCACAGGTTGGTTTCCCACTTCACAAAGAGGTGAGAGATTCCACAGGGGTTTTGGAATGTAGTTTACTAGGAAGGGAAGTAGAAACCCCAGCCTGTGTCTTTTCCCTGTCTTGCCAGTAAAACGTCCCACTTTGTTCATTTCTCCCCAATTGCTTGATTCCTCACTGTGTTCAGGTGAAGAGGGAGAGATTCACAAAGGCTCCAAACAGAATTCAAGCTTTCATCTGGCAAAAAAGTGGACAAATCTAAAATGACTTTTTAAGCTCAGTTTCCTGAATTCACTACCCTTTGCACGAATGCTTAGATTTGAGAACAATAAATACCATCACTGCAGGAAGCCCCAGATTTGGATTGTGTGGATGCACAGCTATTTATGAATCATCCATTTTTACTTAGCCACTTCCATTTAAGGTAGTTGGCTCAGTTTAGTAATGAAATAACATCTCCAGAAGTCCTCTGTCAGATCACCTTATTGTTCTGGAAAAAGGAACCTCAATGCTAGTTTTCTGAAATACTTTTTTAAACAGAAATTATTTAGAAAAGCTGCAATAGGCACCACACTAGACTTAATGTGCTGTAGTCAAGAGCTACAGGTTAAAAATATAAGAATAGAAAGAGGAAAAAAAAATGGCAAACTGAGATGGAATTAAAAAAAATATAGGAAAAGCATCTAAGAGACCATGGATAACACAAAGGGAAAAATTAAAAGTGGAGCAGAGGTACTTCTGTAGTGCTTTGTGCAAATGAATATATTCTGCCTTCTACCTTCTTCTCTATCACTGGTCTTCTCCATCTCTATTTATACCTACAATAATGCATATTTCTGTGTTATCCATTTCATCTCATGGCTTTGGGGCTCTGAAAGTGTAATAATCTTTTGCCATTTTTTTCCAATTTAATTAAATCTCATGTTTATAGCTCATTGGCATGAAAATTTTCTATTGTCTTTCATTGCTGAGTTTATTTGGACACAATACCAGGTATGAAGAATCAGCGCTCAGGTACAAGCAATTTAATCATATTACAGATGACTGAGTCATGCTGGGATTGCACCTATGCCGAAGGTTACATCAGTGATTCTGCCTGATAATTTAGACATGTCATTGCACGTACAAATAACTGTCCACATATATAATGAAGTTTTACCTGCAACACTAGAATCAAGGCCAAGGTGAAGCTGGTCAGGACGAGGCTGTACCCACCCTTCCAATTTTATTGGTCTGGAGGAAATAAATGATAGTGCTCCCGATCAGGGAAGTAAGAAACTCAAGACTTCTGTTAGCAGTAAGGAATTGTTAGTCAATCTTCTGGCTGAAATTGTCAGTGTCCTTGGAAGAAAAATTAAAAATGGAAACCAGTACACATTTGGCAGCAATTTGGTTCCCATTTGAGCTTTAATCAAGGAGACATAATAATCGCATATCAGAAAAAGTCTGAGTATCTTCATCAGGCCTAAATAATGGTTGCTTCATATTTGCATACAAGTCAGATGAAAATTCACATATTGGATAGTTTGATAAAGAATATGTAAAGTAACAAATAAAATGTAAAATACCTGTGAATATGTTTGTCAAGCACACTATAAACACCCTTCAGATGATCTTATGAGATTATCCATGCTCTTGAACAAAAATTCAAAAGAACAGCCAACAACATTTAAGTATCATCCAGTCTGAATTTTAACTCCAGTCTCAGTTTTAAGCTTTAGACCACCCCTAATCTATTCCTAGGCACTGTTTTTTTCAGTCCATTTCTCAGTGATATGTTTTGGTTTTTTGCAAAGCAGAGGTACAAGGATATTTTTATACAAGTACTGTATAAATAGCTGAGGCTGTGAAAAGTGCCTGCATGTCGGCTGTGTTCAGTGGAGAAAAAAATACGATGTTGCTGTTTATTCTGAGTATCAATAAACATTTGGAATAACAAATACTTGTTAAAAGGAAAAAAGAGGGCAGGGGGCTTATGCAGGATTTTACTGTCAAACAGCATACATGGCTCTGATCCACTAGAACATGTAGTCATGCAGAAATAGCAAGTTTCTTGGGGAATGTGTTGTAAACCATATTATTCTAGAAATCTTTTGACCTGCAGGAACTGATGACTTCATTTTCAATTTCCAAGTCAGAGTGAAGTTTACTTTGTGAATGGGGAGAGAGGTGTTACTTTTGAGCTTCATGTCTTCAAATCACTTCTAGTGATTTTGATCAGTCATGAACTGTGGAGGTGAGCAAAGAGCAAGTTGTGTGTGGTTCTTCACCTCCATCCATGCTCCTTATAAAGGTTCTTTTCTCATCTCTACCATAATTTATAACATTCCTTTTTTTAACAGTCCACTTTCTTAAATGGCAATTTACATTTCCATGACCTCTTCTGTATTAAGTGCAAAGAACAGAAAGAAATGTTTTCCAGCCAAATGAGAGTGCTCTATCTCAAGCTGAATTCTAATAAATGCCTACAGTTTATAATTGATACTTCCAAGATGGTCTCAAGGAATTTAAAACAATCTAGAATTTAATAGCAATCAACAGAATCGAGACAAAGTGAAACTATTACACTGAACTTATCGAAAAGCAGGGTTTAAATTGATGCTGCATATTATTCATTTTGACAGCTGCAAATTCACATTAAAGATAGCAGAGACCAAAAGACAGCAACTAGAAGAGGAAATGCTAATTTATTACTTACAGAGAAACAACTCTGAAGCGAAGCTGTTCAGTTAAAATTATGAAATACTTTGCATTTCCAAGGTACCTTTGATCGACAAAAGCCCCAAAGCACTTTTCAAATTATAAGTACAGTCTTAATTTCCTATCATACCAGGTGATAGGCAAGTGTCTCGAGTGGAAATGTAGCAGACATCGTTCAACAGCAACCCTATGCAAAGAGAAAATAAACTGGTTTTTGAGTAAAATGGCATGGAAAGATCACATTGCTAACGCATGTGTCCTCATCATGCTATGCTGATTGTGTTGGAAGAATTGGGAATGAAGAGATTCAAAATCCATTCCTAACTGCACTACTGCTTGGTGTGTGATTTGAGATGAGTCACTTAATTTCTTATGCTTCACAATAGAAAGGGAATAATGCTGCCTGGTTTCAGTACTGGCGTGCTGATAGCAAAAGAACTATGTAATGAATTCCATCTTGTAGGAACTGTATCTCAGTATTTTGGAAGGCTGAAGTAATGCAGCTCTAATTATGATCTGTAAAATTATTTGAAATTATTCAGGTGGAAAAAGAACGTAAACTATATAAATACAAAATACTATATCATTTAGTAATTTATAATTTATAGGTTGATGTTTTGCTATGCAATAATTTCAGTTTCCTATATAAGAATGAAGTTATTTCCAGCAATTGTCTCTGTAGGGAGGTTCATATGTGTGGGAAGACTAAACAGGGGTGTTATTAATTAATCAAAGTAGCAAGTATTTTTAAACCATTAAATCTCTAGTGATATCACTCTTTAATGAAAAACTATTGGATGCAAGCACAGTGCCCTGTAATGATTGAAGAGAGGGTTGTGAACTTTCTAAAACCCTTGAACAAGTTGTAACTTAAAGGCTTGATGAAACAGGGAAGAATCATTCTGATGATATCATGCCTTTAATGTTTTGTTTCATGAGTATATCATTTGATTCCTAAGGTACAGTGTGAATGAAAAGTTCTAAGACTCCATTTTCTTTCTGTAGTGTATTGAACAATCTCTTAACTGACATCTTAATTGATTAACGTTGTTGCTCCAAATTCAATCAAATGTCTGTCCTCCTTAGCAGGTGTCAAAATGTTATCTAGAGATCAGCGAGGAGGGCACTGAGTACCTCAGAAACCTGTGGGGTTTGTCCCTTCCCTTGGGTATATTTATAGGTACCATTACTGTCACTGGTGTCTCTTTGCAAATGCTAAAGACTGGGGATTTTGTTGGTATCTTTGGTTAATGACAGTTACAGAAGCCGTAAATATTCAAATATTACACTCTGCTGAGCAAGTCTTAGGGCACCCCTAAGCCGTGCACAGATATCAGGGCAGTTTACAGGGAAGGCCCTGCATGGCTATAAAGCTGAGACTAAATTCCTCAGACTAGCGCCTTCTCATGGGATCAGGAAATGGGATCTGGAGATACAACTGCCAGAGTTGGCTGAAGTATATTGCTAAGAATAGGCCAAACCACTTCAAAAATTAATGAGCTGTACGAGTTTAGGACTACTAAGATTTATAGGGTAATGGATAACCATCAGAAGGAGAAAATACTATATGAAAACAAACACTGGGGAAATTTAGGGCCCTTATGTCTCTCCTGGCTTACATTGATGTAAATCAGGATTAGTTGCACTGAAGTCACTTGACTTACAATAATATAAGTAGGAAAAGAATGGGTAATTTATGCTCACTTTGCAGTACCACACAGATAGAATTAAGTAGTCTTTTTGGAAATAAGAACTGTGTCTTTTCTGAACCATTTTGCAGGGAATTAAGAATGGCAACCAGATGCTTCATTGAATGCACATTTTAGATAGAGAAGAAACAAACCTTGGGAGACTTTTACAGTATTTCTCGAGAGCATGTACTATGTATTTGCCAGCTATAAGTCTGTGAAATTTATATACACTGTGGACTACATTAATTTTCAAGTAAATGTAAAATATACCCAACAAGAAATTCTGATAGCTTCCTATAAACACTCTAAAATAGGGTGTTTTCTATCGTCAACCAAAAATGCAATAAACCTACAGCACAGCACAAGAACTTTGCTGCTTATCCCTGGCCATTCTAACTAACTCTTTGTCTATTTATGAAACTACTGCTGGGTGAATCTCAAAAGGAGGCCAGCTATTCACAATGGGTGAAGCCTCCATGTCTAGAATCTTATTCTGGGAATTGACCCCTCCAGTCAGGGCAAGAAAAAGGTCCCCAGCCATGTAATGCCTTCCCTCTTCCAACAGGAATTAAAAACAAAACAAACATACAAAAAACCCCACCAAACCACCATACCAGACAACCAAAAATGCTACAGTAAAGAAGAATTAACTAGCTGGGATCATACCTAGTGCGGTAGGAAAAAGGGATGCATCAATGTATAGGGAACACTTTTGTGGAAAAGTATTTTGCCAAGTTGCTTTTCTATGCATCAGAAACTGGATCTTGCTTTTCTTTCCCATTGATGGGCACTTGCTACTGCAAGTGCAGTGGTTTGAGGGAGGCTGCTCTCACAAATATACTCCCACAAATAATCTGGCAACTGGCTGATAGATTATGCAGCACAGATTATGCTAGGTTAACAGGATTCTGGAGCAGCCTAAATTCCTGTTTAATTTGTACACGGCATTGGCCTCCAAACTGTAGTTTTGTTTTTCATTTGTTTTCCAGGCCATGAAAACAAAAATATGCTGTCCCTCGGAATGCAACTGCAACAGTCAATTCTCAGTAAATCCCAGGATGTATGTGAAATTAGGGAATTTGTCTTAGAAAGAAGTATTGGTTTACAGCTTGAAAAATTGTGTCCTGTTGTGTGATTAACGTCCATTATTCAGGCAATTGGGACTTTAATGCTGAGCATGCTTTATTCTCCTTCCTTAATATAGCAGTGTGTTTTGGAAACCCATCATCCTTTTGAGTTCAGGAACATGCTGAAGGTGACTGTCAGGACCTGTCCATTCATGCCTCTTGGTTATCTCGGAATTAGGGCATAGGTGCATGATGAACTTTGGCTTTTATTGACTGAATAAATGCCTTGGGCATCTGTTGTGCTTTTGCTGCCCTGAGCTGTCCATTATCTCCTGCTGTAGCACAGCCCTTTTGGGTAGGCCCACCTCTGTAACAACTTGCACTCTCACCTTTCAGCTGAGAGCATCCAAGCATCACTCAGCATGATCGGGTAGTTTGTAAACACTGCAGTTCAGTTCTGAAAAGTTCATCGTGATCCAGTCACACTGTCACCACTTACGCAGGCTTTGAAATTATGCAAACACATCGCTAGAAGGCAACTTGGGGTGCGGGGACCTTACAGCGTATGTGTGCAGAGAGAAATGAAGGAAATGGCAAGGACCAGCCAAGGGGAGACAGCGGGATGCCTGCTTTACCTCCGGCCTTGCTGTGTCTGTATCCACTCAGTGAAAGTGCAGAAGGCAGGAAGAGATTTTCTTATGCAAAGGTATAGTTCTACACTGGTACTGCTCTGCACCTCCCGTCAGTTGGGGGCTGAAGCTTTTTTTCTCCTCCCGGTCAGGGACACTTCCCCTTGCCTCTCAGTCCTGGCAAACCTATCTCCACCACCATGGTGACTGCTGTGGTAAAAGAATTCTCTGAGTTTCTCTGCTATGGAAGAGTGAAAGGCAGAGCTGCAGGCAAAGCACAGCATCAGCAGGCTGGGTTTTATGGCTTCAGATCTCAGAGGTGAAGAGATATATGACTTTCCTGGGAGGGGAGGCAGGAAATCACCTCTGATAGAGATGCTGGTAGAATGAGGTGGGTGGTTTAGAGAGCAGCTCTATCCATCCACCCGCCCATCCTGAGACAGCACACTGGTTGCTCTGGGTCACCCCCCCACTCCAACCACACAGACCTTCGTTACCTCATCACACGGTGAAGAGGCTTCAGTGGTGCCAGGAAAAAATAAATAGGAGTACGCTAATATGCCCCTTTGCCTCTGCTTAGAGCAAAGTCCTCTTTGGAGTAGAATTCAGGGTCTAACCTGAAATTCAGCAGTTTTCAAAAGGAATTCTGCGTGGGATTCAAGCTTGTAGTTAAACATCTTAGTTAAGTGGGAAAGTAAGTAATTTACATCTAAAAAGTATGCATTACTTTTTTAAAAAAGCTGTTCAGAGCATAAATATGCTTCCAATAATGTTAAGAAGCTGGCTTAGTCAGGAAATCTGAAGTACCAAGGTAAACTTAATTTATGTCATTCTGCTTTTATGTGTCTTGGGGTTTTTTAGATTTGGGACCAAAAGAAGCAGCCTTAACCAAGACTTTTCTTGTTAGTTGTTCTAACATGGCTTAAATATTGGTATTTTTTTTTAAGTTACTATTAAGTATGTGACAAGCTATTAATCCATTAGTGAAGATATTGATATTCTCAAAGATGTTCCCTAATCTCCTTCAAATATTGATTTAATATTGTTATAGCATGGCCAAATACTATATTACTCTTTATCTAAATTAACATTTTTTCAAGATATATTTAGGAAGGAAATGTGTGTTTATTGATTGTATGAATGAAATTACTTTAATTAAGGAAACAGGCCTGCTGCCAAAAATGGCATACATGACTATTAGTGCAGGCTGCTTCCTACAACAGTCCAAAAAGGCATCATCAAAAGCAGATGCCTAAATTAGTTACAACATACATCCTGGCCAGACAGATGCTTCAAGGCACTTGGCCATTTGTAGGATAGATTCTCTTTCCTTTGAACACAAGCTGAAGCACAGTAACACTTTAAGGTTTTCTACCAACCATCATTTAAGATTTTTCACCTTTAAATTAAAATTGCTTCAGTGGAGCTTGATTCTCTTGTCAGGAGATTCCCATGTCAGCTTTCAGCACTCTCATTTAGATTAGTGCTTGGAGTAGAGGTTATGAGATACTTAAGAAACATTAGAAGTTTCATCTTTTTGCCTGAAAACACAGGCAAAAAAGTGATGACAGTAATGACTACTGAAAAGGAAACATCAGGCTGTTGTGCTTTGCTTTATTTCTTAGCAGCATTCCAGTATTCTGACTTGCTTTCACAGCTTTTAGCCTCAGAATTAGTTAGAAATCCAGTGTGGGTTTCCAGTGCTGTTGCTACCTCATTCAGTGAAGAGGAAATCCTCCAAAATAAGTGGGAATCTACTGTTTAGTAACTTCCCGTAAGACTGTGATTTTGGGACGTTGTGTAACTGAGAAGTTTGTGTCTTTTCTGAATCCCAGCTTTGTAGTTAATGTGGTACTACACTCACCGAATCTTCCTCTGATGCATGAGAACAAAAAATACTCCAAGGATAGGATTGCAGAATGTCTTTTCTCCGCTCAAACTGGAAATAGTTAAAAAGACAGCCTCTGAACCCAACCCCCACAGCTGAGTGTCTTAAAAACCTGGAGGTAGGACTTAAAGGGAAAATCCCACTGCAGCAAGGGGTATTACAATAAGCGCGATGGAATCAGTGATTATTGATCAGGGATGTCCTGGCAGCAGGGGTTGCCTGGATCTGTCTAGCTTTGCCGGATGTGACAGTCAAGCCCCAGGAAGCTTTGTGGCCTCGTTGGGGCTGCAGCATGGGGTGCGTGTAATCAGGATCGAAACAGCCATTCCCTGCTTAGCAAGAACCAAGCTTAACTGTGATGCCGGTGATTTGGGCTGTAGCATGCTACATCCCTGCTATGCTCTTGGGAAGGTGATGGCAGTTGATTTGTGCCTGCACTGAGGCTGTACCTCTGTGTGAACTGTATGGGAGGAATAGAGATCATTCAGGAAAGCGCCCATAAGATGAGTTGTTTGTACCCCAGTCACAGGAGAGAACCTGTGGGGGAAGGAGCCTTCTCTGCCAAGCCAGCTTTCCGACAGCTCGTGAGAGTGTGTCTGCCCATGTAGCAGGGAATAAGTATAGGAGCATACACAAACAATATATGTGACAGGAAACGTGGGAGAGGCTATAGCTCTGCCCTTCAGTGCTGACAGGTGGTAAGCATCCTTCATGTTTATGTTGCAGCATAGCCCCCAGCACTGTCATAGCTGAGCCTAACCCTAAGACAACCAGCCTGGGCCCCTCAGATGTTTTCTAAGCCCCTGACCTGACTGCAGCAGCCATATTTAATTGAGCATTCCAGATTAAGCTTTCATCCTTTACCTTCAGCGTGAGGAAATGCAACTACAGACCTTCCCACCTTGATGTTCTGGTTTAGATGTGTCCACACCAGCAGAAGACATTTCAGCATAAAGTGCCTAATTGCATGCAATGGGAAATGAAAGAATGTTTCTTTCAGTATTCCAAATGGAAAACAGGAAAGTGTTTCTTATGGCCTTTTTCACAAACAGAAATAGGATATTCCTCATTCTGGCAAGGTAGTGTGTGACTAGCCATGGGAAATACTGAGCTATCAGGGCTTAAAAACTTAGGTCGCTCATTTTTGGTAGAAATATTTTGAACAATGGATAGACACTCTTGAAGGATTAGCTGTTCGGCTCCATCTCCTGAGCTCTGCCCTGTGGGGTTCTTTGTGTGAAAATACACTGCTGAAGCGTTGACCTCCTCTGCACTTGCAAGCACCTTCTCTCTGAAGCCATGAGGGTTTTGTATCCTCTGTGCATACTGGCAGGGGATAATGGTTTCAGCAGTACTTATGGGATGACTTAAATAATTGTCACTGTCTCATTTTTGTAGCCACTCTATGTAAATACCAATAAAATCTTCCAACCATCCTGTATAACTATAACATATACCTATTACAGCTGTAAATATTGTGATTGGTATCTTAGCATGTAATATTTGCTTATGCATTTACATACACGCGCAGATAGGTCCCTCCTATTGAAAAGTATCCAAGTATCCTAAGGACACTTACAAATCCAGTAACCAGAAGCCAGTATTTATTGATGACTTGGCATCTGTTTGCTAAACATATGCATAAGCCTTGAAGAAAGACTGAGTGAGAGGTCCTCAGATCAAGACATACAACCAGCAGCTGCTTTGGGTTAAATCATTTTAGAGGTTTAAGACCATATTGGGGATTTGAGTGCTGTAGTACAAAGAGTCACCAGTAAGGGGAACCCTTTTTGCAGTAAACCTTCAAGCTTTTACTGCTTTGATGGAGAGTGTGGTCATAAAGATAATGTGACATTTTGGTTCAAAAAAAATTATGTTTAATCAGAAGGCGAACAGAGATAAGCAGTTTAAAATGAAATCTGAATTACAATTTCAAATCTACTCTTTTTTTTTTTTTTACTTCTCAATGAGATTGAATAGGAAATGTGAATGAACCTGCATAATATCAACATTAACTCTTAGAACAACGCTAAAGAAAAGGAGGAAAGTTGATTTTGACGACAGGCTTTAAAACAATATGAATCAAACCACCCCAGAAAAGTGGCTGTCATCAGGCATTGTTTTAACAAGAACAACAAATGGTTGATTTATTTATTTCATCTGTGGCCGAGTCTTCTCACTCCAAAAATGCAATTTTGAAACTTAGGCACTACCATTCTAAATATTCTCAATTGTTATAGTTTTTGATAAGCATAAAGATGAATTTTAGTACAGTAGATGCTGTAGAAAAAATCCTGAGACTATTTTAATTAATCTATGTTGCTGTACAATAGGTGTTATGTCAGGAGAAAATTAGTATGCATGTGGATCTCTGTTCCCATAATATCCAAAATTACTATAGTCTTTAAGTATCATAGTAGGTGTATTTTTATATTGCCCAGACAGAGAAATGGTTTATTGGGGTGAATAGAAATTCAATATTTACTTGGCTAAATAACCCAACTATAGATTTTCTTATATCACATGAGCAGTTCTGGAACTGGTGTGATGGATTGGTCTGAGAGAACCCCTCTCCCTGTCCAGTGCATGTATTTCCATTACATTTAATTCTGGAAAAATATATTATATCCAGTCAGATTTACTTTTTCACTACTAAGTACCTAGTAACTAACTTTATGAAACCACTGAATGCACAGATTCAATACTGCCCATAAAATCTGTAAATAAATACCACTGTAAATCTAAGCCAAAGTTTATGTCATGCTTTCTCAAACAGCCTTCCCTCTAGACTGCTAATTAGCCTCTCTCTCTAACTTTGAATACTCCATAAATGCACTATGCTGATTGATAGTGCATCAATATTAATTAATAATTTACCACACTGTTGGAATTTTCCTCTACATGTAATCACAGCTCCAGCTCCTTCTAAATCTTTCTTTCTCTAGCAAAACAAAAGAGGAGGAACATCATTTTACTACTTTCACCCTATGTTGTTTAGTCTCCCCTTTGGTTTGTCTGCAAATATTTGGAAAAGTCTCTCTCGGATACTTCTGAAAATTCACATGGTTTATATGGTAATGTAGTTCCATTCACAGACGTGTGCTGCTGCTCCTAATTGGAGCTAGTCTAGCACAGTTCATGGTTTATTTATACGCACAGTACATACGTGAAGTGGTTCCAAGTATCTGTACTCTGTTAGGAACTGGAAGTCTGGCTTGCAGAGAGGGCCCCCGTGGGCTATCCCACTGTAACCCACAGATCAGCTGGGTGTGCTGCAGGGGACTAGCTCTGCAGCTCTGCCTGGATGATCAGGAGCTCATCAGAGGCAGAGTCCTGCCAAAAGGCAAATTGTTCAGAGTGTAGTTAGTGCCCAGATTCGCACAGGCATTTCTGAAGCAGTCTGTGATTTTTATCAAGATCAGAAATAAGGTAGTTCGTGACAGAGTTATCAAATTCGTTAATGCTACTCTAATAAAGCAACAGGTGCTCCCTGGGTGAGATAGAGTAGCCCAAATGCTTTAACTGCATTTTCACACTGATCACAAATCAATTCCTAAAACTATTTTTCTTTCATGAGAGTGTAAAACCATATAAACAATTTTGTAGAAACATGATTCCCCAAAAACTTACATTCAGGCCACTATCTGCTTTGTAATGATGAGGTCTTGCCACAAGTGAAATGCCAGACCTCTGAAAGACCCTACGGGTAATTAATGGGAGAGAGGAGGGATAAAAAAAAAAAATTAATAAAAAAGTACTTTCCAGATGCATTTAGATATAGCGTACAGTGCCTGTCATTCAACTAATCTTATCTGTGTAGTCCCCCTTTTGTGGGGAAGAGCTGAGGATTTGCAATTCATTCTTGTTGCAATTCATTCCTGCTGCAATTCGTACTGCTCAAAGCTTATACAATCATTCTGTTTTCCAGGTGGCTGTCAGCGCCTGCGATGTTACTAAATGTCCCCAACAGAAACTGCCTTTGCCCAAGACAGTATGAATCTGCAGGGGTTTGGTGACAAACCTGCATTGATTTTGTTTGTGCCACTTCTCTGTTTCCTGAATGAGAAACCAGTATATAGTACCAGGCACACCAAGCAAACCTTCCTGAGGGTGTACTTTCCAGTTCTTAATTATTTGAATATGATAGATGAAAGTGTACACTCTTAAGCAGTGTTTAAAATGCATATGTATTTATTTAATTTACATTAATATTTTCTCTTCAATGACAACCTCTTCAAAGCACAAGAATGGTCATTCTGATCTGCAGGAAGTCTGGCCGACCTGATAAGATGACTGGCTACATGAACATGGGGAGAGTAGTGGATGTTGTTTGCCTTGCCTTTAGTAAGGTCTGTGCCAAAGTCTCCCACAGAATCCTTGTAGGTAAACTGGTAGATTTGCCCTGGATAACGCAAAGTGGATGTTAAGGCAAGAGGAAAATTGGCTTGCCCACCAGGGTCAAAGGGTTGTGTTCATAGGTGCAAAATCCAGCTAGCAGCTGGTTCCTTGTGGCACCCCTCAGAGATTGACATTGGCACTAGAACATTCAACTTCTTTATTAACAGCCAGACAATGGGACGGAGGGCATGATCTGCAAGTTTGTGCACAACGTTAAGTTGTGGGGAGCAGTCAATATGCTGGGGGGGGGTGTGCTGTTCTCAGGGACCTTAACAGACTGAAGCGATGGGCTAACAGGGAGCTCTTGAGTTTCAGTGAAGGCAAGTGCAGTGTCATGCAAAAGGGGCAAAATAATCCCATGCAACCATACAAACTGGACAATGGAAGCAGTATTGCAGAAAGAGACCTGAAGGTCCCAGTAGACAAGAAGCTGAAAAGGAGACAGCAATGTGTTTTTGTGACAAATAAGGCCAACAACATACTGTAGCGTAACAGCAAGATTGTAGCCATGTGGACAAGGGCAGCAATTATTCCCACCACATATGGGGTATTGTCTCCAGTTTGGGGCTTTCTGGCACAAAAGGGGTTTTGGCGTACTGGGAAGAGTCCAGCAGAGGCCACCATGATGGCCTCTAGAGCACCTGACGTGCAAGCAGAGGCTGAGGAAAGTGGGCTCGTTCAGCCTTAAGAAGGTGGAGAAGGGATCTTATTGCTGTCTATAATGATCAGAGGCTGTAGAGAAGACAGCCTCTTCTCAGAGGCACACAGTGATACGACAGGAGGCAACAAATGCAAGTTGCAACATGGGAAATTTTTATTAGATGTAAGAAAATAGAATTCACCATGAGGGTGGTTAAACACTGGTGCAGGGGCCCAGGAGAGGTAAAGTCTCCATCCTTGGAGACAGTCAAAACTTACCAGAACAAGGCCCTGAGCAGTCCCATCTAGTTGGACTTGTTTTGAGCAAGAGGCTGGATCAGATGATGTCCCAGAGGTCCCCTTCAACCTAAACCGTTCTATGATTCTGTGATATTGCAACAAATTCCTTACTAAGTATTGACAGAATCAGTCAATATTACTCTGTTAGAGCTGTTTACAAGGTGTTTTGTCAAAGATCTATCTGTCTCCATACTATAGATTAATGATGTTTTCATTATCAGACTATGTCTTGTAGAGGAAGTAGCGATCTCTAAAATATAGTGTATTTTTTTAAAATGAGGATGGAAAAATTACAGGTCAAGAACAGCTCTAGCTGTTATGTTAATTTTGCTAGAGACAGTGAGGATGAATTGGGCCTAAAATGTTTTTCTGATCAGAGCAGAACAGGACCCTGCTGTAAGAGCAATCCCATCAGCGTTGCAAACGTAATCAGAATTCAAGACTTCATCTCAAAATATCTATTTGATAAAGTCTGAGTATTGTAAGCTGACGTGATATTTTGTATGAGCTTTAAATTGTGTCGGAGATCTCTTCCTTGGTGTGTTACAGTGTTGATACATCGCATCACTTGCACATTTGCATGTTGCAAAAGGTGCTGTTTACTCGTGGCAATGTATTTCCAGTTAGGGCAGTGTTGTATTTTTGTCTGCAGAAGGTGATTTACTTCCCCAGGACTGTAGGTTTCAACCAGGAAAGAGAAAGAAATCTATTACAAATGTAAGTTAGCGGTTAGGTCCCCTTCACCTCTTGGGGTAGCAATGTGCTGCTTTTGGGGCAAAGCAGGAGTACTTTCACTACAGTGATACCGTATGTATCAGATTGCTGAGTAGGAAGTTCTCCCTAGTATTTATTATGTTTCAATAGTGGGACACAATAGGATTTGATAAAGAGAAAAGCCTGTCATGGAAAATACATTGATAGTTTCAGACTCCTCTGTGTGGTCAAAGAAAGTTGGGGGTTTTTTTTCTCCTTTGAACGTAAAGTTTGTAATCTGCATAGGCAATAAAATCAAAAGATCACTTGGGTACAAAAGTAAATTTAACATTTTTGTAATCTGACTATACTAAGGTAACTGGCCTGAAAAGTTACTGGGTTTTCTACTAAAAATAGTCTATTGTTTTTTTACAAAGCAAAAGTTTAGGCCCTCTCATGTCAATTAGACTTTTACACTATGTTAGAAACAGCGTGAGCATACTATTTTTGCAAGTTTTCCTGTGTATTTGAGGTTGGGGTTTTTTTCATCCAAGCATAGGAAGGTCATACAAAAGACCTGAGCTAGGAAAAAAAAAAACCTGCTTATACTGACAGTAGCCAGAATGGAGAGAGTGCAAGACCAGCGTCAAGTCCCCCTGGTTCTCACAAAGTCTCCAGGTAGGAGGGACTGCTTCCTATTTAGAAATGCATGGAAATATCTAAAGGGATCTGTAGTTTTCCTTTTCCATATTGGTCCAGAAGCACCATAACAGGTTGCCTTGCTCATGTCAGGGTTCAGTTCTGAAGGACTGCTCACGTAAAATAGGACTGATGATGTGGTGTGCTGGTCTCCAGAAAGCGTGGCCAAGCAACCTTGAAGCTCAAAACTGATTTAAGAGCAGTTTAGCTTATTTGCTGATAATGTCCTATATGAATAATTGATTCTGATGTTTTTACTGGTTGGATTCCCTCCAGACTACATGGAATAATATGTAAACTGAATATATACCATAACTCATTGAAAAGGAGGGCAACTAAGATGGCGAAGGGTCTAGAGGGGAAGACGTATGAGGAGAGGCTGAAGTCCCTTGGTTCAGTCTAGAGAAGAGAAGGCTGAGGGGTGATCTCATCGTGGCCTACGGCGTCCTCACAAGGGGGAGCGAAGGGGCAGGTGCTGATCTCCTCCCTCTGGTGACCAGCAACAGAACCTGCGGGAATGGCATGAAGCTGTGACAGGGGAGGATTAGATTGGAGATCAGGATAAGGTTCTTCACTGAGAGGGTGGTCAGGCACTGGAACAGGCTTCCCAGGGAGGTGGTCACAGCACTGAGCTTGGCTGAGTTCAAGAAGCGTCTGGACGATGCTCTCAGTCATCTGCTCTGATTGGGCTGGTCCTCTGTGGAGCCAGGAGCTGGACTTGATGATCCTTATGGGTCCCTTCCAACTTGAGATATTCTATGATTCTATGAATGCAAATTTCCCAGCACCTTCTATTCAGAATTATCGTGGAATATACTGTGTGACTTGTGACAGCAAGAGCTACAGATTAATTTGGTATTGGCCAGAAGGCATTTCCCTCCCTCTTTATTAAGGCTGCTGTGTTTCAGGTTTGTGTACATCTCGAGGAATGAAGATATAAATGAAAGCATTTGCTTACCTCCTCCCAGTCTTGTTTGTTTTCTGGACCTTTTTCCTGATATGTCTTTGCTGTAGTGGTCCACTAGGCAAGTTACTTGAATGCGGTGATGGGAAGGGTCTGTGTGGTTGTGCATGACAGCTCAGCATCATACTGAATGGGATTGAATCAACATAGAGTCTGGTGTAGATGAGTCAGTGTACAAACTGTGGGATGTATGGGGTGTATACCTTTGATACGGTAAGCTACAGTACAGGGTTTTCATGCCAGTGAAATATCCAGTCAGTACTCCCCACAGTGGGATACAAGACATTCATTTTCAGGAATGTGTATTTTTGCTGCTGCATACCAAGGCTGTTCAGCATGCTGTGATCTCTTTACAAAAAGAAAGGAGAAGTATCAAAATACACCCATGACAGTGACCCTCAGGGCTGGAGTGAACAGACCTACTAGAAGAGCCCCAGAACACAGGAGGGTAATGGTGAGCTCCTCTGTCATAGCTCATGGGAAGTTAAAAGCACTGATTTCTTTCTTTCCTTTGGATTATTGGGTCAGTAATATGCAAAGGTTATGCTGAACTTTTAGTAAGTATTTCCCAACAGGAAAGTCATGGCTTTTCTAATGGTTTATCTGGTGCCAAATGCTAATTACCAGACTGTAGAGGTAGCATACATTTTTCCTTTCATGTTAAGGATATCCCAACATTTGCGAAGTAGCGAGTTAGACACTCTGTTCACGGACAAAGGAATCGGCCACTGTGCACTCCCGAGAGCTGGGAGCAGTTTGCGTTTTGTGGAGCTGAAATTTCGATCAGGCCTTGAAACAGTCCCATGTTTCAGTCCTTTCCAGAATTCATCTCTGGGGAAAACTGTGAAGTCGTTCCCTGCTCTCGGTGAGAATTCAGAGACGTGCCTGTGCAGCCTCCACAGGCACGTAGGCATTTCAGCCACACGGATCCCCTCGCAGCACTTGCAGCCTTTACAGGGGGCAGACACAGCATGGTGATCGACGGATGGAGCCGCACGTCTCCCTTCGTGTCAGAGCTGCGTTCACACTCGCTGCGCAGCCTTGCTCTGCCTGCCTCCCGCCCTTTGTGCTACCTCCCTGCTCCCTCCCCTTCAGCGGCTGTGTCCCACCTCTCCCCTGCCTCTGCTAGCAGCACCACAAAATTGATGTGTCTCCGGAGCTCTGAAATACCAGCGAGGGACAGGGATGTTAGTCAGTTTGATTTCTGCTGCTGGGCTGACAGGGAAACAAAATGGAGGGATGTGATGGGCGAGGGAGAGCACAGAAGGTGGAGGAGGAGGGCTAGCATCAAGTGTGAGGGGACGGAGAAAAATCAGACTGCAGAAGAAAGGGAAGGCGCTGTGAGAGGGAGCAAGAACAGCAGCAGTGGAAAGAAATCAGAGCATGAATAAAAACTTCTTTGCTAATTGCACAGGAGGTGGAGGGTGAAATCCAACAGGAAATGGTATAAGTGGCTCTGTGGCAAGAGTAAGGGGAATAATTAATGATTTCTTGTGAAATAGGAAGAGGAAAACTGACCTGCTCAAAACAAAGCAGGGAAAATTGGGAGGTACGGCAATTTCACAGGGTTCGAGTTTTCCTTACAGATCTGTCAACAAGGGCTATTTCATACTTGGCAACATCAGCAGTATCAGAGTTCAAAAATCACAACTCTAGCCCTCCCTAGACAATGGAATTTTCTTTAAAGTAATATATTTTGGGTTCTCTTTGTGTATTTTCTATGCCTTATATAATTAAATCGTGCTTTCATGGGACTAAAAAATAACGTAAAATATTATCTGTGTTCTTTAAGAAATCACTAGAGTTTGAGAACTGAAGCTTTATAAACTCACCACAACTGGTAACAAAATCATACAAGTTGGTATTTCACTGGTCTGTGACTAATACTGACCATATTAGATTAGATGACAACTCCTGTGGTACAGGAGCATTTTGTCGTCTCCATATTTGATGGCACGCTGAAGTGGGTCTGTTTCCTGTTTAATCTGATGCTGTGTCTTGCTACAAGGATAACTGACAGTGCCAGAGGACTTAGCAGCTCCGCTGCCTGAGGAGGAGTGCCAGTGAGGAGCCAAGAGTGAGGAGTGCCACAGAAGTAAGACCATGAGTGAGGTGAAGGGACACAATCACAGGATAATCATGTCCTGGATGGATAGTAATACTACTTTCCTAATTCATCTTTAAAGAGTGTTACCTATACAGTGTTTTGATGTTAAAATGGTAACACTGCCAAGACATTAATCTGCAATTGTATTTTGATTTCGTGACATCTCTTAATAACAGAGTGACTGTTCATCTCTCTAAGGTTAAGTACCCTCATGCTAGAATACTCCATTATCATCAGTATTAGGATCCCCTTATCCTGGAGATGTTTCTAGGATATTAAGCGGAATGAGTAAAACAACAAGTAAACCATAAGGTTAAGGATGGTCTTTAATAGCAATCATCAACCTTTACTCACTGGCAAAACTTCAGCTGAATGTCTTTATCAATAGCTATGTATGTAAGGAGTAATGGTTCTACCTACCAGTGTTACTGCGTACTTGGGAGACCATACCCAAAAATCCTTAGTTTGGAAAGCTCTTTCTATGACAGATGCAAAAGACTTCATCGGTATAAAATGCTGTAAGGAAGGATCCCTTTTTTAGACACTTGGACTAGATCATTTGTCATGACAAGATAGAGACTGACTGGAAACACAAGCGTGAATAACGGCAGGAGTGAAAGACCTTTAGAAGCTTCTCTGAAGCCCATGCTTCATGTGAGGGGAGAATTTTTGTGAGGTAGACACCTGGCAGGATCAACATTTAAAAATAAAACAGTAGAAACCCCACCCAAACCATACACTCCCCTACATACACACTTCCTCAGGAGAGGAGAATGAAGCAAAGATGATGGATGTTAGTCTTGTCAGTTAATGTGCTACTCAATGGAGTTTAGATGCTATGGGGATGAAGGCAGCTTAAGAGCTCCTATAGACTGTGAAATAATAATTCTATCACTGCCAAAGCATGCAACACCTGCTCACACAGGGGTTCTGACATCAGAAAGAAATTTTCGGCAAGGTCATAAAAAAGTTTCACGTTAGGGGAGCTCAGATGTGATGATTAAAAAATCATTATAAAAGTACATTACATAGAAAATCACAATAAAAATTTACTATCATGATAAAAGTTGGGTAGAAAATAGGCCCATTAATCTTCCTCAAATGAAGAAACAAACCACCTAGCTGACATCAAACACCTTATTAGGATAAGCCGTTAATTAGTCAATGGAAGCCAACTTACAATGTATTTGTTGATCCATCCCTTATTTCCTATGTATGGACTTGAGCCTACGAGCTGTGTTTTTGTGAGATAGTGATGCCTGCTACCAGTGCATTCAGTGGGAAAAAAAAAGACCAGCAAGTCCCATTCACTGGAGTAGCCAGTAGGGTACCTCAGTGTTGTTAGGATGGAGCCCTTCTCTGATGCTCCTTGAAGAGACTGTTGGAAATGGAGCAGATAGATGTTTGAATCAGTCGGATGAGGAAGGGGAAGAGGGAACTGAATCTAAACTCCACATGCCAGAAAAATCTTCTGATCCATGAACTGTGATACACATGGGGAGTGTTAAAAAAACAAAAGGACACACAAAGTGGAAACACCTATTTATTTATTTTTTAAAGACCACATAAGCCTGCTCTCCTTAGTGCTTCCAAGTGATTGGAGGTAGATGGCCCCTACTCAGTGTGCTGTGATGATGGAAATCCCATCTGGAGGTGGCTGATTCTCATTTCGCTCTTCCAGACATCCAAGTCCTGCACATGGGTGTGAGGTACCAGGTCAGAACCTGTGAAAGCCCCCCCACTCCTCAGTGTCACATGCTTTTTTGGTTCTAGCCCTAGTCCCCTGGGAGTTCAGACATCCTCCTTGTTAGCGCAAAACTCTTACATCCGTTTCAAATTACACAGGAAGATGACCATTTCATTAAATGCTTCAGTGAGATTTATAGAGAGCCCTAAACGCACTTTGTGACTGATACTAGGCACTAATTCCTCTAGGTTTTGTTTTTAGAAAAGCTCACACTGTTATTACTTCTCTGGTCAAAGGTGACGCTTCCTGCTCTCCATCAATGCAACCAGCATGTAAGTGTTTTCGGATACTAGTCAGATCACCTTTTTGCAAGAACCGCACTAGTGAGAATCTGCCTGTAACAGTTAGCAAAGTTACAGCTGTATCACAAAGATGTGGCTGAGTCTTCCTTGCAGTCGGGACAAACGATGTACTTTCATAGTTTGAGAAATTAAAGGAGTTTTTTTAATGTACCTCTGTCTACTCATACAATTATCATCATCAACCATCATACAGGTAGCCCATATCACAAATTTTAGAAAATTGTGTAGCAATAACCATTGTTAATAAAATCTACAAAATAAGCAAAAATACATTTGTCCCAGAAGAGTTTGTGCGGTGTGGCACTGAATCCCTTCAGGCAAGGGGATAAGATCGTAAGTCTGCAGGACCAGGCAAACTCCAGCATGAGAGGTAGCACTCATGTTTAACAAGAATTTTTTTCAAGTAACCACACTATCATTTGTCTTTTCTACTTGTTCTAGGTTTTTTCTTATTAGGTGTTCAACTCTAAGAGATCATTGTGACAAAAACCTAGTGTGTTTGAAATACCAGAGGGAAGATTCTCTGGAGCTGAGCTACAGTTCTTAGACATGCACCTCATCTCAGTTCATGTGTCTGGGATGGTCCACTCTGAAGACTGCTTGTGTTAGCTGAGTAGCACCCACTCTGCCTCAACTTGGACCATCTTGAAAAACCAGCATCTTCCTGTACTGCCTTTTTTGGTTCCTGTCCAAGCTGGTGCAGCATCCTTTGTGTTAAGCTGTGAAGAATATTTCCTTCTCCTCTCTACACACATTCTTTCTGAGGTAAATAAGTCCCTTACAGTAAATAATAAGGCATGACAAAATCTACCCTTAGGCGGAGGTGGCGGTAGTTCCCCCTTTCAGGGCAACTAAACAAACCTTTCTGGGCCCATACACTCCACTAGGCACATCACATTCTTCCTCCTGGTTTTCATCTTTGTTTCTTCAGATAAACCCTCCAATCTTACAGCATTCCCCTGGGGCAAACTTTGAAGGTCAACTAATTTAGCAGAGTGAAGTTTAATTTGCTGAAGAAGAGGATTATTAATTTGTTTTGGTTCCTTTTGTTGATTTTCCAGGTTTCCTATATAAAAGTCACAAATGCCTATGCAAAGGGCCATAGAGTATTAGCTTCAAATATCTGAAATGCATATATTGAAATGTATACGTTTGTCATTGGTGATTTTTTGCTTTTTTCAAAATCATTATGTTTCTGATGATGTCAGTTTGCTGATCCCAGAAACCATTGCTTGGACAAGCAGATCATCATCACCTGCGCTGACGTTCATTTCTGATAAATCAGACAGCAGCTAAAAAAAAAAAGAGTAATTTATACAAAAATAATTCCAAAAAGCATTAGATTTTATGGAAAATACTTTTGGTGATTTAGTGTGGCAAACTTAAGTCCCGATAGGACTTCAGCTGACAAGCAGCCGGTAAAGACTTCCAGTACCTTATGAAGTTGTATCTGATATAATTCTTACACTTCCAAGTGTGTGATGCCTATCAAAGCTATAGGCAAAAGACTATCCCAAAGAGCAACACCAGTTTTGCCTCCCGTTTACCCACGGGCTCATTGTGGCAGAGCATGTTGCTAGAACAGGAGTCTTTGGTGGGTTACAACGAATTTGGGTTAGAAAGCAAAGCTGATGTATGGAGATAAACCACAACCCAGTGTGTTCTATAAGTTTTATATTTCGCTTGATCTCCAGGTCTATGAGACTGTTTTTTCACAGACGGTTAGCTCTTCAGAGCAGAGACACAGTCTCTGCCGGTACTCGCTTGGGCTCCCCCCTCCCCACACTGTCTATTTCAAAACAGGCAGCATATGACAAATTAGCTGCTTGATTATCCTTTACTCTGTCCCCTTAGAAAGCAGTGTGGATCTCTGTAAGAATGAAAGGAGGAGAGGTGTGCAGGGCCAGGTCACTGGCTGTGACCGAGAGCTCTCTGTGCGCTTAGGAGCAGCAGCAGCAGTTAGTCACCGTTCAGTGTGCGCCTGCTGTGGAGGAAGTCAGGTGCCAATGGAAGTTTTCCTAGCAGTGACTGCCGGTTTAACACATTTATTGATGCCTACCCAGTAGCACATACCTTCTCTGAACACAGGGTAGGCATCTCACATACATCACTCTAATTTCTTATTCGTTTTCCATTTTATGTTCTTCTAACAGCTATTCCTGAACTAGGGGCAACAAGCACAGTCCTTCATCTCAGGGCAGCAGTGACCGAAGTGACAGAAAACAGACTGTAGATTGGCCCTTCAGCCACTGCCACTGCTTTTAGTGTGATAATCCCTGAGAATCCTAGGCTATTAACCACAGGAGGGCTGGAGATACAGTATTGCTGATGCTCTCCCTGCCATGACTATAGAATTTGGCCAATACCTATTGAAAACTACATGATGTTGATGATGTCAACTTCTAAAAGCATAGTGACAGTATTAAAGGTTCAGTGTTAATGTTTTATAAGCACACCTTACAGAAAAAAATAAGAATTTAAGAAAAAAATCTCGTTACAAATGCTTTTGCAACTGAAATTAATGAAAATACTGTATTAGTTAAAGGGAAGGCATGACAAGATTCTTTTGTTTCATCAATATGAGCATGGATGAGAAACCTGCAAATAATAACAGCTGGAAGAAAAACCAAGTCTGTTTTCAGAGAGGAGTAGGACTTCCAAACATTCAAGTTCAGATGTGAACTTGTGTGTATTTGATACTGAAGAATTCAAAAAAGGAAACCTTGTGTAAGGGAAGAAATAGAATACAATATAGCTGATTCCAGCTCAGAAATTCCATAGGAAGAAGACAACAAATGTTCTGCTGCAAGCGGAATATTTGGGGCTTACCACAAATACCAAATGACATGACTGTTTTCAGTGCTATGTTGACAGAAATGCCAGTTGCTCTGAGCTGTATTTGCACGCCTCATGCTCATCATGGTATATCATTACACAGATGTTTTGCACGCTAAAAACATGGAATTTCTTTAAAGTCATCTTTTTGAACTGTTTTCAGAATCACAGACTTCCAATAAAATGGAAATAGTTTCCAAGTGAAAAGTGAATATGGCTAAGAATTTCTTGTCTCAATATTCTGCCTGACTATTCAAGTCATATTTAATTCTGCCTTAATTTTGACACAGCAAAAGAGGTCAAGAAATTTTCTGGGCTGAGTTTTACAGTTGTAATTTTAGAAGCAGCACTGAAACACAGCTAACTGTAGCAAGTTATTCACTATTTTAAGAGCCTTTTCTGCCAATCATATTTCCGTTGAAATAGCTTGAGATCGCCGTACTTTATGGTGATTTAGGTGACTTTAATCTCTGATGGTTTCATAAAGTTGCCCACATCAGCTTGTAAGCAAGCATTAAGATGAAGTTCATTTGTTTGTTGATTTCTCCACTAGTCTGTACAAACTCTTGTACTGTCCCTACCACACTGAGAACCACCCAAAAGTGCGTCAAACAACATGACTAACATTTCACATGTGGTTTGTTCTTTCTTCAGACCTCTCCCTGGGGAGAAAATTGCATGCATGATGGAACATTCTGCTTTGGCAGAATTTTATTGTTTGTTACTTTTTTTAAAAAGTCTAAGGCATGTGTTTATTTGAAAATTGAAGAATTGTGTCTTGTACTTAGAGCAGAAATTGGTGATACTTGTGCTGATGTTTGCTACTACAAAAGCTCATTCTTGGCTGACTTGAAGTTTTGGGTTCTTCCAACCCAAAATTGTCCATTTGAAGGCATGGTCTAGTGTCTGAAACTTCACTAGCTATCCTGGAGGAGTCAGGATAGGCAATAGAGGATTGGTCTGATGTGCTTATAATAGCCCAACCTTGGGTTACTACAAATCTTTCCATGCCATCCCTTCTGATAAATATGAAAGTGTTGTGGGATCGTCCTTTGGTTCTTAACATTGTGTCTGCTTGGTATGTCAGGTTTCTGTTCCATATTCTGCAACCACCTTGTGAGCTTCTTTTGAAGCAATGTATTGATTTTAAAATTGCTCTCTTGACTTCTTCATCATTGTCCATTTTTATTTAATTGATTTTCTTTCTACATAAGCTTCTGGAGGCTCTGTGAAGTAAAAGGGGGAAAAAAGGCAAACAACAAACCGCTGGTTTCTTACTTCTGGTTAAAGATCCTGTGGCATTTCTTGACGATAAGCTGATAGTGCTAATTTTCTAATCAAATACTGTTCAGTTAATAATGGTTTTATTCCCTGTATCTAAACTATGACTGGATCCATAGCATCAGTATTCTCCTGTGTCTTTATGGCATATTGTATGATGCTGCTGTGTGGTGTTAAAACCTTTTACTGCTATCCTCTTAGGGATTGTTTATGCCAGGCAGAAGGGCTAACATGCACATGTTTGTGTGTACGGCACCCACACACATTCTCACTCATACATAGTCAGTAGTCAGTAATAAAAGCACTTTGCTGCTAAATAAATTGAAAATAGTATTAATGCAATAAATGTCCAAGCAGGATTGATTCTGTGTATTTTATAGCATCTGCTATTGCTCTCTGTTTTCAAGCTACTAATATGTTCAAGTCTGCATAATATTGTTATTTCCACATGCAATACTGGAGTTTGTCTGAGAGTGCCAATATTGGCTTGTTTTATTTAGTATTAAGTTTAGGCAGAGATTAACCACTCAGTATGTGAACAATATCTTGTAGTCCACGTTTCTAATGTATATGTTATTTTCAGTCACTTGTATCCATTTTCTATGAACTGCAGAAAAGGTCTGTTCCTTGAGTTTTGTAAAAACTACTGAAGCTCAACATCAAAGATCAAATGTAGCTGTTACGAGGACAGTGATGACTTTAAAATTACGAAAACCTCCTAAACTAACTCTGTAGTAGGAGAAACACCTTCTTGTCCCCCTCTGATTTCTGTTATGTTAGAGGAGCATAACATGCCATTATTCTGTGTTTACTCTTTCTATCTAGTTCATTTACAAACATAAGACACAAGAAAGCAGTGATTAGCGTATATAGGTATGGAAAGACATGTTACCAGTTAATGTAATGAAGCAGCATAATTCATTCCTTGCTGTCTACATTATGTAGAGGGAAGCAAATGTGCATTAATCATGCAGAAAGCAGGAAATTGAGATGTATGGAAGGGAAGAGTGATATGATACATGAACCCATCCCCCAGCCTCACAGAGCTGGCAACAGGTTCAGTTTTGAATAATGTGTATTTTGACAGACATGTCATTTGACAGGCAGGGCTGACCAGAAGGGATGTAAGGAAACAGCTACTTATTAGCAAGAAAAAGGAGGGGACAAAGCGTTATTACATCTAATGCTAAGTAATACTGACCCAGTTAGCACCCAGTAATGTGGAGGTGCTGCCTAACTGACAGGTTTCAGAGAGCAGCCATCCATGGGGAGCTGTCACTGAACACCAACGTTTCTGGCGAGTGGTACTTCCCACAGGCGTTGCTGCCAAGGTTAATGCTGCTCAGCCTAGTTCGGTCCCATGTTCCCAACAGCCCTGCTTCTGCACGATTCCTGCACGGAGAGATGGGGACGGGAAAAGGCAGAGGGGATGGCCTGCCCCTTGAGAGAAGTGTGGGTCCCAGGCTTGTAACCTGCTGGCCATCTCAGGAGAAGCTCTCTGCAGTTTGTCCTGGGGCAGAAGCCAAGTTCAGCCAGCAAGATGCTACCTGTTCAGAGAGCAAGGGTGCAGCCTCAACAGCCTGCTCCTGCTGGGGCAGGGGCAGCCATGGACAAAACTCGTGCTGAACATAGAGAAGCACAGAGAGCTCCCGGCTCCTCCACTTGCTGTACGTGATGTGCGCCCGTGCTGCTCATGTTCACAGAGGGAGACAAACTCATTCGAAATCTGCTGTGCCAAGTGGAACAGCACTTGCGTGTTTCTCCCTAAAACTCCTGCTCCCGGGGTGCAGGACCAGCTTGGCACTTGCTGTGCCAAGGCAAGTGAGACAAAAACCCGGAGTCTGCTCCACTGGTCCCCATCAGAGCTGTATCTTGGCAACCTTCTTCTGTCACCCTTTCCCCAAGGCACAGCATCATGGCAAGGCCAGAGAGGCAGTATCTGGGGTGCCGCTTCCCTGCTGCACTCCAGGCTCCTCCAAGGAGGGGTAGCACATCCCGGAGAGCATTAGTGCTGCTTTGACAGGCCTGAACTCTTAGTTCCTGAGATCTTTTGCAGGCCTGGAGTCCCTTCACCACACACTGCTTTGCAGAGGGAAAACAGGAGCTGAGTGAGAGCTGGTTCCCACCCTGGTATAGCTTCATTTCAACCCCTCTCCTGTTGCCAGTGCTGCTGGTTGGTGGAGATGGGACATGGGAGTGAAAATCATGACCTTTGTAATCACAGCACTGATTCATGGCCTCTGTTATTCTCCACTGACCAAGGCAGATGTTGCTGAAGGGGCCCACCATATGCTTCTGCTTGATTAAATTTCAATTCACAAAAATTCTGCATATGACATTTATACATACTTTTATATACATGTATACTTTTATACGTACTTTGAATTGAATAAGGTCATAAAAATGATGAAGATTAAACATAAAAGGAAAATCACAGAAATTGCAACTCAAGCTGATGTTCACCAGCCTAGCACGCTCAATGCTACTTTTTTAGCTGCTTCCTATTTTCCCACTAGTTGTCACTTAAGGAAAGTTAAAATAATTTTTCTTTACTATGAGTCTCATAAAAAATGATCACTGTTTATTTCATTGCTGGTTTATTTCCTTTTCTTCTCTCAGCTCTGTTTTTTTATACTTGTCTTGATTTTAGATTTAGTTTGTGGGGATTTATTTTGCTTTTCTATTTCCCAAATTCCAAGGTGCTGTATACTTAAAAGAAGCCAGATAGATCATTCCAACGTAAAAGATATTTATCTTGCATAGGTAGTCTCTTACTCAGGCAAATATCGTGTAATAAAAATAAAGCCATATGGAGGAAAATTACGCTTATGAAATTGTAGGCATAAGTATTGGGAAACTCTAAGCCCTTGTGCTGGCTGTAGGTAACAGATTTTTACATTTCCTTTGTTGTTAATTATTTTGGGACTGTTAACTGAGAACACAGGACTAGGTGTTGTTACTTTCCTTGATTTTGATCATTCTGCTCTCCTTTCTCTGTTCCCATTCTCCCCATAGGTTCCCTCACACCAGGACAAAATCTGCAGGTCTGTAGTGTTTTGCTATGGAAAAATTATTTTTCAAGAGCCCCTGGATGATATTTCCAGTCACATTTTTGGCACATCATTTTGTCTTCAGCTGCCAGAAGAAATTTGAAATGCATCATAGTCACTACTCAAACTGATAACATGTGAGGGGTCCAGAAGAAATTGTTTATAAAATTTCTGACACAGTATGTCTTGTAATGCTGCTCTGTGTCATGTTCCATAGTTTTATGTCCTAATCTGACATTATGAGATTACATAATGCATTCTATCTTTAAACACGTATTCCTTTGAAATGTTTGACAGAGTTATGGCACTTCAGGTATTATTTCTCATTATGGACTGATAGGTCAAATCTGCAAACAATTTAATGGCCATACATCGCTACCCTTGTCAAATCAATCCTCCTAGCACATGTGCTATCGGCAGTAGGAACATTTAGAAGCCTAATCCTTCAAGGTGCTAAACATACCAGCCCTCTTAACTCCAAGTGGAGCTGAAGGCTCTCAGCACCTCACTGGAGAAGGGCTCCAATTAGCCTACCTTTGTAGTAGTCCTGAATGCGTGGATTTCCTGCATGTATATTAGCATTCAAACTGCCCTTCAAATTTACTTCATTGAAACCTGAGAAGAAGCTAGGCAACCATGGCTTAAAATGGCTCCATATGCTTCTTGGCTCTAGTATATGCTGTGGATTTCTTTCGGTTTTTTTTCTTTCTCTCAGCTGAGAATGCTGCTCTCAGTTCTGCTGAGCTTCAGAGAAATGTGATGTTCTCATTAACACTTTAACCCTGATCCCAAATAAATTACCTCACGCCACCATTTAGCTTAGCAGCAGGCAAACTGAAAGGATTTGAGATGCCAAAAGGGGACCAAACTTGACCTCTGAATCCTAGGCAAGAAGTGTTTCCTTGTTTAAAGAGCTGGAGGAGAGAACAGTGTCTGAAGTGCACAAAACCTCGTGGAGCAAACATGGATATGATTAATTCCTCAAACAGGTTGTCCGAAGAAGGCTTGACAGATCCACTAGCTTCCTTTGTTGGAGCACTGACCTTATGCATGTGTACATTAGCTGAAGTGATATCCATACTGAAAGACCATCAGTCTCTCATTTTATCTGACTTGCTGTGTAACTCAAGGGGGCTTCTTCTCTGACCCATCCAAACAGACAAAGGTCCTAATGAAGGAAAGAAGGATTGCACTAAGAGCCAGATGCTGGACCTGTAAGATTTCCAGGGCACTTCTTCCACTTTTTTAAATGTATCATGGAAAGAGAAGCTTTCATTTCAGTGAATCATAATGATTGGCCTATTCTTCCTTCTCCCCAAAGCTGTCACTTTCATGCCTCCTCCCTGAAGACCTATCACAATATCTGTCTTCTGATGTGCTGTGAAAGTCATAAGGTGCTTTCACCCCCTCTCTGCATGGTGCCCAGGCCAGGAAGGCACACCGAGGGGACAGCCAGTGCAGACGGCAGCAGATTTCGCTAGACTCAGCACAGGCATTCTGGCCCCATCTCCTCAGTGCTTAACCAACACCCTTCGGACACGTTTCTCTGCAAAACATTTCAGATATGCAATGCAGAGCTGATGGAGAAGGAGACAGGGTCATGACCAAGATGTCTGAGAGGGAATGTGTGTGCCTGGGAGGCAATGGGTGGTGCAGTATGTTCCCTCAAGCCTCATGCAGGTGCACTGAATAAATCAGCCCCAGATTGCTTTAAAATATGCACAATTTTTTTTTTTTGTAACCAGGGGAACATGTAGTAAGGGTGTCTGGGAATGGAAGGAGGGTCAGCACCAGCTCTATATCGTTATGAAAATTAACAGTCTGAATCAGGGAGTATATGGTGATTGTAGGGAGTCTCAGATGGTCTTGGAGCACCAGCTGAAAGAGGATGATCGAAATGCAGCTCTGGAATTGGACTTTCTTCTTAAGCCAGAGTTTATAGGAATAAGACTTCTGAACATGTTGTCTGCAAATGAAGATTTGTTTCTGACTCTGCAGAGCCCTGCTGTGAAGAGCCCTGGAGCCATGACATATTAAAAAAAAGGGAAAAAAAAGACTTTTAAATTGTCACAGAGAAAATAAATTCCATGTCCTAATGCTGACAGTTTAAATATGTAAATTGTTTTTCCAGAAGCCACTAAAATAAATGCTGTAAATAAACAGCTTTTAATATTTCTTCACTTTAATATGGTGTCCCCACTTGCTAGGAAGGCATTTGTGTTCGTGGAACAACCAGATCAATATGCACTTATTCCAACATAAATATTCAAATATTCCAATATAAAAGTTTGTTTTGTAATAACAGATTACTGGTGAAGTAGCATTTAGCTGTAATACCACACTGGTGTTGAGTAGTGATGTCAAAGCTGATTTTACCATTTAATGAGAATGAATCAGCACCAAGTGAATAATGGGAAAATGCCTTTTGTAGCACATTACAATTGTGTAATTCCTCCCTATTTACCTCTTTCTTCTGAAGTACTGTTCAGTGTGTTTTCTTCTTGCTATTCCAGTTTATTACAGCAGTATGAACTCCTCATATATTGACAGAGTCTGTGTACAAACATGCACGTACACACATACTATCCTTAACCTGATTTGAATAACTTTGGTTCGTGAATAAATATCTCAGGAGTGCTCAGTAAGTCTTAGTAAAGGCACACTGTAAAAACAGAGGAAGCTTCTTATTAAATATTTCCTAATTTGTTAAATAATTCTGCATTCTTTTAGGAAGTTCAGAAGAAGGGACATTTCAGAAATTAATGTAGTGAAATTAGAGCATTTTGGTACTGTTTCTAATAAGCAGAAAGACATATCTTATTTCTGCTTTTCTTGTATAGGTGTTGGCATGGTTAAAATCACCTCACATTTGTAATTATGAGACTGTGGTTTGAATTGCTTATTATTCTCTAAAATCTTAATCAGAACAGCTGAGATGTGCTGTGGCTCAAAACTGTGTTCTTAAATAAAAACATTTAATAAGTTCTGATAACATATTGAGAGAAAAATAGGTTGGTTTGTTCCTGTTAAAAAAAAAATTAAGCAAACGTTGAAAACCTTTTCCGTGCATTGTCACATTGTCAGAACGCTTGTTCTCCTATTCTGCTACTCTGTTCCTATTCTTGTGAAAAGGTTCTACCACACTCCGCAAAGCCTCCAACAAAAGCAGGGTAAAGCAAACCCCCACAGTAAAGCAGTAAAGGAATTCAGTTTGTATGAGCTTAGAGATTCAGTAGTGTTTAGTAACGCAATCTCTGCAGATGCCGCTCCACTAGTCACTCGCGGCGCCCGTGTCCTGGCAAAAGCGTCAACTCCGGGATGCAAGCGAGTGTCTCCTACGCAGTGACCACAGGGCCCAGACCCTCCGGGCAGCTGCATTTTATACATACTATAAATTATTTAGAAGAGTATATATTTCAATAAAGAAATTTGCTTCTTACAGTAATTTGGCATTTTAATTTTTATTCTCAAAACTGAGGAACGTGATATCATACTGCTTAAGGTTTAATCCTGTATAAATAGTACTCAGAATTGTGTGTACATATCATCTTCAACTAGCAGAACACTATGGCCTGTGCTTGATTGTAAGTAACTTTCATGGAAGTTAAAGAGAATTTTAAAAAGTGTACTTTGAATGTTTTGCCAAATATGAGTAGATATCCAAGGAGTAGCTCTATCAAGTTTTCTTGCATTCCTTTAAATATAAACAAAGTAATTACTTTCAAGTTATACACCATATATACCATTCCTGCAATTGCAATGATCCGTAACAGCAAAGTGTATATTTATGGGCTTGAGAAAATGTTTGGCAGTTGAGATTCTCCGCACGTTACACAGTCAGACAGAGTATTTAATGGTTTTGGCTGTACAAATCACTGAGTATGATGGCTATAAGTGAGAGATAATTTAGTAAGTAAATGCTTTCCACTCACAAATAACCAGAAATACCACTTCACAGATGCTGAACCATGTGATTAAACTTTATCTTTCCTTTTTCTTTATAATATCTACTAGTTTAAATATTTAAGTGACTGCTAACAGTTTAATATAGGTTATCTTGATCACACAGAAATATGATAACATTACATTCCTCAGTGTACTTATCCGTATCAGCTCTCACATATTCATTTACAAAGGCTATTGTCTGAATTCCTGAAAACAAGATCTCAATGAGGGGTTTGTTTTGTTGGCTAAGTAGCTGTGTCTCTTCCTGGGGAAATCTGGAAGTGCATGTGTATCCTAGGGAGAATTTCATGACTGAGAAGTTAGCCTTCTAAATTTCCAGATAGCTGAAGCAAAGAAGGACCAACGGAGAGTCGCAGACTCAGAGTTGCTGGCAGGAGGTGACCACTGGGATCCCTAGTCCAGCCTCCTGCTCGGATCAGGACTATTGCCACCTCCAGATCAGGCCAGCCATAGCTTTATGTAGTCTCGTCTCAAGACCTCCAAGAATGAAGATTTGACAACTTCCCTGGATGACCTGCTCTGGTGCTGCACCGTCTCCAGGGACAACATAACGGTGCTGGTATTCAGCAGTGTGCTCAGCTACAGCCAAAGGCTGGAGGAGGTCACTGCCGGGTGACTTAATGAAGGGTTGTAATTTATTTATGTTCAAATAACATGGCTCCCAAAGAGAAGTAGCGAATCAGAAACCAGGCACCAGGCTGGCTTGTCATTTTTGTTGCCTTAGTTTTGTGTTTTATGAGACTTTCATTTACTAGTGGAGGTTTCCCAAAAGCAGAAAAGTTTGCCACAGAAGCAAACCTAGACACTGCATTTGGAGTAGGGCGAGACTGGTGAGTTTTGCTTGTATTAGAGGTTCCCACTGAAGTACCTCTACAGCTCAATCCAGCATTGCCTGGCAAGAGATGATGTGAGCCATGTAGAGCAAATTCTAGTCTGGACTTTATCCCATTTAGCTAGAAGACTGTTGTGATCCTGAAGAGCTTAGAAGTGTAAGTATTACATTCAAATGTGGTGCTGGAAGCAGGTTGTTGCTTGCAGGTTTGTTCCAGCCTGCAAGCTTGCTACAGCTTGTGAATTTAATTTTAGCTCTGGAACTTGCTGCAGTTTTAGTAAGGTTACTGAAATCCTGAGAGAAGACAGATTTCTTACATGCAACAAGAATAGCACGATAGTGTTTTCTTGAGAACTAAGCCGCCCCAAAAAAAGTGTTCCCCAACACCAAGGGCTTGAACCAAGTTTTCCCACCTGTCAAACACATGCGGGGCCATTGCTATTTGATAGCAATTAGTCCCCACCCCTTTCCTCCTGGCAGCTCCAACTTAGCTACAAGGATTTAATTAGTGAGTTTTTCCCAGCCCCAGAAACTAGGAGACACAAAGAAGACCAGGAGCCAAAATTGCCTGGTGCTGTGGTTTACACTGTGCCCTGCTTTGCTTTGTCTCTGCCACCTGTGTTGTCAATAAAACAAACAAAAATATTTTAAAAGTTAGAGCAGCACCGGTTTGACTAACAGCCTACTCCTTGCAAAGTATTTGTATTTGAGCTTACTGAACATTCATTATGTATCAGACACTCAGCCTTGTAAAATTGATCCAGGAAAGGCTCGCTGCATCAGCCAGGCTCCTGCCTTGCTGGTTGGGTGGTGAGGAGTGCGTTGCTTTTGCTCCCATGCTCAAGCACATAGCGCTGCAAAGGCTCTCGGAAGCAGCCTACCAGCACGGGCACAATAATAGCTCTTTTCCTGACCATTAATTCAGACATCATGCAATCAGTCAAATGAACCTGTCCTCCTTTGCGGCTCTTGTGGAGATTGCTGTCCTCTCAGCTCAATGAAAGGGACCCCGACTCGGTAGCCTGTGTCTTCCTTTAATTAGAGCCGGTGATAACCACGGACGAGCTCATTTTGCCAACGGCCATATATCACACAGCCGTTGCTGCCTGGCACCAACAGATTGCTGTCTATAAACTGAGCACCTTTGATATGAAGACAGTGAGCATGGGAACACCCCGTGGGACCACAAACACAGCTCTCATAGCCTTCCTCTCTGAGGCTGTCCCGCTCCGTCTGGCTGCGTTTTCATGTGATTCCCAAGCTTTAATTCTGATCCCATGTCAAAGCTGAAAGTGGTATGTCGGCCTTGAAAGAGCCCTTTGAAAACGCCTGTGTAGGCAGTCTCGTCTCAGCGCCGAGCTCAACTGCTCCAGAGCAATCTGCATTTTAAGGAGAAACAGCTTTGGCAGTCCATCAACTTTCCTCTGTTTGTTGCTGCTGCATATTTTATGTCACCACTATATTGTAAAATGAATACTCTACATTATAAAATTAATATTAGAAATATTTCCTCTGCACTTTATGGACTTTATTTGTGCTTTTTTTTTCACATGATTGTCTTTCTTACATCCCTAGAGAATTAATAGTATTATTATCAAGGGCAAACAAGCCTGGAATTAATCTGATTTAATGTTTAATTATTACTTGTGATGCTTTTTAGATTACATACCAGCATTGTAGAATGTCATTTTACAAGCTCGAACAGAGAGATGCGCGGCAAGCTGGGACACTGGGATTACTCTGCGACCTCATCGGTGAGGTTCTTCAGCAGCAGCAGCAGCCATTGTATGGTGTGAGGTTTAGTGTAAATTGCTGTTGCTGTAATCAAGGGAGCAGGCACAACGCTTGGACAGGAAGCTGAAGAAATAATAAAAATTTTAAAGCTGAGCTGAGAGCACCCACCTGGATAATTTCATACCGAGCACAGCTCAGGCCTCCCAGCCTTCCTCTTTGGCAGCAGCTGTTGTCTGGGATGTTACGCCGAGCGGCTGCTATGAAGAGGAATAAAAAGGGAGCTGAAAGAAGATTACTGCACATGTGGTTAGTATCATCTATGTGAAGGCAATGGAGTGTTTCTGTGGCTTCTTTTGAAAGCTGATAGGGTTGAGTTTCCCCTTGAGCGTACCTGGCTGCCTCGCCTGCAGAAATCCTGAACAACACAGATGAAATGTTGCCTCTCTGAAGTTCATGGATAAACTGCAGTTGGCGTCAGTGAGAGGGAGAGGGTGAGACTCTGATTCTCCCCTAGTCTTTACTTCCTGCCTGCCCTGGGAGCGAGGGCAGGGATCTGGCTATGGCAGAAGCCCCCTTGGCAGGGGGCACCCACACGAGCGTGGCAGCTGCCGCCCCGACGCCTGCCTCGCGCTGCCGCTGTGAATTTGGGAAAGGGCTGTGCTGAGGAGCCCTGTGTCAGCGTGGCACAGAGGTCTGCTCTGAATGCTGAGGGTGACCTGAAGATGTTCAGCAATCCCTTCCTAGGACTGCAATAGTGCACAAGCGCAAGAGGTCTGTCCTCATGGTGTAGGGCTCTGCAGCAGGGGAGTAGACACAAGATATTCTTTTGAGATCATTTCCAGGCTTCCTAATTTGTGATGTGATGAAACCGTGATGCTCAGCACTGTGTAGGCATTAAAATCAATAGCAGGCTTGAAGATGTTAAAGATGGGCTTGCAGGCCCCGGGCCAGCGCTGTCCTAAGTGGGGTTAAGTAGCCTGCGTTATCCCACAGTGGCAAGGGAGCTGGAGCTGCGTCCTCAGGTCTGCCAGGGTTGGAAATACTCAATTGCCACTCCCTTTACTCAAAAGAAAAAAAATACTTTTATATTTCTCTTTTTCTCTTCTTCTTTCTTTTTTTTTTTGTTTTAATTTGAAGAGTGATGGTAATAGTGGAGCTAAAGGGTGACTAAACATTGAATGCAAATTGGTTCATTTAAAATAGGGCTTATAATATTCCAGCAAGTTCCAGACAAATTGTTCCTAAAAACTCCTTATTAAACATTGCCTATTTTTGTCCACATTTGAAATTTAGTTTACATAAAAATTTAGGGCTAGTGCTAAATAATTACATGGCAGGACAATCTGTTCTTCTGATACATGGTTACAATCATTTAAAAAATCTATCCATGGAGTAGTTCAGGAACAACTATTCTTCAGCAGCTATTTTGGGTCAACTCAATGCATAGTCTATTAGAGGTATTACTTCTGCTGCAGAGTAATGAATCACATTTGCAGTCAGGAAGTCACTTGTGTAATTGTCACTAAATATAATGAATACAGGCCTATTTAAAGGATTTTGGGATTGTCTGATGTTTTGGAAGACACTGTTTCTCTGGAGGGGAAGAGTAGAAACCCCTTATTCCAGCTGCTCTCAGTGGTTTAATACAGAAGAAGGGGAGCTATCAGGATTTGTGCAATGGGACATTGTCATGCTTCTGCAATTTCTATACAAAGTGAAAAGGAAGCTGCTTTATTTGGAAAATTTACTTGTAAGATATAAAAACGTAGTAGAATTCCTCTGCATATTACAGCCTAGCTTATCAGTTTTAAAACCATTCCCTTTGATTATTTATTCTGAGTCCTGTGTTAACACAATCCCCATATTGCAAATCAGAGACTCTGAAAATACTCTGATTGTTGTAGACAAATTCCCTGGTGCTTCATTTGACAAAAAGATGGATTAGAACAAACTCCGGAGTGTTATTATTACTACCTACATGAAAGATGGTTTCTTTTATTTGTATTAATTACTGATTAGTGCTCTCTGTATCTTCAGCTCTTTCAGATGTTTTGAATGAGATGTATTGCTCTCTGTAGTTTCTTATCTAAAGGGAACCCCGACAGAAAACTAGTATCTCAGCCACTGTGCACAAGGAAGTCACTGATGTGCTCAGATGCTGTACTTCAGGGAAAACCCTGGGTGGGATTCTTGGAGGGCTAAAAATAAGTTCAGATAACATGGCAGACAGCTAATTTTCCACCTGAGAATAATATCATGAGTAAATACACTAATTTATTTTAAATAGAAGCGCAGAAGGAAAAAGGAGCTGAGTGTGTGGGGTGGTTGGAGAGCAGCCCAGAGCTTGCAGCAGTCCCAGGTGTGGGAGGAGAGCAGGGCAGCCCCTTGCTGGATGGGTGTCCTGCCTGACCAGCTCCTCCCAGCAAGGTGGCATTGCTGGCACCCTCTGCCTGCGGTGATGCTCGAGGGCTTGTGTTTATTTGGAAAGAAACACAACAAAGTGGCTCCTACACCACTGACTTTGCTTGCTAACCAGGACAGATCGGGTGTGGGAGATGTCCTAGCTGAAAGTTTTGTAGACAATGTCTGCCCAGTCTAACATTAAGGGTCAGACAGGAACCCTTGGGCTTGCAGTTGCTAATATGGCTCTCGGTCGTTACAGGCTGGTTGTTGCAACAGTCTCAGCCAGGAGGGCCTTCTCATACAAATCCCTCTTGGTCTCACTGTTCAGGATGAGCAAAGGTACTAGAACAAGCAGCAGTTACATAGGTAGGTGGAGGAGGTTGTGCTTAAGAACCTTAAAATGTTACTGAGCCCTCGTTTAGCCTGTGGAGATCTCAAAACAGAAAAATCCACGGCAGGTTGCCAAGCATCCTATCTGAGAATAAAAAAAGAGGCTTCCTGAGGTTCAGGGGTCTCACTTTCATACCTTTTTTGTATAAAAATGATCACAACATCTTGGATGCAAGGAAGCGAGGCAGTTATTTAAGGTATCAATTAACATGAGACCAATATATTGTCAGGTGCCTGCACGAAATTCAGTGGTGAGCCTTTCATGGGCCAGGTTTTGTTAAAAAAGGTAGTTTTAAAATAGCCTGTTGTACGTCATCGGCTGATCTGTCATTTTCCATAATTCATGAGCACTGGGGCAAGATTAGACAATGGAGTCTTGGGTGAGAACTCATTAATTTCCTCCATGTTTTTAGAAATGTCAGAGGTGTAAAGCTGAGAATAATAAAAGTCAAACTCCTTAGATATATCTACTGTGCTAGGAAGAATATTACTCTGAGCATCTCTGATAGTATACAGTGTCTTAGTGTGCATGTGTCTTTAATTGGTATGCAAGGAGTTTATCTGCTTTACTGCCTGCACTTATCAGAAAAGATATAAAATGGGATGGTGATAATGGCTGCCTTCAAAGAAAAAGATATGTTCTTTCAAGGGTGTAAGTGCAATAAATCTTTCTAGTTTAAGGGCTCACTGGAAGCCAAAAGATTCTGTTCTGCTGACAACTGAATGTGGGGAACTTTCCCAGGAGAAAACGAATCATGTTTCTCTATTCAAAATATAGTAAAAAGTCACTGAAATGTGATACTCCGGAATGTATATCACAGTATTTCCTTTACCAATGAAGACACACTTGCACACTAATACATTTCTCTAATGGTTAATATAAGGTGTCTGGCACTGAATACACTTAGAATACACTTGTGAATGACTCCCATAGTAATCTGCAGTTCAAATTAAAAGAAAAAAAAAAAGACTAAATATAAGTGGGTGACTTTAGGGTTTTTTTAAACTATACCACAGGAATTAATTTGCTTGGAATAAAAAAAGACAGTGCCTAGTTCATTGCTCCTCCAGAACCATTCTGCACATCTATGAAAAGCAGAGTTAATACTACAGGCACCTACCGGGTCTTTCTTTCATGAGTTGAAAAGAAATCAGTATATTTACTTGAGAAAAACCCACATTATTCATAAGAATCAAATGTTGTGCCTGACTGTTATGGAGAAACAAACCAGACAAGGGTGTTTTAAATTGATCTGTCAGTACGGTGCTTTGCAGTGCTCACTTTGTTCATGCAGCCAGCAACTGATGTTAGCATGAATTTAAATAATTCCTCTTGCCTTGAATAATGACCACGGAAGTTGAGTAATGGTATCCAGGAAATATCCTAAGTTTTGAGGCGCTGCTTCTTATCTAGGACTGTTTGTTTGCTCCTCATTTCCCCCCACCCCTAATTGAAGGGAGATGCTCCACACAGCGTATGACTAAACATAATACAATTTGATTTGTGTTGCAGTGTTTCTCCAAGGAACAAATCTGTAAAATTACAACATGTGAAAGCTTAACACAATGATATAAAATGGCAGTGGCACGGTTCATATCTTAAACTGACAGACTGATGGTGATTATTGCAAGGACAATGCCCTGCATATGTCAAACGATTTGCAAATAATTTATGTCACCTTATCCTCCATTATTGTTTTCGCAGAGGACATAAACTGTGTCACTTATATTAAACTGTCGGCAAAAAAAAGCCTACCTCAGCTTTTTCCTAGCTGAGAATGCAAAGACATCTGCGCAGAGACAAACATGCATATGGCCATCATTTGTCCAACATCTTACACATTGTGAAGGTTTTTTACTTGAAATGCCAACCTATGTGGCAGATGATGTATGTGTTTCTTCAGTCCTGTGATTACCAGCACAGAGCTGCTCTGCAGTGCTCTTCACCTCATCAGTTCCACAAGCTGCACTCCAAGGTGTGTGAAACATTTGCAGGGAGATGGCATCTGACATGCAGCAAGGCAAAAGCATTCTGGTGTGAATATTTGACTCCAGATTTTGTTCAAATCGGGGTCAGATTCTGACCTGGAGAAATTAGTGTGGGTAGAGATTTAGCACTACAAAATAGCAATTTGAAAACTGGAATGAATGTATTTTCAAGATGGGGAAGAAGAGGAAAGTGGTGCTGTCTCCTGGGTGACTCCCAAGGGGCTGTAAAGGAGAGGGGAAGGAGGAAGGCTTTATAAATGACCTGGGCTTTATTCTTTTGGAAATAAGCAGAGGACAAGGCAATCTTGGTCATTTCTATTTGTTAAGTTGCATCATCTCAGCTGCTGGGTTCTTTGTTTAGGTTTTGGTGGTTCATTTATTACTACCAAGAAACGCCTTTGAAGGGTGATTTTCAGAGGCCGTTGTGGTTAAAAAAGCAGCAGAGAATGCAGTGCGGTGGTTGGAGCGTGGAGCTGGGAAACCAGCCTCCAGCCTCTCTGGATTTTGCCCAGCTCACATTTGGGACAAATTACTTGCAACTGCTGTGGCTTGACTTACTCTTCTGTCAGGCAGGTTTTCCTGTCTGACTCATCCACTTGGCTACATTTGCCAAGTATTTCGTAATCTTTGGCTAGAAATCACTCCTTTGATTGCAGATTGGTGATATTTCAAATGGGATGCATCAAACAACTTATGTTGGCTTCAGTGCAGGAGATGGCTCCAACTCACTGTGGTGAGGAGGACAATATACTGAGAAACTCACTGCGCTGATTTAGGGGTTGAAAGGGAGCTCCATTCTCTTATTGCTACCAGTTTTTCCTCTTTTGGAAGCCTCATTTAAGTGTTTTGCACTTTTAACCCCCTCAGGAGTGAGGAATCTGCTCCTTGCCCTTCCCAGCTTTTCTCAGCCTACTTCTCAGTAAATGACAATTTGTGACTACATTGATAACTTTTTATTATAATACAAAAATGCCAAAGACATTTGAGATTACTGCGTTATCCAGATGAGTTTTAATCTTACTTTCCATTTTTCCAGAGCTGAATTTTGTCAAACTTTAAAAAAAAAGTTAACACCAATTACCTTGGTATTGGAATTGTTTGTGATTAGTGAGTTAGAAAAGCAGATTTTAGGCATCATAGTTTATGGAATCCTGTGGCCGTAGCATTTGGACTCACTCAGATACAAGGAGCAGAAGGTGGTGGGCTTGCAGGATGCTTCTCCTGCCTGAACAAATCCTAGAAAGCGTGCTGGTTTCTCCATTAACGCTAAGGTGATTTTACTGGCACAAGGAATCTCTTCCAAAGCAGAGGGAGCAATGCAGTCCAGGGGCGTAAGAACCTTTCCTAAGGGTGAGCCCCTTCCTTTTCCCCATGCAGGAAGACCCTGAAGCGGCAGCAAAGGTGTGTGTGGGGGGGTGGTGTCACAAAAGGGTGTCAGGTAGAAGGGGCCGCAGGACGGGCCCCAGGAAGATGCACTGAACCAAACGAAAGCGCCTCCATAGAAACAGGTCTGCAGGAGCTGTCCTATGTGTGTCAAAAGCATTTCCATCAGACAACGGGCAGCGTTTTCCACAGCAGCGTTTTCAGGCTTTGCTACAAGTGTGCTTTGGCATAACAGCAAGGCGTCTGCACTCACACTTGCATGTAATATACGAGTCACAGTCAGGTCTGTGATCTTTACACACACACACATGCAGAAACCTACCTGCCTTTTACAAACCATTATAACCTACAACAAAATATGCTGGAGACAAGTTTATTTAAGTAGATAAAAATGAACCCTTCCCATAATGCCCCCAAACTACTGATCTCCATCCACTGACTCCTTAAACATGGCACAGCACAGATTTAAAGCTGTCAATGAAAGAGATCGTGGAGATAGTCAGTAATCTCAGCTATGTACCTCTTGGCTGGGGCATCATAGATCAAGATGCTACGCACTTCTGAGGGAAGGAGCTGACAAAAAATACAAAGGCATTTTATAAAGAAATTTACAGGAATCAAGCTAGAAACAGCAGTGGACCTAAATGGAAGGTTTTATTGTCTCGACAGGAACGGAAAATGAGCAGCTCTTAATCTAACAGCCCAAGTAATAACATCTGAGGGATGAAAGATAAATGTCACAAAATAATCTCAGGCAATAATCCTATGCATCGGTGACAACACTGTTGATCTCAGCAGTGAGAGAATGGTGTGACCAGCAACCGTTTCAAAGTCAAGAAAACCTGGCCAAAAATTGTACTTTGTAGCTAAAAGTAGAGAGGGAAGAGATGTCACACCACCCATGAGAGGGTGGCAGAGGCAACCTGAGATGTATGACTAGGGAGGTGGACTTCCTGCTGACAAATCGTTGGCACAAAGCAGTAGAAAGTGTAAATTCATGCTGAGAGAAGACAAATTTGTAAGAGGAAGATGCTCTGGGGCCTGGGTCATGCCATAGTTTGACCAGACCAGCTGGGTGGTGGCTGGTCATCTTCCCAGCTCCAGAGAATTTGTCACGGCTAAGCTGCACTGGTTCCTCCCCACAGCACCTGCAACAAGGTTCATTCAGGTACCTTCTGCTGGCTGCCTGCTTAGCCCAGGAAGGTGGTCTTCTGTTTACAGCAGGCCCTTTGCTGCTGCTTTTATTTTCTGTAAATGATCATCCTTTTCATTTCCTGTTTTCTTTTGTCACTGAACTGAGATCACAAACCCTGGAAGACTGATGATTGTGCTTGTAGGGAAGGTGATCATCATGCCCTACATCCCCAAGATTTCTAATTTTCTTAAATGTAGGATAAACTTTTAGGTTTTTAAAAAAAAATCTAGATGAGAGAGATTTGTGTGATGTAAAGCTTGCTTACAAAAATGTTTTTATTGACAAACAGGGTTACTGTCAACATTAAGCCAAATAGGAGAGGCGTGAGTTCATGTTGGCCTCGCGTGTCAGCTCACTATTTCAAGTCAGGCTCTGGGCACACTTGGTTTGTAGAGAGGCGTTACTTCGGCTGCCCCAGATGCCAGCAGGGACAGCCCGTCTGCATCAAGTTCTTCAGTTCAACCAGTACCAAATTTGAAGTCTGCAGCAATCAATGGGAATGGTCGATGCTCCCTATGGTAAAAGCCTGTGCTTCCTTCCAGCAAATGAATTAGCTGCAGCCAGAAAGGGTCACTAAAACTCTCACTATTTTTCTTTGTTTTCGTAAGCCTCTACAAGCAAACAAAATTGCACCCAAAGTTTCTGCTTGCTTTCAGTGGTGGTGCTTCTCTCCCAGGCTGAGTTCTTCAACCACACTCAAGGCTGTCAGTTATGACTCATCTCATTTATGATCCCAGAAAACAGCATTTCTGTAGGCATTGCTATGTGGTCAGCTCCTCAACTCCCTGCAATGGTCTTGCAGGAGAAGGATGTGGTGTGGCATGGTGACTTCGTGGCACAGGGTTGTAAAAGCACATACAGACCTCATTTCAACATACCCACTTCTGCGTAGACCAACCCTTTCTGTATTCCAGGCAGCTGGAGTCTGTGGGCTCTTCTAATCCTGACTAATGGCCCCAGTATGGGTACAGTTACCTGGGTGTCAACTTAATTCTGTTGATGCTGCAGACTTTGTTGCCTGCGCCCATTACTGCCTTCACACAATGGTGTTTTGCCAGGCCAGTAATAGTTCCTACGGCAAAGCCTTCCAGCCCAGACAAGCCCTGGAAGGTTAAAGTCATTTCAACGTTTCTTTTGAGGCCTTACACAATGGGCCATGAGCTCCCTGACAAATGCTGCTTTCTTACAAAGTTGGCGATGGGGATGTGAGCCAAGTATGGCGAACCTGTGACGCAGATGAGCGCATGTTAGCGGTTACTGAGTGACAGAAGAGAGATCAGCCAGGAAAGTTTCAAACTACATCAGGGTATAGCCTGACTTTGCTAATGCTTTCTACTTCCAACTCCTACTTTTATCCTAAGATCAGATAACGAGTAGCACTTTTTCTTTGTAACAATTCATTAATCAGAGAAATGATCCTTGCTAGTGTTTAGATGTTTTACTTAATTTGGTACTTCTGGCCTGCTGCCCCAGTAGTGCCAAAATTATTATTTCTCACCCAGCAGGTGATAAATAACAACTTCAGTGATGATTAATACCATGAATTTCTCAACCTGACTAATGCAAAAAACTTTGAACCTGCAGAACAAGTGGGTGCTAATTGTTGTGAGAGCCATTGGAGCTGCACTCTGCTTGTAAAGAAAGCAAGCCACAGGAAATGAAGCGTTTTCTAGCCGCACAGCTGATCCTAAGAGGCATCATTAAGTGCATCTCAGCAGCATTCTCCATGTGCAGGGCTGTGCTAGGCTCTTTTTTTCCACAACAGTAAGCTTTAAGTACATTTGAGAAGCAGGAGATTGCCAGGTTATTTTTCTTTCCTTGGGGAGAAGGAGGGGAAATAAAATAAAAGGCAGAGAAATAGCAGATGAACATCTCATTAACACCACTCAATACTACAATTTTTACAGATACGTAAAGAGTGATAGATCCTAGCAAAAGCTGCTACCACCAAAGCTCCTTCACATAATGTCTGTCTTGAAAGCTCATCACAACATCATAGCATCAGAGACTCCCAGTCAAGGAGACATTTCTTCAGGGAGGGGCAGGAAAACCAGGGGCTCAGGAAGGGCTGTCAGCTGGAAACAATGATCCAATAGAATAAATTAGCCTGTGGCTGGCTACTTTCAAATCACAAGCTGGTTTGCCACAGCCTGTGGTGGAGCGGGACAGTTGCTCTGTTTTCCGTGCTGTATGTGCAGTGGTGTAGGGTATGTGGGATCCACAGTTTCACTGTGTATAGGGTGCCGTGCTGGCCAGGCAAATGAGACCTTCGCAACATCTGGAACTGGGACCCCGCGTTTCTGATCCGAGCAAACACCAGAATCAGCAAGGACACCAGCAGGTAACAGTGCTGAGCAAGATTAGTCCCTTTTGCAACCCCACAGAAATGTCTTGGGAATGGAGAAGCAGTCCTGTTTTCACCAGGGCTTTCCCAACTGTTTTAGCTCCATCAGGCAAGGAAAGCATCTGCCACTTTCTCACTAGCCTTTAGCTCACTTTGAGCATCTCCACATGAAGCTATTAATTTGTGGAACAAAAAGACTGTGCGAAGCAAACCACCATGGGCAAGTGATTTATACGTTGCTCAGACTCAGTAATGTCTATTCACTTGTGGTTCTGAGTGCTTTCATGACTTTGTGTGCTGTTTGGTTGAGTGGCCCCTGCAGTTCCCAGTGGGGCATGTTCAGAGGATGTATGTTAAGCCATGGTGCAGCTGCTCCTGACATTCTTGCTGTTAGAAATCTAATTTTTGTCTTAATTTGGGGAAACTTAAGAAGTTCCAGCTGTCTGCTTGCTTCACCCAAAATAGCCTCTGGGAGCTCGGGATTTTTGAGCTTGAGAAGCTAGGAAAGAAAATCATCACCCACACTGTTCTGCTACATGAGACAGACCATGGGTCTTCCTGGCCTGACTCCTGCCTCTGGTGCAGCAGTTGTACTTTGGTCATGGGAGATCTAGAAAGACACACAATCCCAGAGTAAAATACTCACAGCTTGTACTTGCACAGCCTTGTCTGCTAGAGGGCTGCTTGGAGTAATAGAAATTCTTTCCTTGGCCTTGGATAAAGTGGGTTGGTTGACTTGCTCAACTCCCTTGCTAGAAAGATTATGGGGTGGGTTTTTTTCCACCCTTAACTGTTTTTATCGCTGGTCTTGGTTCAAATTGTCATTCTATTTCTTGAGCTGGGCACAGCATTTCAGGAGCAACCAACATCAGCGTCCTTTATAGGACTGCGGCTTCCCAGGATCAGGGCATGGCTTACAAGCCGTGGCCCTCAGTGCTCAGCTCGGTCTGCTCTGTAGTCATGCTGGTGCTGTCATTTGAAAAAAGCAGAAAGGTTTCGTGTATTTATGAATCACAAAGTATGGTGTCCTTTGTCTAGGATCTTATTAGCTGTTTTCAACACTGGTAGCAAAGCCAAGATTTTCCTTGTAGTTTTCAGTTTAGATATCACCCAGAACAAGGTGCAGCCTGAACTACAAACCAGCCCTGTGGCGAACACGCTGTATAGAAAGTACGCTCCTCAGTCAAGGAAGTGAAGAGTTGCTGTTTTCCCATTTAAATTTTGTTTTACTCATGAAGTTGCACAAGGAAGGAGGGATGGTTAAACTTTCAGAAACAATTCAGTTTAGCTTCCAGAGCTCAGCCTCTGCTTGTCCTCTCACTTCAGAACTGAAAACTCCGTGTAATTTGCCCATCTCCTTAAGTGCAGTCTGAGCAGCTCAGGTGGATTTACACAAACTTTGTAAGAGATCGGTATCTTCAGCCCATTCCACAGCATTTGAGTGTATTTTCTAGCTGAGACATTCAAAGTGGGTTAATGCATATGGCTACCTCGGTGGGGTTTTTATCCTCTGAAGTTATAAAGCTTGCTGTATGTTACCACACAACATTTGCATTAACTTTCTGTTCTGCATTTACAGTGTTGTATTACCAGTGCTTGTTCTGCCTCATGCAAACCTTGCCAAAATCTAAAAATACGGTTTAATTCAATGCTGCTTCAAAGCAATTGCTAAAATTGGGTTACAAGTTGGGTAACGGGCACTGCGGCCTTGAAGGCGGCAGCATACTTGCATGCCCACTTGCACTAAGTTAATGCCTGTGCATAGCTGGGTTTGGAAATCCATTAAGTAAATTACTCCTGTAGTTCAGTCTGCTGGTAGCAGAACTGCCAAAACCACAGAAGCTAGGTTAAAATCCCTACTCATGAATGGTGCTCTGTAAATAGCAGGGGGTAAAAGGCAAGTTTAATTGCTCTGGATTAAGATACTTCAGTTTTCACACAGGATTGCCCCCATTGCCATGGCACTGTTAGCTTTAGAGACTATTAGTGTTTTTCAAAGTAGTGTCTATTGTAATATTCTCTCCAAACTAAGAGAACCCACACAAATTCTTTCCTAGTTTTTCCAGAAGTTGCATTCATCCAGAAAAGGAGGGTCAAAAGAAACATCTGTGTTCTCAGCTACCGACCGCTTTGATAGCAGAAGCCGTCACTAAGCAGTCAGGAGCAGGTGGGGTTCGGTTTGACAAGGCAGGGCTTATTCAACATACACGCGTGAGATGTTCAGACTGAAATGCAGGACAGGGGCAATTTTCCTCTCAAGGCAAGGGTGATTTGATAAAGGGCCAAGACCCCCTTACGCATTGATACTTCTGTCACTTTGACTCCAGTAGGACTCTGCTACCAAAAAGCAGGCAGTAGGAGTTCAGCTCCCTCTTCCAGCCGAGCTGACGCAGGGTGCCCTGCATGGAATGAGTAAGCAGCAGTGGGTCATGAGCCACAGAGGCACGAGAGGCCCGGCCAAGGTACACAGCTGCTTTCTGCTCAGTTTTTAAAAGAGAAGGAAATGGCAGCCAAAAATCTCACGAGCACTGCGTAACCAGTTCAAGCCATTAAGTATTTTGACACTGGGGAGTACAATCAAAAGGGTGTATTTTATAGTAAGAAAGCACAATGGTTCCAACTAGCCAAACAGCCTGAGCTGGTTCCCAGCTGTGCTCAGGACTTCCCGAGCACAGGACGACTGGTTTTGCACACTCCTGGGGCTGTTGGCGCTTTTAGAAAGCACCAAGTGGAACTGACAAAGCAGAACAGCGTGGTGCCATTTACTGTGTTCAAAGCAATACTAGTCAGATCGAGTCCCTGCCTACATGCAGGAACTCTCCCCTGAAAAGTACCACACTGCCAAGATTTTTGGGGCACCACAATGGTATTTGATTAGCACTGTATTACTGTGCCCACAAGTACTGCAGGATAATATGGAGGCAGAAGGACCAAGGCACGCCAGCCACAGGCTCATAGCATGTCCTTTTACTATGAAAACCACCCCAGCAAGTACGTCAAAGTTCTGAAGCAGCTTTAACATACAGGAAGTGGAAATAGTGAGACAGATGCTTACCTAGCAAATGAATTTCTTAAATAAAGAGTCAGACAAGCTGAGGATTAAAACTAGGATATCACAGGAGGAAAAAAAAATGTAAATCCAAAAACCAAAGGTGAAGAAGAAATAAAAGCAGAGGCAAGACATGCATAAGAAGAAGTAATTACAGCCAGGAGCTACTCTGACACAAAAGCACTGACTGAATAAAATCACACTACTTGTGTGCCACAGAGCTCCAAGGCATTTTTGTCACCCAATTCCTGCATGAATTTCTGCTGAGGCAGGTAAACGTAAGATTTCTAATGAGTCCTTTCATTCCCAACTTAGTAATTCTACCTAGTTTACCATACAACTGTCTTCCAGGTGTCCTGTCAACAGGACCCTACTCATTAACTACACAGACTTTAATTACACAGACATAAAACTTAGTACAAAAGGCATTTAGAAGGATCAGAGAGAAATTTTTTAAAGGATTTTAATATTTTTTTTTAAATACAGATACAATATTTTTCCAAGGTCACTTCAGAGTAAGTGGCATACAGGCTATTGAAATGGAAGTGCCCACACAGTCGTTTCAGGTTAAATGTGCATGGTATATTCTACAACACAAAAACTGCATTTAGAGATGTATTTTTCTCCAGAATGATTTGGCAGCTTCAAAAAGCTAACGCGCGTTTCCATTCTCAAAATCAATTCCTCAAACAACGAAAGCCCAAACTGAAATGCAAAATCCGCTCCAACCCCCAAACACCACGCTTATCTCAGTAAGGACCTCTTAGCAGACCGGGCTGCAACAGTTGCAGAGCTGTCTTTATCGTGACCCTCGAAGTACTGCTGCTCTATTCGCCGACAAAAGGCTGTGAGATTGCTGTAGTTCTTCACTTTTTCAGAGAGTTCATCAGTGATTAGTTGAGTAGTAAGGATTGTGAACAGATGTCCAAATACCAGAGCATCTAATTCAGTTGGTCTGTAAAAACAAACAGAAAAAAGAACAGATATTTTGGAAGTCTAGTCCTGATCAAGAAAAATGCTGCTGTTCTGAGTGTCTTTTAGATAGCCACAAATTTAAGAATTGGGAAGAAATCGGGCAACACTGAACTTACCAAATGTATGAAAACTGTGTATGCAGTATACAAGCATACTGCTGGTTCACAGTATGGCATCTTTCTTTGCTTTTGGTAGCTTGGAAATGTGGAAATAATACTACTTAAAAGGGGAAGAGTTACTGATCCAATATCAAACCATGCTCCACCTTTTAGTTCTCTAACAAGGGTAAATGTTTATGAGGTCTTTTGGGGGGTTTTCTTTTCGTCTGCAGGTATATATTTCAAAAAGCAAGCTATTATCTCAAAAAGAAAGGCATAAACCCCCAATTCCTTTTTTGTCCTTTTCAATAGTCAGGAGCTACCCAGCTAATAAGAAAAAGAGCTCTGGGGTGACAGCAGCTGGAAACATCTCATTTTCGAAAGAGGACTACACAGAAGAGAACAGGTATTTTGGGAAACAGCAGTCTACTGCATGTTTTCAGTCCTACCTTATTTTAGGTACAAGCCTTCTGAATTTTCATCTTGGACCTCTGTATGCAAGTAGCCCATGTACAAATAAATATCTCTTTTAAAAATATATTAATAAACTTAAGAGTCCTTCTTTACTGGTGTTCAAGGTAAGCAGCATGAGGGTTTTCTAACTGATACATTTTTTTGCCTTTCTATTTGTGGATCACTAAGAACTCTCTAGCAGAGATGTGGACCCTTGTGTAATGAACTTAAATCTGTCAGCAACAGGCTGCTTTTCTTATTTACCTCGTACAGGCTCCCAGAAGTCACAGACTGAAAAATACTGGACTAAGAACACGCATTTTCTTAGTAATATTTCAGACAGCTAAAAAGATTAAAAGTTGAAACTGTACCAAGAAAGCCTGGTAAAACAAAACAAAATCCCCAAGCTACAATTCTTTACAAATACAGAAAAAAAATGTAAGGAGATACTATGTTTAAGAATGATTTAAGAAGATGCAATTCAAACTTGTCTTCTATAAAGCTTATTTCTGTATCCACTTCATTTACACTTCCCACCCAGTCCCAACTTGGAAAAGATTAAGGGCCAAAGACACATGCTGAAAAGTAACCAAGACCATATGCTGCCATTTGAAGACATCTCCCTGTCCAAATGTAATTAACTCAAGTCCAGACCTGAGCATTTCCAGTCTGGTCTATGCACAAGAGACAAGAGGGAGCTAATGTGGCCCTATTTGAATCTGCAACATTTAAAAAATATTGAATGATTGGAGGAAAAAGTGTTTTGCATTTAGAAGGAACAGATGAAAGCAGAGGATATGTCATGAAGGACAGGTTGTTCCTTTTTCTCCCCTGGGAACGTGCATCTTGGTTTTCACTCTGCAGCTGATCCTTTGCCCATGCAAGGCTAGCTTCTTCCCTCCAGTCCTTACAACTCCCAGGCACCCTCACGTTAACTCAGTTCATTCAGAGCTGCCCCCGGTGTTAAGAAGGGCAAGCAAAGCTGTCCTGGTCAGGGTGGCACGATGTACGTGTGCTTCCCTGTACCTAAGAGAATGTTAACCAAGAAAAGCTTTACATGTATCATTTTTAATAAGAACCTAACTGTATAAAGGTGAACATTTGTAGCCAACGTAAGCTGTGGAAGACTCTGTAGAGAAGACCAGCAGGAATGAAACTAAATCATAAACAGAAAAAAAAAAAAACCCACAAACCAAAATTTTCCTTTTAAAACCCTTAATTACTTATTTATGAAATTGCATGTCTATATTCCAGTCACACATTGGTATTTCCTCAACTAATTATGTAGCATTAAAATAAACACAAGTTTTCCATATATATAATTGTATATATATGCAGATGTGTATCTATAGCTCACATTTCTAGATGCAGCATTTCAGTAAAGAGTAACTTACTGCTTATTGAAGAAATATGGTTGTGTTCCTAATCTCTGGGAGAGAGCCTGACAACACTGATCTACGTCTTCCAGCACCTATCAAACCACACAAGAGATAAAAGATCCGTATTGTCAGGAAATACCAGCACTGCAAAAAATAACCAGCATTGCAAAAATAACGTCCTTACTGTATTTGTACTGACAGTGGGAACAAGGAACATACAATGTTGGAACATGAAAAGCTGTTAAAGACAGTGAAACCTACGCAGTAGGCAGGTAGCTAAGTGTTACTTAATCTAACAGTGGATGTAAAACAATTCTGATTAAGTGCTTCCCATAACATTTATAACTCAGCTTAATTAAAGGTACTAACTTATACCTCAGAACTGCTTTTTTTTTTTTTTTTTTTAAGACAAGGGAAGCTGCAAAGCCTGCCTATCAACACTGTGCAGGAAGTGGGGGCCATAACTTACAACCTATTTGCAGGACTATGGCCTAAACTAACATCACCAGAGATGCACACTCAGGGTAAACATCCTCCCTCCCGCCCCATCAGCTTGCACATAATTTAAGATTTATTGCTCCTGAAGGCAAATACCTGACACCAGATAATGTTTTAAGAACAGAATATATTTTTTACTACATCTGTTTCAAGAAAGTGTTACTCTCCAAAGCCTCTAAAAGGAAAAAAAAAAAGAAAACAGGGTAAAGAAATAAGCTTCACATTTCATACTGACCTGGTCAAGTGTCTTGCCAGCCCATCCAATGGCTTTCATCTTTCGCCTTACCTCCCATTGCTTCTGATAGGACAAAATGCGGTTAAGAGGCCACGGGTAAGGGGAGCCATACCTCGGGTGAGTAATCTTTGTTTAAAGACAGAAAGGTATTGTGTTACAAGAAAATACAGATACCTCTATGCACAAAACAGCTAGCTTTCACACATTTCTGTCAGAAAGAAAAAGCGAGTTGTGTGATACGCTGTAATTGTTTGCGCAGAATTTATAGTTTGCCCAATATATAACCATTTAAAACTATTACTTCTGAAACATATAAAAACCACACATCTATTTCGCAGTCAGCTACCTCTAGTAATGACACAACTTCCCTAAAATGTATATGCAAGCGAAATTAAAGTGAAAAGACTGTATCATTAATGGTACAAACCTCAATGTTTCATTTATGAGTAGGGACTTGCAATTGTGAGCAAAAGTGTTTTCTCATTAAATTTTAATTAAGATAAATGCTGCAGAACCACTCACCTCCTCTACTGTAACATCATCACACCACTGGAGATAGAGCTAGGAACAGAAAAAACAGTTACCAGAACTTCCCAGTAAAGGGGAACACAGAAACAATCATTTCTCACTAGTAGAATTTTCTTCTATTAGATTAAATTTCCATTTCATTCTTTCTGTTAGACCTCTGAACGTAGAAAAGAAATTAAAACTGGAAGACAAGAGCCCAGCAGCTGGTCCCTACTTCGCGAGCACCAGGACCAAGCTGGGACCAAAGGCACACGCTGGACACAGCTCGGCACCCGGGCCACCCTTGCCAGCATTTCCACTGCTGCTCCTGCGCTAGGGCTGTGTCACGTTCACCAGCCACAGACACAAACAGCAGGATCCCAGCCTCCCACCAGGCACATGAGCACGCCTGCCATGGAAGGTGACAGTGGAGTACCGGGCCAGCTCTGGGGTGGAGTAGGATCCCAGGAGCCACCAGTGTCTTCCGTCAGTGGAAATCGGTCACTTCTACAGCTCCCTGACACACTTCAGGTAGGTTGGGGACCCATACTGTGGCTTGTGCCTACAGGAACGTTTCAGCAAGCTATCCATAGGGTACGGAGATTTTATTCCTGCCTCCTTTCACCTCAAAAGTTGGTCACCTAATCTAAGAACAAGCAGTATATCCAATATAGGGACAAATCCTAAAGCTTTCTTGCCCATAGTCACTTATATAGGTGTGTGGAGTTAACAATGGTTTGCTGTACCTCTGCTGTCAAGAGCATATTATTGACTAACTCCATGTAGGCTTTCATCTCTGCTTTTTGGACTTCATCCAACCCATCACTGAGAGAATGGCCCTAATGAGGAAAGGAAAAGAAAAGACAACACACATGTAAGAAAGGATATTGGAATATTCAGCAATGCCTGACCCGAGGACCTCTAAAGTCAATGAGCTTTGGCTCACATCCTCATCTCTTACACAGTTCAATAACAAATTACGTACGCATTTTTTACATAGTGTCCTTTAGAATGAAAAAAGAAATCATTGTGATGTAATACAGCTAATCCACAAGAAATATAGCCTATTATCAGTTAGCGGTGAACACAGTTTGAGTGCATAGCATCCTGGTTACTGTTACCTCTGTGGCAAGAAGTAAACACAAATTTACATCTGTGATACAGCTTTACCAACTGCTCAGTGAAAAAAACAATGGTTTTAAAAATACAGAACATGGGGGGAAGCAAGGGCAAATTTAAACAGCATCTGAGACTTCAAGATTTAAACCAGCCAGTTCTGAGTTTCAGAGCTCTGAGACCCAGAGACCAGGCATGTAGAAAACATCTCAGAACCCGGCACTGGTCTGCAGCATAGAATTTACTTCCAGAATTTGAGTAAATGTCAAAGAACAACATTTCCGCCTCAACAAACTCCTATTCCAGAATATCTTACTTCTAAAACGGAACTAGATTTCTACATTGTTTTAAAAAATTAAGTAACATTCCAGAACAGCACACCAAATCAACACAATGCTAAGCAGGATTAACATGCTATTCAGTCACCGATTAAAACAATGTCCTGTTGTTACCTTAGCTTTTACAAACTGGACTATGGGCCCGAGTTCAGATACTACTTGATTTCCCACATGAATAAACGGCACTTTGCCTATAAAATGAGAAATGTATTTTAGCAAGAGGTTTTCATGCACATAAAACATAATTTCCAATTTTCAAAGCAATTAGATATTGGAGGTACACCTGAGTATCAGTGGATTTTTTTCAAATGAGCACAGGTAACACACATCGCTCACCCACCAAACATTTGTACTAACAAACATCCTCCTCCTCCCCCCGAACTTCTATCTACATGCAATATTTGCAACTGTATATTTCAAATTTATTGAGATCTATCAACTTGTATTTTAATAATGGATTTTGCTTTGCTGGAAAGACTTAATTCAATGTTTCTCTGAAGTACAGCTGGGAAATCCCAGGAAAGCAGACAGAGCCCTTGGCTAGTTTTATGACACAACGCGTTCCCACCCTCCCTTCTAACCCACTGGTGGGGAAAGGGCTGCTGAAAGGATGACGGGAGATGTGGCCCTGTGCCCAAAAAAGCAAGGGGGAAGTGCAAATGCACACTCAGCAAGGCAGGGCCTTAACTCTCCCTCCTCCGGTCCTTCAGATGTCCAACGACTGGGCCAGTTGGCTCCTGTTGGCTGCCCCAGTCGTCACCCTCTGGTTCTGAGCAAGCATGTTCAAGTCCCCATGGTCAAACAGGTCCTCAATACGAGACCCACAGCTTCAGGACCTGGGAGGGTTGGCAGAGTGAAAGAGATGCTTCATCATCACAGAAGCAAAATGGGGTTACAGCTTAATACTAGTAAGGCTCGACATCTAGTCTGTGAAGCTGAGCCCTGAGGGTGCAGCAGGGAGCAGGGCTAAAAATGGCCAGTCCTCAGAAAGAGACTGGGAAATAACTGTGTCACTGGTGGAACTTGTGAGGGTGTGAAGGGCTCCCAAGTCTGTACACATCGCTTTTTCTGCTTGGTCACTTTTCTTACATGCAGAACCAAGCCAAAGCTTTGAGGCAGGCAAAGAGGAAGCCCTGTTACACACGGCAAGCCACAAAGAGTGACAGAAGTTGCCTTAAGCCCCTTTTTCCCAGCTCTCAACATGTGAAGCTGAGGGCTCCTGCTCCAATCCACCCTAACCACATTGGTCATTCTGAAAATCTTCATCCAAATGCAACTGACAAACACCAAGTTTAAATTTAAGGCTGAATCTTTTCAGATTACTTACATGATTGACAATGGCCATCAAATGGAGATAAATGCTGGATGTTTTATATTACTGAGCCCATCCTCATGCCCAAAGGCAGCAAACAATCCTGCCCAGCACAGGGGGGCACAGCACACTTACATTCCCACCTCTCACAGTAGGCAAACTCTGCTCTCAATAGACAGCCCGAAGAGCAAGATCAGTACCTGCCACTCTCCAATATCTTATTAGCAATACATTCACCCTCTTCACTGAAACACAAAAACCTACTGTGCAGCCTAGCTCCAACACAGCTGATGCCAACAGCAGATTCATGTTTTTTCTTCTCACTGGCTCCACCAGCCCAAGAGTAATACATGAAGTGCATCACACCAGCAAAGGCTTCATCTGCACCAACACGCTCCACATCGCAGAGGGAAACAGACTCCTCTGAGCCACAGAATTCAGCAATTTCAGTCAGACTGTACTTCACAGGCCAAAACAATCCTTTGGTATTCCTCTTTTGACTCCCTCAGAACAGGTTTTGTCATTATGACGACTATGACATGAATACCAAAATGATTTCTGCTGCTGCTGCTGTGAGACAGGCCGGGGGAGAAGGGAGCAAATGAAAACCTTCACTGAATTACCATTAAGCAATCAAAACATTATAAAGAAAGGAAATGGGGAAAGTAAATAAAAATAACAAGGACTCCAAGAGTAAGGGCAAAAAGAACCTGTATATTTCCACCTATATTTAAAATTGAAGCAGTATTATTTTTCCTCTTGTGCTCCCTGTTTTCAGCAGAGGGAAAGAAGGGTTCAGATCCACATTACAACATCAGATGCCAGGAAGTATGGACATGCCGTGCAGGTGGCAGAGAAGACAGAGTATGCAACTGTCACCAGCCCTACTCCTGGGCGTGCAAAATGCTCCTCTGTGCATGGCTTCAGCATTTCAAAGCTACCTCTATTTACTAATGAATAATTTATATACCTCCATATTTTGCTGTATTTTCACTGCTGCCCAGCAACTGGTTCTTTTTGTGGGTTTTTTTTTCGTTGTTGTTGACCGATGTAGCAGTAGCAGAATCCATACAGTTGCCAGACATACTGACAGGCACTCCCATGTGGCAGGCATCAGCCATAGCCAAGTAATCAGTAAATAAGGATCTTCTCACACAACAAAAACACGAGGAGTGCAAGGATTACCAGATTTTTATGCTCTGCATTCAACAATTCTCTCTGATTTTTAGACAACCTTCTGGAGCCAGCCTCTGGAGGTTTTTGGGTGACCAGTCACCTCCAGCAGAAGGCAGGCTCAGTACCCTTCCAACAGTTTATTATTGGTGGGTTTGGATTTTTTTTCTAGGCAGTCTCATGGATCAGAGGAAGATTTAAAATCATCTGTCACCCCTAACAGTGACAATGCACCCTTCAATCTTCTCCTGTATCAATGTCCTGGCAATCACCTTCCAGACAGGGTAACGGAAGATACTCCACCAGGGTTGTCTCACCCCAGCAATGGGAAAACGTAACAGCATTCACTGGAATATTCCCTGGATGCAGCATAAAGCCACTTTCGGAAACGTAAGTTTTTCTCCTTCAAGACACAACTCTCAGGCAGTTTAGAGAAGGTTTCTGACAGACATTTGAACTGTCTGAACACTATATATAGGTACCGTAGTCACAGTTACACATGGTGCCAACATTACTTTGCATTTGACTATTTTAATTGTTCACAGAGGAGAAACTGCACTGGCGAGGAGGGGGGAAGGCAACCCACACACGGTAGCACTGACCGACTGTTATCAGCAAGACAAGGCGCAGTTGCCATGGTATCAAAATGGAGGTATAACGTAGTAATCTAAATGAAGGCCACACTTACCAGATGGGGACATGTACTCGGCATTTGCCCTGCAAACCACCCGGACTGGCAGATTGCACATTTGCAAAAAGGCCTGGAAACAAAGAGTCGCATTTAAAAAGCATTAATACACCAGTGACAAGTAAGCGCGGTGTTCTCCATACATCTGACTACGTTATAGGTAGTTCTTAGCACATGCTGATGAAGTATAGTTCCTTATATATGGCTTTTAGGAAGAAAGAAGGGTAGGTTAAAGAAAAACAAGGTTTTCTAACTTCCTCAGACAACCGTTTGTCATCCAGTCATCGACTGAATTCTTCAAATGAAATTTCATCTACTTTTACCGGTTTTCTTCAAGATGAGCAAAGAGGCAGTATCTGACAGACACTATTAGTGCTGTGGCTGCACAAAATTAAGTGACATTTTGCCCCTCCTGAAAATCACAGTACTTGCTGCTTCTGGCTAAAGCTGGCTAACCAAGCACACGCTGCGTAACACAGCAAACACCGATAGCACCTTCCCGCGCTATATTTACAATAGCTGCCAGAAGTTTTGCTCTATGATATTGTCAGAGCACAAGTCTGCTTTGGGAGGAAGTATTTATTATCTGTAATTTATGTGAATCATGGAGAGTGGAAGTGATCAATTTACTGTTTCTTTCTACCTGTAACTTTACATTCAAAGCATTCTCAGTGGGATACTGGTTTTTGTCAGCACCTACCATCACGACAAAATCCTTAGTGTGTTTCTGTTGAAATAGCAAAATAACAAGAAAAATACTTGCAATTTGGACAGGACATGGAAAATACGGAACTTCTTGAACCTCTAGAGTCTCTCACAACTCAGGTGAAGTCCTGTCATTTAGTTTGTCTTTGCAATTAGACAGGTCAGTATTCCAAATTCCAAAATTACACCTATTTATTTCTTTACTGGTTGAGGTTAAGAACGCCAACACCATGAAGGCTACCACCATGAAGAAAAATGCTGCTGTAACTTGGCAATTTCTACACGAGCCTCCTTGTCCTGGTTTCAGCTAAGAGAGAGTTAATTTTCTTCAAGAAAGTCAGTATGGGGCTGTGTTTTGGATTTGCGCTGGAAGCAGCGCTGATAGTGGAGATGTTTTTGCTGTTGTTGGGTGATGCTTACATAGACCCAAGGACTTTTCAGCTTCTCGCATCGCCCCGCCAGTGGGATGGCGGGGGGTGCACAAGGAGTTGGGAGGGGACAGACAGAACACCTGACCCAAACTGACCAAAGGGGTATTCCATACCATATGACGTCATGCTCGGTTTGTAAGGGGCTTGGGAGGAAGAAGAAGGGGGGGCAGCGGCGTTCGGAGTGATGGCGTTTGTCTTCCCAAGTAACCATTACGCGTGATGGAGCCCTGCTGTCCTGGGGATGGCCGAACCCCTGCCTGCCATGGGGAGCGGTGAATTAATTCCTTGTTTTGCTTTGCTTGTGCGCCCAGCTTTTGCTTCACTTATTAAACTCTTGTACCTGAACCCACGAGTTTTCTCACTTTCACTCTTCCGATTCTCTCCCCCTTTTCCAATGAGGGGGACTGAGTGAGCGTTTATGTGGTGCCCAGCCAACGGCTGGAGTAAAACCACGACCCTCCTCCAAGCTCTTCAGATTGCCGTATCTAGAAGCAAGCTGCATGCTCACAGCCTTACGTGCTCAGACCCTAATTGCAGACATCAAAGTAACCCAAACCTTAACCTCGGGATTGCACATCTCTGCACTAAATGAGAGCATAAGGCATGAACTAACACTGACATCAGTGCTGCTCCTAATTTTTTGGCTTCTGTAGTACCCATCAAGGAAACAAAAATAACCCAAACAGTCCCTCTCCTCTCCCCTGCGCTCTTCCAAGTCCTTTATTCCCAAACCCTAATCCAAGTGCTGATACAAACTGTATCTAGGGAAAAAAGCCAAGAGCTTTGGTCCTTTTTCAACCAAATCCAAGAACTGCACATTCCATTACAATACTTGGCTCTTGCAGGTTTAGATGACCTAACTAAATCCCAAATCCCAATTTAAAGCAAGGAACTATGGTCACAAGCTGCTAGGCAAGATATTAATTACAGCAGATGAGAGCCCACCTCAGAACTGAGAAGGCTCTGCAAAACCCACCACAAACCTGGTTTTCTACAGCTTTTGATTTCCTCAGCCTAACTCTAATTTAAAGCGCTACCTGGGAGCCAATTATTATACATACACATGCAGAGATACAGATAGAGAGATAGAGAGGGTACTAGTCATGGTCAACACCAGCCAAATACTGCAAGTCCTGCAACACTGAGCAATAAACTGGTCTCTAGAGTGTCAAAATCTCACCCCAACCAGAACCTCCATCACTGCTTAACAGAGCAAATATGACCCAAAGAAAATACAAGGCACTGGCCACATTTGACACCACCCCCCTTTCTAAGTCTGTGCGTCCACCAGAGTCCATCAAAAAGCAATGTTCTTGTTGTCATAGCATCCAAATTCCATGCAAACAATAACACCCAAAGGACCAATTCTTAAACAGGAACTGAAGACATTCATCTGCCTCAGCCCTGGATCTCTTCCTTTGCCGGCTGGCTCTGTAGGATCTAGCAATGTCCAGACCCTTCCAGCTACTGCTATACGCACTATGTCTTCTGCCCAAACTGAGGCATCATATGCAACTTTTTTTGGAAATAGCTAAGAGACAAGAAGGCAGAGACTTCAGTTTAGATTAAGTACATACTCCTACGCCATTGGTGGACACAGTGTAACCCACCAAAACCATATGCTCTAACTCAGATGGTACACAGACTTGTTTTTTTCTAAAAGTTCTACCAGTAGCTAACATCTCCTCAACAGTACTGTGTTGCAGTAGAACTGATGGCATCAAACAGCAGCTTCAAAGAATTTCATCTTTGGGTGGGAGGAGTGGAATGAACTTGTACCATACTACTTAATCAATCCTCAGCTGTTGAATTTCATCTCAAAAATATGTGCTGTTTCATTTGGTCTAGACTTACCAAATGAATTTCCTTCGTAGTAAGGCACTAAATTAACTCTGCAATTCTGCATTAAGCTAGAGATGAATTTTGTAACCACCATGTACTATTCTCCCTGCAAGTTCAGAATAAAACAAGTCTGAACTGCGCTGGAGTTAGGGCAACACATGAATAACTGAAAGGCTTGTAAGTGCAGAGACACATTTAAGCAAAATGAGGTGAATCAGAGAACTATTTTTACTTTCTCATATCAGTGTGTCAAAAATGAGACATGCTGGCAGAGAACACTTAGATTACATGAGTTGCTTCAGCAAATTATTGCCTACGGTACATCGTACTGTACATTGGCTCCTACATAGTACAAGGTTTCTACTAAAACCACAGTTTGTGACTGTGAAAAACAGTTCTCAGTATAGAGGCTAAACCATAAATAAAAACTTTCTCAGTGTAAAGAGTTCAGCCAAGTTTCCATTAAAAATCTGAACCTGACCTTTCTCTCCCTCCTTCTCCTCAACAAACATCCACAGAACAAGGAATATGGACCTTTATTAGATTTGGCAGGGAAACTCTACCTCAGTCTCTGGCCTAGCGCAAAGGGGATTGAGAATACGTTGCCATTTCAGCCTCTCGGAAATGCAAACACACCGGGTCCGTGCGCCTCTTTTGCACTTTGTAAAGAAAAGTGGAGAATCAGTATTGAGCTCTAATGTGGGAACAAATATCTAAATAAAAATGTTCACTACCTTGCATAATAAGGAGCAGATTCTAGAAAGCCTAGAAATAAGTCAGTCTACTCTCAGTGAGGTTAAAAAAAAAAACAAACCCTGAAGTAAACATCAAACCAAAAACCTGAGAAAAATTCCTCGGAATAGTCATCTCCAATTCTGATTAACATTTTGTAGAGTTTAAGAAACGGAACAGTGATTCAAAATTAGAACTGGGCAAATGCATCTGGTTCTGCGTTCACCCCAGCAGTCCTCCTGCAAGGTTTAGAAACACTGATCACTGGAGCGGCCCCTCCAGCAGCCTTACAAGGCCCGTTCCAGCAACCCCTTCAGCAGCCACGTGCCAACACCCATTCCACTTCAGCCTTCATCTATAATTATGATCAGCTTTAACACAAGTGGTAAAATAGTAATGAAATAGAAAACCAAGAAAAAACAGAACAGTGAAAGAGATTAAGACAAAATAATTTAGTGCCATACAATAAACTTAAAAAATTAAAAACCTGCTATTATGTCTTTAAAAAGACAGAATCCCAAGGAATTAAAAGAGCAGTATGTTGAACTGTAATTTGTAGCCAAACCACGACCTATTCAATATTAAGTGTTCCTTAAATATTGCTCTGCAGAAAAATGAAGGAAAGCTCCACAGTATGAGAGAAGTTTAATCCCTATCCTCTACACTGATGAACTAATCATTACCTAGGAGAAGTAAGCCAGTATCCATTTCTTGATCCAGCTTAAATTAATGGTCCACCAGATAGCCTTCAAGTTGACTAAAAATACGACAGTACTATCACAAACTATGAGAGCTCAGCCTAAGAAATAAGCCTTACTATTTGCACTCCTATGAGAGTACTTACATTCTTTCACCGATGTGACTGATAAGCTTTGGAAATTATTAGTACTAACAACACAGGTGTGTTTTACTTTTCCAGCACAGTGAATGCATTTCATATTTATGGAAATTATGGTTTCATTTAGAAAAAGAGATGGACGAGGACTGTGACCAAAGCATTTTTATAAATATCCACTGCCAGAAAAACTTCTTTTTTCTGATGCATTCAATTAGATAAAATAGATTTTAGGCAATAACTGATTTTAGACAACAAGTGGCATGAACTATTGTTGCAATTGACACAGAGCAAAGAAACCCTACAGAGAGAATACAGGACAGAGCAGTAATTTTTTGAGTCTTTATCTCATTTAATGCTTTAGCCCAGCGATCAAGGGAGGATTTGTTCCCTTTTTGACCAGTCATGGAGAATGTCAAGAACTAGCACATTTGGTGTGCAGATGGTATCAGACTGACATGGCTTCCAACTCTCATAAAAGATGCAGTGGAACAGTGATTATTCCAGCTCAGAGCACCTCGTTTCCCTTTAGGTACCTCACACATATAATTTGAGCAGGCAAGTAAACCCTTGTTTTTCTTGTGAGAGAAACCATCAGCAAAAGGGAGTGAGCTCAGCTCCTCTGAGTGCTTTCGGAGTGAAGGGCGAGAGATTGAAGGTTGAAACCACTCCAGTGCAGTTCCGCTGAGATTTATGAAGATATCAACACCCCTTCAAAGACACAGCATCAAAAGCTGAGCAATCTGAAAGATCAAGGGCCTGGGCTTATTCTGGTACATCAGAGATTATTGTTAACATCATAAATTTGGCTAATCAACTTAAAAAGGGACTGAAAGGGGCCAACTGAATTCCAAGTGACACATAAGCTAGTTGATCAAGCCCTAGTGAAAATTCACCTAAAAATGGTAAGCTAGACGCTAACAGCAAAACTAGAAACAAGACACTTAGCTGAGCACAGCCTGACATACCTTGCAAGAATGCCTGTAATTCCAAAGAACAGCATTAAATTTCCTGCACTCCGTTCCGGGGGGAAAAAAAAAAAAACCTGTACTAGTACAGAATAAACAGAGTGACTATCGTAGGCCACAACCTGGATCTCCTCCAGCACCTAGGATTCTCAAACAATAATGCTACAGCAGTTGCAGTCTTTTGGGGGGGGNGCAGGGGGAAGCTCTCATGTCTGTAGCAAAACTGGTACATATTACTTCATCTAAAGTTTTCTGGTCCAAAGTAAAGATGTTCACTGAAAATGTTTACTGATACTCTGAAAACAACTCTTACAAACAAACTCTAAGCAGGGAAAGGACAACTGAGTTCCTGCTGGAAAAGATAAATGCTTAACACCTACCCAAAGAGTTAACTATCAATTCATAAAGAGGAGGGCTTAACCTTCTTTCCCCTTGCCCACGTTACAGAAGATCCAGAGATGAGTGCCCAACAGACTTTACACAAATAAAGTGAACTTCATTCAAGCATAAATACACAGAATTCACTACAACTGAAGGACATCAAACCAAAACGCTCAGGCTTTTAAAAAGAATGAGTAATTTCATGGCTCATACTAGTTAATGCAGCATAAAACAAGGGTAATGAAATCTCAGATTGGTAAGAACTGAGTTTATTCCCCTGGCATCAGCAGGACCACCTCCTTTATCGATACGTTCCACTGATTAATTGCATTTCTGTAATTTTAAAAACAGGGACCCGACTTCTTGCGCAGCATAGACATTGATCAACGATTAGAGCAGACACTTGGAAAACTGACCAGTTTAGTAACTTATCTTCAATACAATGTCTGCTGCAAAAATTTTTCTCAAAGTTATTTCTGAAACAAAGTGTGTCCTTTCTTTGGATGAGGTTAATGTGAGAAACAGATAAAGGTATTAAAATATAAAGATTTGGCTTAATGAGGTCTGTCAGCTTCTCTCCCACGCATGCTCTACCTCTTCCCCGGAGTCTTACACTCTCCCCTTCTCACACTCTTCTAGCCTCTCTACCTGTAGCATCACCTACTCTTCCAGCACCTGGGAAGGGAAGGGAGATACATGAACAATGTATTTTTAGCAATGCAATCTCTCTTCTTCCAGACTGAAAGCACCGAGTCTACAAAGTTGCTATTACTTGTTTGCACCTTGTTTTTAATGGGAGACTTTGCCATAGGCAGGGAGGTGGAGAGCTACTGCAAGCCCGTGAGGAGAAACAGGAAAGGGAGAAAAAAAGGTGCCACCACATGAATTATGTCTGTCGTTCCCTGCCCTCCCAATATTTACTGATATAGACTAGGGAAGAAAGAGTGGGAGTGAGGACAATGAATTAAAGAGAAAGAATGGAGAAGGCTCTCGGTGCCTGTCCTGCCCTACCACACTTTGATCCACACAGGACTATGGTTTGCATTACACTGCCTTCTCCTCCCAGAGTAGTAGCATGAGCCACTCTGTTTTCAAAGTCAGTACAGAACAAGCAAGTTCATACTTTTGCTGTAAGAGAACGAAGTATCAGCAGCTATGTGAAAAGGGCTGACAGAAAGCCTTGAGGTGACACTTGTTACAAAATTAATCAACAACCTTATGCCTATCATTCATTTCAATCATGGCAGAAGGCACCTCCTGTCAAAATTATGGAGTACATTTAGAACAGCAGTATTGCTTAAAGGACACAATCAACTTACGGCTGGTTTTGTTTTCTTATAGCCTGCCCAATTTCAAATTCAAAATGTAGGTAGTATAATGGATTGTAATTACCTAAAAAAAATAATCAGAGCAGTCACCTTTGTGCTGCTTTCGCACAGTTCAAAAGCCCAGAGCCCAGAAACCACAGTCAGCCCCAGGGCAACGCACCCCACCCTCCCCTTCCTCTTCTCACACAACTGACATTCTCATCTCCGCTGCTGCTGCTGCCGCCCTCAAAACAATGCAAGAAAGTGATGCCATTGTGTCTTCCTATGATGACAAGGATGGAAAATTACTGTGCATGAAATACAATGGGAAGGAATAACAGAAGGGAGGGGGAAGCTTTGTATTTATTCCCACAGTTAATTGTTCCAGATGCCATGTTTACTCTTGCTCTCCCTTCCTCTTTGCCCTCCCCAGCTAAAGAAGGGCCGTTTGGACACTGTCCGTTGGAAACATAACACACATCGGGCAGCGAATCACCCTGTCAGAGCTCCATCACAATGCTCTTCTCTTCCCCTCCAGTCCCTCCTCAGAATAATACATATGAGCAAACACATATACTCATTAAAAATGAGTTACAACTTGATGTAAATCATATCCAGATTGCAGTTTTTGAGATCAGAGGCAGGAATGAAATTACTTATGCCAAGACTCAAATAGTTCACAACTTACGTCCCCACATGAGGAACACCATTTTCAGATGGCACACTCCAGGCTTCATTTGAAGAAGATATATTCATGATTAGTTTTTAATAAAGAACGAGCCATTCCAAGCCATCTCTCATTCAGCAGCACTTCTAAAAGCGCTCGCACAATACTGTTGTGAGAAAAGAGTGAAAGGCGTTTTCTGTTTTCATTTTTACATTATTTCATGAGCATACAAAGGACAATATGTGATGACAACTACAGAGTTATTCTCTACTTTATTGCAAGAACACATTTTAAAGTTAAAAACCATGAACAAATCTACAGAATAATTCAGTTTTCATATCAAACAGTTGCAGACCCTGTAACTGAAATAGTGTGTCTAAGGTTATAAATGAAAACTGTTCAGTATCATTCTTTGAGTGACAGATTAAATTCCTAATCCAGTTATGGTAATGGCCACATTTGTAGTTTAACATAAATTAAGAGCTTAATTATATTTGTGACTATTTTAAACAAAATAACAAATTCCTTTGTACCTGTAAACGTAATTTATAGCAAAGCCACGTTCATTCTCCAAAACAATCTATTTTACACTGCAGCACAACACTGCTCTAATGGCATAATGTAATTCTTGCTGTAGAATGCGGAAAGAGTAGATTCACTGGTAGCACTGAGGTTTTGAAGATAAATGAAGATGCTATTCATTCAGGGGTAATTTCATCTTAGAACTATATGAAAGATGTTTCACTCACAAACAGTACCTGTATGGCTTGGGATTTAAGCATGTTTTCAGCTACAACGCAATGCTACTAGATTGATTATGTTGATACAGCATTTCTCATCATGAAGAATTCCAGCTTTTATTCTCTTAAAAAAAAAAGAGATTGTCAGATTTTCATTTCCGTACTAAGCCTTTGTTCAAGCCTCAGCAACAAGTTCAAATTTCTGCTAATGTTTTGTCTAGAGAAAAAAAACAAACCACAATTCATACACATACACACAAAACATCACATTTCTGTTGAGGGCAATTAATCATGCGTGATTTACACATTTATTTGATTACTTGTTGAAGTAAATAAGCAGTTGGTCTGTGTAACACAATTTTAAATTGCCCAAACATCCTTCTGTCATTCAGGACTAAGAACAGACAATTCTAAATGCACTTCCCTGGAATGTATTAAGACCACTTACAAGGACATCAATTGCACAAGCAATTAATACATATCTTAACATAATGAGCTGCAGAGTCTATAACCTCAGGATAGCTATGAGAATTTCCACAGTCCTGAACATTTTACACAGCCTTTTAAGCAAGACACTGAGACTACCTGCATAAAGATTTCAGAAGAACCTGTAATAACAGATGCAGTCTCAACATCCACATTCCTCCTCCCGACAAGTTGAAACAGTGCACAGAGATGCTCCACGCTGCCATCTGAGGCAAGAGGCCTGGCACAGCACAGCTGTATTAACCCCCTCCCTCCTCCTCAGCCAGAATCCACCCAGGCACTGACCAAAAAGGCTTTACCTGAACCAGGCGTAATAGGGAGACAGGGCCTGGACAGCTTCTCTGCTTCAGCCTGGAATATACTCTCCTGTGGTAATTCAGTTTAATCCAGTTAAAACTCCATTTTTCCCTCCTTCAAGCTGTGGAGTTATTTTGTTACTGAAATGTAGTTGGGTATTCGCTTCTGGTTTTTGGTGGCTTTTTTTTTATTATGATAAGATTGATAAGCAAGAATACTGTGTAATGGAAGGTGTACAATAAATACGCAGAGAACGGTTTTAACCATGAGTCATGTCACCCAGAAGGTGTATGTGTTTTCATTAGTTTTAATAGGAACACCTGAACACCTCATAAGAAGAATAGAGCCTTCATTCTACATACAACATTCTCTTTACTGTAGCTGGATAATCATTACTGGTTAGTATTTTCTCTCGATTTTAATTCCTTTGCAGTGAAAATAGAACTTCATTCAATATAAAGATTTTGGAGCCTAAGATCAAATGGGCTTCAACAGGCTGTATAATACACTACTGCTAGTTACTAAATGAGTGCAAACACCAAGATGTACCAGAGATAATGCCCTAGCTCCTTTGAAGCTATGCTGCATTTTCACAAATACAAAGAATCTGAACCCAGTAAAAGACAAAGGAATTGTCAATTTAGTCTGTTTCCAAGAAGAACAATGGGCAGAAAAGGAATTTAAAAAAACAAACAACAACAAAAAATGCCTACCAGAATCAGCAGAGAGGTTCCACAAGATGTGACAGATTATTTTTGTTTGTTTGCTTGGTTTTTAACTATTGAAGGAACTACCACAGTTACTTAGCAATTCCCAAAAGACTCTGCCCTCGCCTCTCAACTGACATGTAGCTGTAGTCAGGAGTCCAGATTTCACTGCACAATGAGAAGTCCTAAGTCCGACCATTATTAAAACAGGAAGACCCAACCAACATTCCTGTGTTCAATCTGCAGCCCTCAGTACTCATTAATTCAAACAAAATGCCTGCAACAGTCTTTTAAACCTACACTGAGAGTAACTTGCTCTGCTCTGCAGGCAAGAGGTACATGAAATGCCATCTGTATTGCAAGGTCATCAGTTTTAAAACAGTCAACTTTTACTCTCGCTAATTACTCACCACGGCATTGGATTTTATTCTTTATTTTATATGTAGCTATCTGCATTTATGTCCTCTGAGAGCTATCCCAGAGTAGCAGTACGAAGAGATGCTGTAAGGAGATCTTGAGAAAGATCTGAAAGACTGTTGCAGCACTTGTGAACCATGTTCCTTAAAGATCTGACGGCAGCTGACTCCATATGCTCTTTTGATCAGAGAGACTCAAAATTCAGATGCATTTTCACCACATGGAAGTTCAACAAGCCATAAACAAGCTATGTATCTGCTCTGGTGATATTCATGCGCCCAAAATCAGTAACAGGGGGAAAAGGAATGGCAATAGTGGGGAAAAAAGTCCCAGGTACCAGCTCTTATTTCTCCTCCTGATCCCCCATTCCCATTTCTTCCTCAGGAAAAGACACACACACACATCCCCCTGACCTCACCCCTTCCCCCACAAGAAAAAAACACCACCAGCAAAAAGATATCCAGTAAAAAGATGAACAACCTCTCATCAGAATAAAAAGTAAATTCTAAAACAGAAACTCAGCAATTTCCTTATGCAAAACACCAGTACATTTAAAGCTTTCTGATCACTAAGCTAGTAATAAATAACTACAGATCCTAGCGTGATTTCAAAATGGATCAGAGAGACCAAGGATAGCTACTCTTTTGCAGTCACAGCCATGTTACACAGATTCTTCAAAATAGATACGATCCCCAATACAAAATTGTTCTATAAAGTTTAAGATCAGATATCTACCAGAGCCATATTTATAGTCATGGCTACTATCAGCTGTCCAGCTAGAGAATATTGAAGAGAAACAAGCATTTTTAATATATTATAGTTAATTTATCATCTAAATGACATGTGTAGGATAACAATGGACTGGAAACAGTAAAACAAAGTGATGCATTAGAAAAGGAAATTTTAGGGTTATGTTGTTGTTTTTTTTGTGTTTTAAATACAATCCACACCTATACATATTGTTAGATGTTAAGAAAATTCATGAGAACCACAAAAAATGGAGGAGTTGGAGTAAAAAGGAACACCAAGATCAAGTGAGCAACAAAAACACTTATTTGCTTTACTGTGAGGCACAATACAAAACACACTGCCCAAACAAATAAACACTGCCTTATTTATTTGACTTATCAAAGATGAGTCACCTTTCCAGCAAAGGATAAAGGTACCTTCTTGCTGCGATGTAATTTACTGTTAGAGGTATTTCCTAGATTGTCATATGGGGAGGAAAAAACTTAAGAGATCCCGGAAACAATTACCATGATCAAACGACCCTAATCTTTCTACCTCTAACATCAGTTACAGTCTCCAAATGTCCCACTTTGGCTAAATGAGATGTGACCTTTTTGGACAGCCCTCCGAGGCTGCTGCTCTGAGCTAGACCACACACAAAAAGCAAGAAGCAAGGGAACAGTGCAGTTCCCTACTACGCAAAGCAGCAGCGAAGTTGCTTTGAAGAACAGGAACCTTATAGATATCTTGCTCACCACCACTTCTGACAGCCAGGCCCTCTCTACTAATGGGGAAAACATCCCCTTGAGACTTGGGGTTACTGAACCTAACAGGTTAATGGAGTTTACACAGACTTCACAGCCACAGACGTGCTTTTTAGTCAATTAGAGATGCAAGTTTGTCAATTATATGGACTATTTCTAAAAACCACACTGGATCTGAACTCTATATACATGATGAAATTGAGAAAACCTATCAGAAGCATACAGAGATTTGATGCCCACAGCAGGAAGCAAATATGCCTCCAGTCTAGGGCAGTACTAGCTTTGAGAATTAAATAACCAGCAAGCATCAGGCAAGACGTTACGAGAGGAACTGGCATACCAGGTGACAAAAGATGGGAACCGTGCACAGTTCCCGGAACAGGTAGACAATCAGATACTGTACAAACACAGACCAATACAAATATGAGTACAAGCAGCAGCACTCTATAAGACTCTCAAAATCCTCATGTCCTTTAGGCTCTGGCACTTCCATGACAATGTAAAGCACATCAGATGCAGGAAATAAGTAACTGATTTTGACAGAAATAATTCTTAAACTATTCATTTAGCTAATTATAGTTACTTTAACTAGATAGTAATTCAAAAAAATAAAATGAAATTAACATCTTTAGTTTAGAAAAGATGACATTTTACCTGAACAGCAAGGGAAGATGCATTATCAGAAAGCAAAATTTGTTCCTCTGTTGAAAGAAAAAAAAACAAAACACAAAAAAACACAATTACAAAAAACACTCAGCCCACTTAGCTACTGACCTGTAACTGTAAGCCATTCTGGGTTGCATTTCTTAAGCATAAAACAAGGAGCACATATATAATTATTATGCAGCTGGACTAGAAAACCTGTGATATGAATATTAAAAGAAGAGGGAAGGAAAAAAAAAAAAGAATACGAGGAATATTTCTCCTGCAAATGCAACTGCATTTATCATACATTACCACCAATGTACAATAAAAAAACACTCACAACTAAAAACCAAATGCTTGCGTTTTATGCCAATTACTCTTCTTCTAATCAAAGTTAAATAAAACCGCATCTTCATAACTCCTCTGGCTAAAAAGTAAAAGCATTCAGAAACCTATAAAAGCGGCTTGCAGTTAATATTGCACACTGTGTCTAGGTCTGTCACACAAAAGAAAGATGACAAGTTCACTGCAATAAAAATTCCATGCTTAGAAGACTAGGGCTGCTACCTATTAGTCTTCATTACTTTGCAGTCTTCTGACAACTGTAGCAGGCTGCTGAGCCCCAAATGGGGGCCATAATGTGATCTGATGATATATGAAGAGCTGCTAAAGGGAGCCTGAACCATCCTAGCCTATACATTTTAACAGTTCCTTTTTACTGAGAGCCCACTTTACCACAAGACTTCAAAAATCTGCTGCCTCAGCTATTGGTGCAGTAAATCTGCCAACTGTGCCTGCAACCACATCATTTTACACTGCCTACAGCAGCCAATATAATGAGTCAATAATAAACCAAGGACCTTATAGGCCATGAATAGCTGGTTTATATTGGCAGATGCAAGCGCAGCTAAACCTCTGACCAGACAAACAACACAAAGGACTCTTTTAACAGTTTCTGTGCTTCCTTGCAGTTAATTATCCTAGTGCATATTTAAAGCGTTTTCTAAAAATAAAGTAATTATTAATTGCAAAAGCCAGCATACCCACCCTTCAGTTGCTGATACAACGCAGCATTTTCAGGCCAAGGCTCTGCGGCTGTGGAAAGGAGAGGAATTAATTAAGCAAGCCAAATAACAACGTGCCTGCAGATGCTAACTGAACACGAATGTTACCTAGAGCAGGAACTCAAACTGCAAAGATGGTGATGCAAGATTTAACCTGCCCTGAAAATATCCCACTGTCACTTTCTTTTCCCGTACTTCTGTCCTGCCCACAGGGAACAACACAGAGCAGAAAACTAAGTCCCAAAATGTAATGTTGCAAGAAAAGCAAAATTTCAAGCTACATTACTGGATGGCCTTGTAATTCTCAAGCAGCTAAAGCAGGTATTTTCCCTCCACCATAATGACATCCTCACGCACAGTCCCATCACAATACTGGCCACTCTCAAGAGCAACTATTTATTAAGGTACTAAACAAAGAATTCTGGAAAGAACAGAACAAGACAGAGAGACAAGAGGCACAAACCTTCAAAGCAAGTGTGAAGAATGCTTTGGGGAAATGAAAAAGCTTTCTGCCTTATCAAGATGTGTCCTCAATGGTCCTATATAATACCCACAAAGCCAGGTGCTTGGGCATGTCAGAAACCTACCCACCAGGACAACTGGGACTGCCTATTGCTTTAAATGATGTACTGGTCAATCCTAAAATGGAAATGTGCATATGCATTTAAAAAACTGCATCATCAGTTGTTCAAAATAGTTGAACAGTTGTTAAAAAAAAAAAAAAGGCAAGGAAATAAAAGACAATTACATCTTCCAGTTGAGAACTGTTGCACTTAATCAATCATACACTGCTTGAATCTATGGGAAGGCAAAAAAATAATTAGTACTGATTTACTGTTAATGGTAGCATTAAGATAACAGGTCATCACATTGTTTTGTCTCCATTAAATTCCTTGTTAATGTCTGATTAGAAATCTATTTTTAAATACCAATTCAAACCTTTCATTCTACCCAAACTATCTACTTGTAAACAAAATTAATGCTCTAATCACATAAATTTTTTTTTAAAGCAATAATGTCTATAAATAGCTCTGTGGGATTCAAACAGAAATATGCTATTGCCTTCAGTAAGGTCATTCTCTGTGTCTCTGCCCTCCAAACTCAAAGAAAAAAAAAATGCAGAATTTTTAAACTATCATTCTTTTTGGATGCTCCTGAAGTATTAACTTTTATGGAAGTCACACAGAACTGTAAAGCTTCTAACATTGTACACAGTTTTGCAAAGGTCACTGCCTCTAACATTAAGGCACGAAGCCTATCCAGGCTATACTAGTATGGGCATGAGAAAGCAACTAATCACATTTAAGTGTCATGAAAAAATGTTTTATGTTTTATTGTAGCAGTTATTGGTTTTACACCCCTCCATTAAAGTTTTGCCCGGGAGAAAAAATTCTTGAGGTGGAAGTACATTTACTTCTTTAAATGAAAAGAGACGAAGATAATGTCTGCGGTATTACAGTCTTAACTGTTTAAAATAATTTATTTAAGGTACATTTCTTCAGGTCCACTGAAGTACTGCATGAGCAAATGAAATTAGGAAAGTAAGAATGTTACTACCATATTTTACCAAACTTATCAGTGCTGGACTCTGAGATAGTTACAGAAGTGCCTAAGTCACCGAGGTACACTTACCTTGTAAACACTCCAGCCAAACAGGGAAAACATCCTTCTTACATGGTACGGAGAACTTCAAATTGCATGAACCCATTTCTACTGAAAATTTTTGCCTGATTCTCTTCAGACTGAAATGTCAGATTCATATCTAATTCTTGGATTCTGGCCCAAATTGGAAGTGGCCTATTTTTACATAAGCACACGGCTGAAATATTTCAGGCACACAAAAATCAAGTGACCTTTTCATTTTTCAACAAAAGAGCTAGGTATATTTCAAGAAATTCAAATACAAATTCCAGTCTGATCTTGGCACTAAGCTATATGTAGCCATGAATATACATATATAGAGAGATACAGATACATATAAAAACCAAAACAGCTTCGTGGCACACAGAATCCAAACCTACACCGCTGCTAAGGCATGCTGTATCCACGCTATAAACTAAAACACGAGTATTTTTTATCATTTGTTTGCCCTTATCAGTTTAAATTTTACTTCCACATTCTACTGATCACATACAGATTTTCATGAACCGTATCTACTGACCCTAATTTTTTTAGTCATGATATGAAGTCTTTATCCCATACTCTTAGGAGCACATGCTCAACTTGAGGGCAGGAAAGGACATGGGTAGTTTAAAATCTTTGCATTCACTCATTCACAGTTTAGTTGTATACTACTATACGTCTTTTGACAAGTAAATGAAACGAGGACAAACAGCCACATGAAAATCTCAGCTTTAACTATTAATACACCTTAAACTCCAAATTTCAGCAGTTCTAAGTAAATGACAGAATAATACCTCCTGCACTTGGCACCTGGCAGTCTCCAGAAGGAGGTCACAATTCTGACTGTGTTTGGACGAGGTGGACACACGCCCAAGGGCCTTGACCCAAGGCCTTCAGTTCTTTGTATGCAGATCAGATAAAAGATAATTGACTTTGCTATCACTGTGTAGACTGGATTTTAAAACAATCAACTTCACATTAAGATTCATGTATTATGACTCGTATTCTAGCAAACATATTCTGCAGAATGCATTCAAATTGCATGCAGCAGATTGTGTTCAACAACATTGGAATTACACACACAAAGACTGTGCAATCCTCTGGAATCTTCCAATTTCTACTCAGTTTCTTCCAAGATGTTTAGAGTATGAAATATTTTTTTCTGATGGAGCAAGAAGTCTAAATACACGCTGCTACATGAGATGTCCAGGTTCGTAAGATGCAGGCTAAACTCAAACATCAGCTCCCAAGCCACCTTCAATTAGCTGTAAGGTGCAAACATGCAGCTAAGGGAGACCAGAACCCCATTGGGGGAAGAGAGGAGGAGGAATCACTGAATGGGATGTCGCATGCCTCCACAAGAGGAGAAAGTGTGTAACATCTTTAACGTACGGCAATGACTCTTGCCTTATGAATGTAGGTGAAGACATAATTTGTAGAATAATAGGCACTAATATTACACGCTGCTTCAGTTCTGTCATATTTCCAATCCATCAAGTTGATTAATGCTATAATAACTCCTCACAAACTTATCATTTGTGCACTAATGAAGTCAAATCCAGTTTATCCTTCGGCAACTATAACCTTCTGGTCTGTAGATGTTCGTTTCCCTGCTAACCACGGCTACTGTGGTGCTAGGTATATAAAGCGAAAATTAACAAATGTGATGTCAATTCAGTTTCAGAAGCTTTCAACACAGAATCACATTTATGTGTTGGATCCTATGCAACAGACATTTTTATCATTAGCTGCTCACAGGATGAAATAACTGCCTGGAAGTACGCCTTACAGGAACAGCTTCTCTACATATCTTAAGGAACTATTTGGTTCTTCCTTCTGCCTCCATAATCAGAGGAATTACTATTGTGTGGTTTTCAATGGATCTGTCTCTCAGGCTTGCGGTCTTTAGTAGAAGTTGTTTTCCCACCCTCCTGAAACTTTTCCCATGCTTAACAAATTCAAATATTTAGTCTTTCATGTGGATTGTCTGCTGTTCATTCAGGATAAGCAAGCCTCATACTGTTGTATTTCCCTACTTCTCCTCTATCATACTGCTTGTTTTAATGCCAGTTATAGGAAAAAAACATCTGCAGGACCAGTCCTACCTGTTAAATTTGGTTGAAATGAGCTTTGAGTTCAAAAGTTACTGGCAAGTGAGAATTAAAGGGAGATGGACACAGAAAGCATCACTGCATAAGCCTTGTGATCCTAGGAGCTGAGAATTCAGCAGACGCAGCATCACAACAACCAGCGAAGTCAAACGGCAAGTAGACCACCTACATAAAATCTTCTTTGTTTTTGTGGATGACTAAAAATGCATGAAAATTTCACTAAGTTCAAAATGTTTGTTAGTCAAAGTGTTTTACTTATTTACTTTACTTAACATTTTAGCATACAAAACGCAGATTTCAAAGTGTTAACAAGGTTCTTAGTCGTCAAATTAGACTTTCAGAAGAAAACCCTGTGAACTGGTGCCTTGCACGTTCCCAGTGGAGTTTTAATTACTCAGGTTTGTAACTATCTATTAAAACAGATTCCTAGACTCCTCCCCTGTCATGTCAGAGAATTACCTAAAAAATCTATCATTTCTGCACAAAAACTACCAAAACACAGAATAAGTCGTGACAGTCACATCAAATTCTTTCCCACTAAAAATGTATTGCATTAGGTGCATTTTTAAGATTTTGTGGTAAAATGTTTTACTTGAGCAACATTAAGGCCAGAGACAGATATTCAAATAGCATTTTGATTTCAACGTTTCCAGCTGTTTCAGACTCTCATTTCAATAATAAGACTTTATCCACTCAAATACTTTTGGGACAGCAAGAGAGGAGAATGCATATATGCTGTAAGAAGAGATACTTAAGAGCACTCTCAACAGGGGATCAGAAGCTCACCTGAGGCCTACACACATCTCAACTTCAACTAAGGCTCTCAAAAGTGGACATATTATACTTGTACACAGGTGAATTTTAATTCAAAGAACAAGAGGCTAAAATAAGGTTTCCCCAGTGTAGTCTGTGCAAGAGGAAGCAGCACATTCCCAAGATGCTCTACAGTGCCTCATCCCCATCAATTCCTTGTACAGGCTATTCAGAGCATCTTCATGAGTGTACAAAACTCTGTTTCAACTCCTGAATTACTGGGAAACTATTCATCCTGTGTCTGTACTGCCTGCGTGGATGGGGGAAACAGACATTTTCATCCACTTTCCCTAAGCACCTTCACGATGATGAAAGAGACATAATGAAATAAATGGTTTACAGTTATGCCTTTAATCCTGTTATTTTAAAAAATAAGACTCTGACTGTGAAAATGAGAAGACATGAAATACTTTGCATCTTAAATTGTGGAACATGCTAAACAATTTAGCCGTTTCAGCACTCTAGTATGAATAGCTGTTTCAAGAAGTAGGGTATGTGGCGTGGTTTGCCCAGCTAGTCTGCCACTCATTCAGCACACTTGTTGTCAAGCTGCAGCATACTTAAATATCAGCCACAAAAGCCAGAGACCTCTGGATCCAAGAATCAAAATGTTCCCTCCTGCACAGGAAATTCAGTTATCAACAGGTTAAAAGTTTTTGTAGAAAAACACTCAACTTGAAATTAGGTTGTTCCTGGCTCTTGGTAGTACCATATAGAATGTCAGTGGGGCAAGAACATTTTTGGAAGGCAATGCAGATAGAAATAATTTTCTGCTATAAAACTAGCCTATGCCTAGTAAGAATCAGGGCTAAAGAATTAACACCAAATGTTACTACCCTGTTTTTTATTTCTTAAGCACTGAAACTGCAGAGTGAGAAGTAAATCAAGATAACCTCTGCCCCAAATCTTCTATAAACTAAAATTTACTGAATTCTCAGTATGCCAGCAATTTACCCTTTGATATCGTCTTTCTGCTTTTCTAAATGAAGTACTCAGTCAACTAACAGTCTGTTCCATGCAGTTCATCGTGTGCTATTGTGTAGGTGAGGCTAGGACCTGGCCGGAGAACATTTGGTCTTCTCAGAGCCATTTCCTGAAATGTTAAGAAGTTTATGGGTCGTATAGAAATAAAGACTATTCCTGCTCTAAAGTCACCACATTTGCATGGATCATTTTCCTGTCTGTTATATTCTTCTTAAACACTTTGATATTAAACTTGCATAAAAAGAGAAAAGCTAAAACATCTGTATTTACCAGTTTGGTTCACACAGCATTAAAGGCCTGTTAAAACAACCAGGAGGCAAGATATCCTCTATTAAAAAACAAACAACAAAAAAGTTGGCATTAATTTGAATCACTGCATTGCAATATTACAGCTGGAGAGATTAACTTACACATTATTTCCACATAGTTTCCTTCAGCCTCTCCCTAGGTACAAATTTGATTAAATTATAATGAGATACCTCAAAACGGGTTTCTCACAAGAGTAAACACTAAAAAGAAATTCAGTCTTACATCTGGGCAACATCCACATCCAACAACATTACTTACAAGTCTCCAAACATTATGCAGCAAACATCATAACGATCAGCAGGAAAACAGTTACCCTTTCTGGCTTCCCAAGACTGGTGCTATGGGGGGACTGGCCGCTCACTGTGTTCTAGATGTAGTAACCCAAAGAAAACCGCATGGAAAGCTATCCCACAGAGTCCAGAAGAGAGGATTATTGGCTGCTTGATGTTAAGATGCATTAAAAAAAAAGGCAGATGATCACTTCATTCTCTTTTCATAATACAAATCAGTCATATTTGCAAGTAGCAATACATTGTTTAAGAAGAAAATGCCAGGAATTTATGTGTTTCTATATCCTTATTACAGGAATTAAGTGGAGAGGTATATCTTGATTAATACAGTGAAGCTGCAGCCACTTTGGAACCAAAGCAGTTAAAAATATACATCTCATACATATATGATGATCAATAAAGGAAGTATGAGAAAGTTGTGAATTAGCTGCCTTAAGACCCACCAGTTCAACCCACCCACACTGAGTACAGATCAATTTCATGTAATTGACCTGATCCTGTAAACTAACAAGGGCCAAGAAAAAAGTGAAAGCATCAGCAACTCCTTGGCTCTGCTGACAAAGGACCAAAAAGTGTTTCACAGTGCCTTGCCAAATGAAAACTGACTTTCACACAAGTTAAACAGTATGTGTCAAACCATCTATCAAAGTTACATCATTTGCTTAAATCCATCCCAGATCTCCTTCATACAGATATTACAATTCAGATAAATCATGACTGTTCAGTAATTATTGATCAAGCAACGTAAAGACTCAATCTCAGCAGCAATTTTCAAACCTGAGTTTCCTGTGGCTGCACCACTCAGAGTCAGCATGTGACATTACTGCAACAGCCATCTAGCATGACACAACCTGCTTCTTCACCCTCCAAGACAGCTGTTAACTGCATGTATTTAAGCATGAGTCCAATTCTGTTACTGCCTTTGAGTTGACTTTCCAGAGCACACACGTCCTCCAGGGTGCTCAGTGTTCTCACTGCTAGGGGAAGCCACAGGAGGGAGATCACTCAGCATCTCCGCACTTGCAGAATCACACCTCCCATCAGGAGACACGGCCAAAAAATCTCAACAAAATCAAACCCACAAATAAAAGTTGTTCCTAAATCAACATCTGTATTTCTTCAGAAAAATCAGAGCGTGTGCCAGGTAAATGATCTCAAAAGATTTATTTATAAAGTCCTGACAAGCTGGAGCTATTTTACTTACTCCTGATACTCAGTGTAAATATTCCATCTCAAAGGAGCTCTGTAATTCTTAATTATAGCTTTTTATAGATCTCTAAATCAATCCCTTCCCTTTGTGCTACTTAAGTCCCTTGCCCCTCTTTGACCCTGACTCAAGAAGTGAAACTTCATGCACAGAAGCTGTGAAGAGTAGGACAGTGGAGGTATAACACTCATTAATGCCTTAAGTGCCTTACTGGACTAGGACATTTCTTTGCCATGTTATCGACATTTGTATACTTCAAATCAGTTCTTTGAAAGCTCTCTTAGATTGAGATCCCCTCTTCTCTGCGGCAGTCTGAACTCCTTCTCCCCTAAGGATGTTTGGCAGGCAGTCTGGACACCACTTCCGCAAAGTGCCCCAAGGAGCTCCCTTCTTTCTCATCCATAACACCCGTACTCTGATCCACGACAAAGATCCTACACATCTGTCCAGCCAGACAGGACAATATCTCATACCTGCTCCAAAAGCTGCTCCATGCACACACATACAATTCCAGCTCACCCACTTCTGGCCCCTCTGACCTTCTGTTAAGGCTCCCCTTCCTTCTCGCTTTCCTGTCTTGCTCACAGCCCGCAGCGCAGCAGTACCAAGAGACACAAAGCGATGACAACAGAGACTGACTGTGCTACAGTCTTGCAAAGGGGCAAGAAGAGCTGAGATCTCTAGGCAGGAGAGCTCTGCAGGGCAGAAATGCAGTTAGCACTGGTGCAGTCAGCCAGCCAAGAACTGCCACTAGCAAGTGGGAAGATGCTGCTTCAGGGCTCACAATCTTTAAGCCTGCCCAAAGCAGACAACGGTATTTGCAACAGCACCTCTCAGGCTCTTCCCACCACCTGTAGTAGATTTCCTACTTCAGAATCTGAAAAAGTTTATCCTGTTCTCTTAATATCCTCACAGTCTTCCTCATTTCTTTTCCAAGGCTTTCAGTGAACACACTCCAATGCATCCAAGTTTCTCCAATGTGACATTCAAATGCAAAAAAATACACATGCAGTTTGAAAGTTCTTGCTGGGGATTCAAGCGTTATACTGGCTTCAGTTTCATTATACAACAGCTAGAAGGCAGAATTGTTAAAAACTACCATCTCTCAGCATTTTTACTTTCCAATTCAGTATGCACATTCCAGTTTTTTGGTTGGGCTTTTTCCCCCCAAATGAGACTGATATAAATTTTTCCTGCATTCTTTGCAGCATCACTGTATTTTTTCCTTTGATGTTTCCAATCCTTCCCATGCATTTCATAGGTTTTACTACTACATGCAACTTCTTACAGTTTGTATTAAAACATCCATGTCATCTTCTTAACAATTAAAAGACCAGGATTTTTATTTTTATTTTATTATTATTATTACTACTACTACTATTTCAGAATCCAGTGTGGACTTTCTCTGCCCTCACCATGGCTTGCATGCAGCTGCAGTTTCTCACTCACTTTCAAAAGAGACAGCTGAAAAAGCCTAGCGAGACAGCAACAAGCAATGGCTGTTCAACTAGAGCAATGGAGGACAGCAACCAAGCTCTTTCTTTCATTCTTGCTCTGAAAAGGAAGTGGCTCATAGGGTCCAAACATACAGGAAGAGACCAAGTTAGTGCCTAGGGCCAGTCACAGAACAGAGCATTCAAGGTCCAGAGAGAAAAAAAGAGTGAGAAAGAAGAAAAATCTGGTTCCTCTCCAAAGTTCTATGAACTCTTGTGAGCTAAATAGTTAGGCTCCTAAAAAGCACTCATATCCAAATCATTCTACAACAGATGAAAACTCCCTTGCAAAACAAACTGGACAATATCAAAATACATGTTACTTTCCATTTACTAATTTTGTGACTGTTATTTCTATAGCAATCTCATTTCTGGCATGAGAAAATAAGATATTACTTCAGCAGAAAACATGTAACAATGAAACAGTGATTAGAGAAAGGCTGCTTAGTCTTAACGGAGCCAGAAACAACTATAGAAGTATACTATATTATACACTGTAATTATATTGCTTCTTAAAAACAAGAAATAACAATATCTCAAAATGAAATATGTACTGTACTATAATAATTGTGAAAGTAAGTAATTTTTTTCCCTGACCTAAAAACTATTAGATAGGCAATCCACCCAAACGATTGGTTCAAATCAAGTCATAAAACATGTGTGTCTGAGCATAAATTGGCAAGAGCAGCATAAGAGACTTGTTTATTGAAACTGAACAAGAGCTAAAGGGTTTCCTTTTAGTTTGACTACAAAAAAAAAAAGGCACACCTAAAGAAAAAAGAACACTGTAAGATACAATCATTCAGCCTGACAAATTTGGTATTTTCAAATCACATATTTTTGGCTACAAGCACCACCGCAGCAGGCATAAATGATCTGTGCTGCACCCAACCTATTATTAAGCAATAATAACTATTTTCTCACCTTACACGTGCAGGAAATGTTAACATTTACCTATGCACATTCTGATGCACAAACTGCATACTCAGTTTAAATTTTATGTCTTTATGTGCAGGAACAATTTAGGTGGTCAGGTTTCATTCCCTACGCATTTGTTCTCAGCCAAACTGCAGCTTGTCTCAATACATACATGCACGTCAGAGATTTATTTTTGCTCTGGCATGTCACATTGGAGGTAGACTCACTCAGAATGTAAAATATCTAAAGGCAGAAGGGCATCTGTTTTTCAAACTGCATTAATTTCCCTTAGTATTAAAACTAGCCCAAGATGCTTGGATGTAAACTCAAAGGCAATAAATAGAAGTAATTTTCCAGAGATCAAAGGACAAACAAGGATATTATTTTCTCTCTTTTGATCACTGATCTAAAACTAATGTTTGGGGGGGAGGGAAAAGTAAAGCATATTGAGTAACTTAGTGATCAATTAAACATCTTTTCAACAATCTTTTATAGATTATTTGAGCAGTCAGCTTCTCAAAACTACTAGAGTTAGAAAGATTAATGTTCTGGACCACTTGAAAGCTGGCACTCTAATTCTTCTTCCAGTATAAACACTCATTTCCTATCCCGTTAATATGTGATTGATGCTGAGCTACTCTAAACAAATTCTCTGCCATATTATGCAATTAATATTTTCTACAGTTCAGAAATAGATGATTTAAAAGGTGACATAACATGCTTGCAATTCATGAAGCTATGGAAATATTTGTTTATTATTCCCTGAGCATCATCCTCTCTACATTTCCGAATAACTGAACAGTTGAATGGCACTAAAGCAAGTGTTTTACTCCACGTAAGTGATTTAGTCATCATTTTGTGTTTAATCGTTAATGTATTACAGCAGCTGCCTAGGCTCAGCATGTTCAGGTGAATGCATGTTGCACAGAGAGGGTGCTGAATTACTGCAGCAGTGCAAGTGGACTGAGCAACTGATGGTGACAGAACAGCTGAGGTTGGAAGAGCATTCTGGAGGTCCAGGGTCAGCTGCAGCAGGTTGCTCAGGGCCATCTCCAGTTCGGTGCTGAGTATCTCCAAGGACGGAGATTCCACAACTGCTCTGAACAACCTGCTCCAATGTTAAACCATCCTCACAGTAAAGAAAGTTTTTCTAATGTTCAGATGGTATGTTCTGTGTTTCAGTTTCTGCCAAGACAGTGAATAGGCACGTCAGAAGTGAATGCCTAAGGTGCAGGAAAGGTGAAGATAGGTAGTACTCAAAAAAAAAAAAAAAANATACACAAACAAGTCAGTGTGTAAAACAGTTATGATCCTCTTCTGTACTAAAACCCTCCCCTCAGCTTCTAAAACATTTCTAGAAAACAACCTATGCTGGGATGATTGTCTTTAAACACCTGCATGCAAAGACCCACACTTCGTAACCGTTACATGTTAGAGCAGCGGTAGTTCATTCCAACTGCCAGGACAAAGCAATCATCTTCACGAACAGGACTCTTGATGACAAGCTAATAAAATTTCATTTTTATGGACATGGAAACAACTCTCAATCATTTTTACATTTCTATACATACATAACAGAAAGGCAGTATTCACAACCACAGATACGGGGATAAAACGCTATTAAAACAAGTGTCACTGTTAAGTGATATTTTTTTCCTTGCCGACACACCATTTTTCTTTCTCACAAATATTTTTACATTTGCAGGATATTTCTATCTTCTAAGTACCAGAATGCAATACTCTCTGGAAATCTAGAAGTGTGGTGGGTCCTGGCCAAGATACCAGATAACTTTTTTTTCCCCCTACAAAACTCTTCCATTTGAACAAATTGAGTGATTTTGCCATTGTGTACTTTCAGTCTGGGACTGGTACATAATACAGAGAAGCTAGGAAGGCCACGACCCACTGGCAAAGGTATTTTTTATTTTCAAGGTAGATAATTGCTTTTGACACTGATTCACTTTTGAGAAAGCAAAGGCAACGTCATAATTTTGTTTTAAAGAATGATTCAATGGACAGGTCTGCAACAAGGATTTGTACTGTACAGTAAGCAGCTGCGTATCCAACAGAAGTACAAAATTAATAAAATAAGCACCAACCGTTTCTGCTATGCAAAAACAGAGGAGCATTGGCAGTATTTTTCTATCAGATGCCTACATATTACTTTACCTATAAGAAAAAGAAGTATTGCTTAACCTGTGACTGGCAGGTAAAAGATGAGGTGCTAAAAGTTTATTAAATTGTAGGAGGGTCCAGGAGTACTTGAGCAGCTCTGATGCCCTCAAAGCACCACCTTAAGAGTACAATTGTTAACATGAGAGTCTGAGACCAGTACAAGCAGCATGCAACTAACCCGAAAGGGAAGGCAAGAATCTCTCCAGGAACATGGGAAGAACACTTCAGCAGGGCAGAAAGCGTCAGTTGTTGCAGAACTTTGTCTGCCTGTTTCCAGTTTTTCTCACACGCATTTTCCTTACACCACACTTAATTTGGATCTGTCCTTGCTGTGTTCCACAACAATTTGCTTGTTCAGCAGGAAGTTGTTGCAAAAAGAAAAAGTGCACTTTCAACATGAAAGCAGTGAGATGCCTACATACAGTACACTTTTGAGCTTGTATTTGTAATTCCAGAAGAAAGTAAATATCAGTAAGCTGTCACTGCAGAATATTTGTAAAGGTCACAGACCAGAGGAAGGCTGCAGAACCAACACCTGCTCACATATGTCATTATCCTGGTGTTTCATAATCTACATAAAATATACTAAAGAGAGCTTAAAGGCTAGTAAATGGCATGCAGTAGTATTAATCATGACCAGATTCTCCATATCCTGAGGAGCCAGGGCTCTGGCCTTCACAATGTAAGTATGGCTTGTGCTAATGTCTGTGAATTAATTAATGCCAAGCCAAGAGCACAGTGTAACTTTCAAGCTTGTCTATGGGTACCTCTACACACCCAGATTCAAGGTCCACCACATTCACTTTAGCTACCAGTCAGGGGCAAGTCTGCTCTAGAAACTCTACATTCATAGTAGAGAATCCAACTCAGACTCTTACAGTGGGGCATCTACCAAGTGACAGAAGACCCACCTCCTGGGACAAAACACTGTATTCCTCCTCAACAGGTCAGCAGCAGTTAAAATGCTGTTTCCTTGCAGTATTTATTGTTTGTGAGCCTGTGCAGCAGTAAGAAATCAGGAACAGAATATCAGAAAAGGAGAAACTGGCCAAAGCACTGATTTTCAGTGTACAACATGCTAACTGTATTTTTAACTTCCCAGCCAGGAATTATGTGAGGTACACGTTTTCTTTTTCCTTGAGGGCAGATTAGTATCAATTTTTGCTAAATAACTCCACAACAATACACACTTCTGTTTTATGACAAGGCTCACGTGCAGTTTACGTGACCCAGCTGCAGGAGATGACAGAGCACCGACAAGCAGCAAAGGTACCGTTACGTTTCTCAGCTTCACAAGTGCAACACAGCAAACACGGCAGGTGCCCGTGAGGAGCAAGGGGAGGCTGGCACTACAAGCAGCTCTCCCACACAGCGGGGCTCAACTCCAGCCACTGAAATTGTAAACACAACGTGGGATTTGGACCACTGAAGAAAAGGAAATGGTTTTAAAGACAGCAAGGTTATTGAACCAAAGTAAAGATGCACCCCAGCACAGCTGGAGGTTAGGGACCCCTCACAGGAGGGGACTCGGTGAACCTGCCCGCTGCGCTGTGAGGGCAGCTGTGCAGGGTGACCTGCCCTCGCCGCCGAGCTCCAGACGGGCGACGTGAGGGGAAAGGCGCCCAGGGCCCAGCTCTGCGCAGCGCCCCCGCCAGCCTTCCACAGCCGCCCCTGCGACTCACACGGCGCCCCAGTGCCGTCCTGCGGGGTCACCCAGGGGA
>VWZZ01007168.1:1035662-1050979 GCA_013399095.1 Psophia crepitans
GCTGCTGCTGGTACGGGGTCAGAGCGGGCTGTCCTCACCTGAAGCGCCTAACGGGCAGGGCAGCTCCGAACGATAATGACGAGTAAACCGGCGCTCGGGAGTTACTGTCACCCTCCTCGGTTAATCCCGGCTGAGGAAAAGCCCCTTGGAATTCACGTCCCGTGGAAGCGGCACTGAGGCGCAACGGCGCGCAGTAACTCTGAACTTGGAAATAGAGTCACAAGGGGGCTGAAAACTCCAGGCCGTCCGATGGCAGGAGCAAACCCCGGCGAGCACGCTGGGAGATGAGGATATTTATTTATCATCATCCTGGGCGCTGGGACAGGTTCCTGGGGGGACCACCGGGCGCGGCCCCCGCCAGCCAGCAGCCGTAAAGCCGTGCCGGGGAGCGGTGGCGCTTCTGCCCGAGCTCCCGGCAGGGGCCACCCGCTCAGCAGCGCAAGCGGCTGGCTGCGGACGCCTCAGCTTGGGTCCCCCGGAACAGTGAAAGCGGCACCTACAGCAGGATAGCTGCAGGCATTTCGGAGCTCTTTCTTGGTGGTACGTTACACGTGTGCAACTCAGGCTGCGGTCCTGCTGAGAGGAGTCGGGGCAAGGGTGCACTGCACCAGAGCGGCAACATCAAGGGAAAAACAAAAACACGTTTAAAAATACTGTAGCGCAAAGCCCCCATTCACAGGGAATCTCTGCTATTGATGGGAGGTCAGCTTAACATGCTCCACATGACACGTAGAGGCAATATCTTCAGCAGCCGAAAGATGCAAGTTCGGACTATTTCACATTTCTTTTTTAGGAAAGAATCCCCACAGGGGGGGTTGTGGGTTGTTTGGTTTTGGGGTTTTTTGTTTTTAAATTCAGTGTAGAACAAGCTATAGCGAATGCTGTAACCAGCTTTAGGGTCTTCCAAGAAAGCTGACTCAAGCCATCTTCAGTGCTTCTGCCACTCATCTGTGTGGAGCGCTGACACATGCGAGGGTTTAATCCCGTTAGCTCTCCGAAGGCAACAGAAATGGCTAAATATGGGTTAGAACCTGAAAAAAGAAAAAAAAGGCCAGCCTCTAACTGCCTGAAAGTGCCACATTATTTGCAAGTTAGAATTCTCCCTGGATATAAACATGAAGAGTTAGTTCTGGCTATACTGCTTTGGAAAATCTTGCTCCCCTGGATTGGTTCGTAACAGTGTACCAGTTAGACCATTAATTTTTTATGTGTAAAACACAAATGACAGAGAAGGGGAGGGCAGGTGGGCATAAAATTATCTGAATCTGACAGGAGGCTGTTCTGAGAATCTTAGGTGCTTGCTGTACTGACCATACTGAATATCTTTTCAACACCCAGGTCCCAAAGTGCTTCCTGAAGCGCCTTAGGGACAATGTTATTACTAAAGACACTCAGTAAAGGCTACAGCTGCCTTTTCTTCATCCCAAGTTAAGATTCCAGAAGACGCTCTCCATTTTGAGATGTGCATCTTGCCTTTAAACAACCATTAATTTCTTAGTCTTGATTTTATATTATAAAGACTATCCAAAGTTTGGAAAAGGGCCATAAAATCATGCATCCAATATGTAGATTGCAGAGAAGATAGTGGGTATGTGAAAGACTTGTTCCATTATTTGACAGTGCCTCTTGATCCTTATTTCTTTAGCCAGACATTATTAAGAATATCTCATTTTATTAAATACACTATTCTGCTGTGAAGGACAGATAACAATGATATTTCAGTCTTGTAAGGTAAGATCTTAAATCTTGTAAGTACTAGAAGATATGGAACAAATGTAGAAATGTATTAATGTTTGCAACGTATGTGAAAGCGCTCTGGTGACACTAATTACTCAATCACTAGGCATCTTCTTCACATGGTGGTGGAAGCATGCTATTAGAGCAGTAGCAAAAGCAGAAGGGCCAGTAAATACATTGGAACAACGGACTGAGGACTGAAAACAGTGAGGTGGAAGGGGACTTGTTATTTTAAAGTGCTGAAGAAAGCTACATTTCTAGTTACAGTTCTAAGTTAAATAGCACCAAATTACAGAAACTGAGCAGTCTTGAGAAGTTGAGTGGCTTTGTATTAGGAGAATACAGTCTAAATTAAGCTGGCGTGTCCTGTTTGACTCCTTTCATCACCAACAGTACTTAGAAGGCTAAAAGCACAAGACATGGTGCAAAAGTTGACCTGATAAGGCTGAGCATGAACTAGATATGTGGATGAGCTAAGCTAAATCCACATGCTAGCACCCAATTAAAGAGGAAAGTTTCTCTGTAGAGCTCAGTTTGATACAAAGAGCTCATCCCCAGAAATGGAGATGGACAATGCAAACTAATCTGGGAACAGAAATCACGAAGTAATCCAGCAAACATCAACAAATACATACCAACAGAAATCTACCAACAAATCCAAACAATTATCCAAAACAGGATGAAAACTGTGTGGAGCTAAGCCCATGCCTCTGGCATGCATCAGGACACAGATGCTCTGGCTCCCTTCTCTGGTACAGGCAATGGGGTGGTGGGGTTTTTTTTCCCCTGCATTCCCATTCCTCCTCCTTGCTCCCACTGAACAGACTGTTTTAGCAGAGAGTGTTGTAGGAAATCTTCCAGGAAGATCTTCAGTGATGATCGATAGTGGCAATGAAATCAACTCTATCAACACCTTCACCTTTATTCGATACGCCTCTCTTCTCCCCTGGCTCTTTGAGGAAAGGCATTGCTCTTGTGAGCCTGGCTTCCTGCAGGGCCTGCGTGCAAAATGTTTCTTCAGCCAGCTACACCATTAACAAATGCCTTTCTGGTAACTGCTGCTCCACACCATGGAAAGCTCCCTGGCTTTCACAGATTTGAAAGGTATAACAGCAGATCCCTAGGTGCTAGTCCCTCTGATTTCAGTGCGGACAGACAGATGCACGTTCAGATAGGATTTCAAGAGAAACCAAAAGGCCGAATTCAGCTGTCCCTTGGGCTTTGCAGAACACCAGCCAGAGCAGATCTAGCAGAACCATTACCCCTTAATAAGGGTCTCACACAGGCATGCCCAAAAGATGGAGTACGGTTTTCTCACAGCCCATCTCCCCATATGGTCTGCCTTTACCAGGTAACATATTAATTAGTACGGTTAAACTGTCCGCTGGGGAAACAGGACTAGGCAATATATACATATGCTCCATTTTAAGTAGAATGGAATTTTAATGAGATTAATCTGCCTAGAAAAAACTGTTCTTATTAGTTCCCTTAATATTATTTAGACAGCTTTTAACAACTATGTTTAATTTGTATTGTTCTTTAGTGCTATGTTTAAAATTTAATAAAGTGTATGGCTATCAATAGTGCATACCTATACCTGGAGTATAAGTCCTTTGCAGACAGAATTGTTAGGAATACTTTTTACAAGAGGAACTGGGAGATGGCAATGAAAAAACTCTGCCTCCTGCATATTTTGCTTAAGCTGTTTGCTTTTTAACACATTCACTATTGGTGGCCATTCAAATTACAGTCTAACTGGCAAAGTATATGACAAGACATACGATTAAATTGTATCAGGAATAGTGTAGCCAGCAGGAGCAGGGAGGTGATCGTCCCCCTGTACTCAGCCCTGGTGAGGCCGCACCTCGAGTACTGTGTCCAGTTTTGGGTCCCTCACCACAAGAAAGACATCGAGGCCCTGGAGCGTGTCCAGAGAAGGGCAACGAAACTGGTGAAGGGTCTGGAGCACAGGCGTTATGAGGAGCAGCTGAAGGAACTGGGCTTGTTTAGTCTGGAGAAGAGGAGGCTCAGGGGAGACCTTGTTGCCCTCCACAACTACCTGAAAGGGAGTTGTGGTGAGCTGGGGGTTGGCCTCTTCTCGCAGATAACTAGTGACAGGACTAGGGGGAACGGCTGCAAGTTGCGCCAGGGGAGGTTCAGGTTGGAGATGAGGAGAAATTTCTTCTCTGAAAGGGTGGTTGGGCATTGGAACAGGTTGCCCAGGGAGGTGGTGGAGTCACCATCCCTGCAGGTATTTAAGGAAAGATTAGACGCAGTACTGAAGGACATGGTTTAGTGGGTAATAGGTGTGTGGGGAGTCGGTTGGACTGGATGATCCTTGAGGTCTCTTCCAACCTTAATGATTCTATTCTGTTCTAAACAAATCACCAGAAAGCAGACGCATTTGAATGAGCTCCTCCAAATTTGAGTTCTGCTAGGTGTGACATGCAGTTCTCAAGTTCATGAAGCACATCATAGGTTAAGTCCAGTTTAAGGTGGATACAGTGGTATTGTGTGCCAAACCTGATTGCTGATAGCAAATGTTCATCTTTGGAGCACTGTTGAGGTGGTGGAGAACACTGCAGAGTTGTTCTGTGTTGCAGTATGACCTTTCTTCATCCCAAGACAACCAGTCAGGGCCACATGCTGCCCGACAGACCTCGTCAGAGCACTTTTTCAGCACACAACTAGGGAACTCTGCCCAAATTGCAACTCCCCATTTCCATGGAGCAGGTCTCTAACAAGTCAAGCTTTTCCAAGACACAAGAGGAGTGCTGAGAGTTGTAGATTCAATTAGGAATGGTTCTCTCTGAAAGGGGACCATGCGGAAATTTCACTGGTGAGTGAAATCTCTGAAGACTACTTGTGTCGTACTGCTGGTGTTTGAGATTAGGCCAAGTGGTAGCAAGAGACAACAAACAAACCAGCACTGAAACGCCTGCTCCTCGCCTGGCCCACAGCCAGGCTACCCCTCTGGCGTAACTTAGGGCATCCTGGGGGCTGATCTGCATTATGCTGCCTGTCAGTGTCTTTAAAAAGCTATTATGGCTGCTGGGAATCTCTGCCATGAAGAAAGACTTGAGTAAGTCCTTCTCTGCCAACACATCCAGTGCCAGACAGCAGCAGGAGTCATGACTTCATGCCAGAGGTTCTCTGTACACTAAACAGTCTGGCAAAGTACACAGAGCAACAGAAACAGATGGATCTGCACTAGCGTGATCAAATGGATCTCACTGGGTATTCAATATATCTTTAATGCAAATGTTTGCCTATCAGGTATTTCATGCAATCCACTGTTCTTCAGTGGCATTCATTCCTCAGTGAGGAATTGTGCTAAAATGGCCCAAGTATGACCCAAATTGCAAGCTTGACAGTCGCACAGAGCCCTGTGAGTTTACTAAGAATGTACCATTTTATGTGAGAACATTAACTCAAAATTGAGGCCAAATGTTCACCTCTGGAGCTCCTGTGCACTTCCTTAGGAAGTTGGCATGTATGTCTCATAGTAGCATTCATGACTAAGAAATTAAATTGGTTTTATCAGTTCAGGTGTATTTTACAATAAATTTTCACACTATGATAAAATTCATCGTATATTGCTGTCAGTATTCTCTTACTTTTATATCAGGCAGGTAAAAATTTTGGTCTAATGGTTATGTAAACAAGATAAAGTATGATTTCTAAGAACATGCTTCTATAAGAATGCAATAGTCAGAGTATTAACACTAACCATTTTGCACTTATGGAAGATACTGCATACCTAATTGACAAATCAATTAATGCTGATGCATTTCCAACAACTCACATGAGGATAGGCAGAGTTTTCACAGCATTTTAAGAGGCATAAGAATAGCGTTTCTGAAAACAAACAGAGGATCTCAAACTGTGTGTGAAAGCCATTAGATGAATCATTCTATTCTCCATCTCTCACTTACCTCCTTTCTTGCCTTATTTTATTCAGCAGGGTCAGATTTTCAGGGGTTTCAAGTCTTCTTTAGCACATCTGTTATCCTTGCAGCTGCACTGAGCAGGCATCAAAGCAGTTGTGCAGAAATCCCAACCTCACTCCTTTACTCACTGGAAGCATTACCAGCCCCCAGGCTCTTGCATAGCCCTGTCATCCAGAGTAGCAGCTGAGGAAGCTTTCCCCATGCTCTGAAATAGCCAAGATCTTGAAGTCAGATCTTGATCTTCCCAGCTTTACCTAAACATTCATGTGGGCGCTTGGCAGGGTGGCAGGGCAGAGTATCTACATCCACAGTCCATTCCACTGCTCTCTGCCCAGGACATCAGGCATCTCCATGGGGACAGACATATCAGCTCAGACTCCAAATAAGCAGGAACCATGGCTAAGCAAAAAGGGCAATTGTCCTGGGCTGAGCTTTAAATAGATCCCCTGGGCTGATGAGCAGGGTGTGGTGAGGGTCTCAGGTGGGGCTGCTCAGGCCCATCGACACCCCCAGGACCCTGCACTGCCTCAGGTGCACATGGAGCATATTTCTCCATGCAAGTGGTGGATTTAGAGCATTAGGTTTCACACAACTTATGCTATATGGGACCAGGATATAGCTTTTAAACAAAATCTCAGATCAGAGGGGCCTGCAAGCAGGAGCTCCCAGAAGGGAGACAACAGCTTCAATGGGACTTTGCCCTGGTTTCCCAGCCCGTGCTACCACACAGGTTCACGCTCCCTTCCTCTGCCCTTCCTGCCAAATTGATTCTACCTTTGGCTCCCTTGGATCCAACTGGTGTTAATGGACTGCTTCCGTACTTGTCTATCTTTATTTAATCCCTAATTGACCAGACACCAACAAATCTTTTTTTCTTAAAGCACGTATCAGGGCTGCATTGTCAAAATGACACAAATGTCAAAGTGACAATCAGGACTCCAGCTTGCAGTAGTGATGGCTGTAAAGGTTCGTCCTCATATTTGTATAGCTCATACTGCAGCAAAATCCTGATCCATCCTGTTAATGAAAGTAAGAATAATTGTTCACAGTTTGACTGTAGGCACTGGTTAGGCAAGTCTTTTCAAACTCTAAAGATGTTATCTGGAAAATTAAGGAGCTGCAATTGAACTCGGTTTCTGAACAAGTGTGGTAAATACTGAGGAGGTTTATTAATTCATCAAAGCTCCTTGTGAGAGGATCTAAATCCTTCTCTGGAGGCCGGCATAGAAAGAATTAACTTTCCCCTTCCTGTAGAAATGATCACAACTGCCTACCCTGCATGGAGGGAAGAGGCAGCTGTAGTGAATTATTTATCTGTAGCACACTGTAAGAGGGATGTGCTGTGATTAATTGTAGAGCTGGGCAGGAAATAGTTTCCTTGTCCCAAAAGATTTTTGAGATTAAAAATGTCTTGCTATTCCACACTAGGATAAACCCAAAACCCCTTTAAAAGATCTTAAAAAGAGAGAGAGAGTAAAACCCACCTACAAAAAACCCTGATCTGTTGTATGTGTAGGACTCTCTTGCAACACGAAAGCTCAACAGAAAATTTTAACACCTAATAAAGTTCCAAGAGAATTCATGAGGTCCAAACCATCCCATTCAACCTCCATATCCTTGGGGAGCGCTCTAGGGAGGCGACCAACACACTCGAGCAGGGACATGAACCTGGTTGATCTCGCATGAATGCTGTCTCTGCTGAGCTGGGATGGGGCTTAGCCCTTGGCTTCTTGTGCTGTCCATCTCACTTCAGCAGAAAAGTCGTGACTGCTTTTCCCTGATTACTTGGTCCTCAGAGAAGCAATCCATTGTTAGTACTGACTTTCCTTTTTTTACAGCTAAATGCTGCAGAGCTTTTATAAACTTTTTGTCTCCAGATGGGAAACCTTTTTTAAAAACCTTACGTGGAAGTGTCTTTTTATTTTCTGAATCATTTCACCCACGTGTCTCATAAATAATAAGCTTTTCTCTATTTTTTTTGTCCACACTTCCAGCTAACGTGTAGCCTGACCGTACAGGAATGCCCTGCTATATTTTTAAGGGAGGCTGAGAATTGGTTCACTAGATATGACATACCAGAATCTTCAGGAGTTGAATCTACTCCATCTACAATCATTGTCTTGTTCCATTGAAGGAACAAGAAAACCTTTGCCATATCTTCATTACAGCTGTAGAAGTTCATACTTGACATAGTTTCTCCCCAGGATACAACTGTGGTAAGGAGAAAAATTATGCTGACTGAAATAACTTGAATGTATATAGATTAAAAACATATGGTCTTTTAGTAGTGGGTATGAGTTGGTGAGGCTGGGTACCTCCTGAGATTTGTGAAGAGATGTGGCAGATCAGATTGATCCTTTTCCTGGCACCAGTAGAAGGATGTGAGAAAGGCACCAGGTCTCTCCTTTGGTCTCTTTTGAGACCAAACAGCCAGAAATAAAAAGTAGCACAGCAATGATTTCAGAACATTTTGCAAAGAATGTGCACTTGGAAACTTTTTGAACACTGAGACATGGAAAAGAAATGCCTGACTGAGAAATATTTTGAGCCACATGAGCCAGATTCCGTTTCCTGAGTGTGCAGAGAGCACAGGCTAGCTAAATTCCACCCTAGTCCAGCTAGCAGCCATGTGTAAGCATGACATCCCCAATCCATTACCTCCTCTCAGTTCCCTGAAGGCTGGCACAAGTTACAAGAGTAATGTTGTTAGGATCTGAAGCCTTCTTAGTCAGGGGTTCAGAATTAAATGTGTTTAGTAAAATGAATGCCAGGGCTTGCCAATATCTCTCAACTCTGGTACAGAAGACTTACACTGACGAGTTGGATGGCCCGTCAATCTGAACTATAAGCACAGCTAAATCAGGCAGGACCAGTGCAGAACAAGCCCTGAGACTGACAAAGCCAGCAAATGTGAGCAAATGGTGTCACTGCTTCTATGTCATGCGCCACCGGTGAGGCACAGGCTAGCCTGCAGCTGAGGAAGGCTTTAGGAAACAAATTGCGGGCTGGCAGTGACCGCAGATCTGGGGGGTCCCTGTCTGGATTTGACCGCTCCTGACAACATCCAGATATGCCATCATCTTTCTGTTAAATACAATGGATTTTAGATTTACGGGAAAAAAATCTTCAGAAGAACAGGCCAGAGCTATGCTCTTCTTGTTCTTGAAAGCACGGCCATCTGCCTCTGGGGTTGGTGAGCTCTGTTGCAGGCCTTAGATCACAGGTGACAGACACCACAGCATCATAGGTGACACTGACAACGTGCAGACAGGACGTAATGCTTTTTCCTTCTTTTTTTTTTTTTTCACATTTATTATTAGCCCCAGAGTTGTGATTGTCCTTTTCTCGTGTGGCTCTTGCTGTAACAATTCACACCTGTGAAGTCCCAAATCAGATTACCAAATCTATTTGATTTGGTACCACATTTGAAAAGCAACCAGAAGCTCCAGGTGGTCCATTTCTTAAGTGAGACGTGACATTAAGGGTGTTCCACAGAGTTGTCCCACTTTTTTTGAACGGTCTGCCTGGTCAGAGTGTTCACAGCGCTAGTTACAATTACAAAATTTTACAAAATCTTGGACCTATTATAAGACATCACCCTGCTGTGTGCACGGTGTGTTGGTGTCTAGTCTCTCCAGCATGAGAAAATGTGTTTGATAACTCACTGGTGTCACGTACCTACCACACTTTTACTCAGCTGAATTTCTAAAAAGAAAGAGAGAATGGTTTTATTTATAGGCTTTTAACAGTGTTTGATAATTATCATTGGATTTGATACACTCGGATGTTGCACAAAACGTCACCCCACATATAAATGGTATGCTTTATAAATCCATAAATGTGTGGGGTTTAAAAATAATTATTCTAATATCTATGCTTAACATATGGATCTGATACTAGAGATTGCCAGGATTAGAAACTGTTTCCATTATCTAAATAGTAACTGCACAAAATCTGATCTGAGTAGTCATGAAAAAATTTAGTGAGATTTTTATCTATTTTCAAATACCACTCTAAACTTTATTGTGTCTAATCTAGCTTACTTGTTGAAGGAACATAAAAGGGGGCATTAGGAGTGTAGATTTAGTGCAGCACAACCATTAAGATGAAGAGTAATGGCTGGGAAGCCTTAGCTTTCAGGTTCTCGTGCTGTACTAATGTCACCAGAATCATATCACTGGGACGTGGGTGTTTTTCATGGGCTGTATTGGCAGAAGGAATGGTTCCTTTCGCCCAGCAGAAGCAGCTCCACTGAATTCACACATGGGTGTAATTTCATGCACACCCACAGCAGCATGGATCAGTGCTTTGCAAAGGTCTTTGCTCTCCGTGTAAGGGCACAAGCCCCTGGTTAGGTGTGTTCCTCATGCTGGCGGGTTTAGGGGTCTCTCTCTAAGGCCAAGGCTGTGGGCCAGACCGCTTGAGTTAGACCTGTTAAACATTTTCATAAGGTATGGTGTGCCATCCTGGTTAAAAATGCCTGGGTTTCCAGAATAAACTGAAATTTCTTGTGGTTTATTATTTGTAACTCTATGCTTTCTGGTGACCTGTAGTAAAAAGACCTATTTTCCCGGTGCTGGGAAGTCTGATAGGCTGGTGGAGAAGAAACTGACTGCATTTGTTCGTGTATTTGTTTACTTAAACTGCTGTTTTTCAATCTGCTAATCACCAGGGGCTGTTGCCTTTTGAGGAAACAAAAACACAAGAAGTCCAAAATTGTTTATGAAAAGCTCTTTTGTGGGCCAGCGGTCTAAATTTTTGAGTATAAAGGAAGCCTTGTCCTGCTTACAAATAGTTCTAGGGACTGTATTTTTTTTTTTTTAATAGAATTTAGCACTCCATGCAGGCATAAGTTTAAGCCAAGGAAGATTCACATGTTGCACAGCTGAGGGTTACTTTGTTCACTTGGCTGGTGCTCAAGAACAGCAAATTATTTCTGGATAAAACAAAAATACAGTAAAACATTGGCTCTGAAAAGTACCTTTTCCTGTATATTGCCCAGAATTATTTTGGGGGCATTTTAGCGATATGGTCAGGGAGGGGGGTGAATAACAGACATTGTTACAATAGGGAGCAGAATGATTTGTCATTTGGTTCACCTTTCTGTCTTTCAACAGGGTGCGTTTCCTTGGCCAAAGACTCCTCTGGTTCACTGACATGAGGAAAAGTCATAAAAAATTATGGTCGAGATTGAGTGAGTCAGGTATACAGAAGCTATATGTAGCTATGTATCGCCAATAGAAAAGAATGTGTTTTCCATAAACTTCAGTCACCTCTTAATGATAAACTGGTAATCACCACGTCTTATTTCGGGTTTCTCTCCATACCTCTTTCTCCTTGGTTGTCAGGGATTTGCAAGCGTTCTCAGGCTTTCCTTGGAATTTAGGCTAACAGGGCAGTACAGGACAAATCATAAGTATGATTTATTAGCTGTTAGCGACAAGTGCTTGGAACCACAAGGAGGTCTTTCCATTTTGTAATTTTGCCTGCAAAGATTTTTCTTAAAAGACATAATAGTCTGTTCTCCTCTACTAAGAATCTGTACCATTTTCTGCATAAGCCACCATTCCAGGTTTTACCAATAAATAGAGGAAATGGCACACTTTTAAAAGGAGATTAAAATGTGGTGATTGGGTTGCATATTTTTGTTTTCTGGCTTACTGCTGTGTTCTTTCATGCTCAGAATAAGCCTGTATATGCAGCTCATACCATAAACCAGATTCATTTGTTTGACCCTCAGCAAACCATTCCCTGTGCTGTGTTTGCAAGCGATAACATACTCCTTCAGTTCTGCAAGGGAAGCCAGGTATCCAAGCAAGCCTGGGTTCTTGCCTAAGCTTGATTTTCAGAGAGGTGTGATTTTCTGTAATCACTTACCTATCCAAAGGATATGAAGTTTCTACATTCACATATACCACTTAGGAACAGTAATTTTACAACTCTTTTCTTCTTCGAAGCCTTCCAAATCAATATTTTTGTTCTGTTTCAGACAAAATGGGAACACTTAAAAAAAATATTTTGTTCATATCCCTTTGTAGCCCATGGCCCTTTGAGCAACAGTCAGTAGGCAAAAATTAATATATGACTGAAATAGAATGGTCTTTCCATGATTTCTAATGATGTTTGAGGGAAAATAAGGTCAGGAAATCGTATTTTCATAATTTGAGATAAATTATGTGGTGGTGGGTATCTACTGAAGCAAGTCTGGAATATTTTGTTCCGACTGCAGTGAGAACTGCAGCTTGTGCTCTTACCTCTATCTGCCTAACCTAAAACTTGTTTACAACTGCTAGGCATCAAATTGAACATGTGTGAGACACAGCTCCTGGGATTAATGTTAAATGAGTGAATCTTAGACCTTATCTATCATTTATTTGTCTCATGTGTGCACCCGTGTATATCACAGGCATTTTTATTTAATTATTCAGGAATTGGCACATGACTTGCATTAACTCCTTCCTCTGGGTATCTTGCTGACAGAACAGTGCAAAAGAGCAATAGCTAATCCTCATACAGCTAGAACTGTTCATGAAGAAGAAAGATCCTATTAAACGGGCCCTGTCATGTGAGCAGAAATTACACTTAATACTAAGTATCAGTTCTTAAGACAGAATATAGTTGTGATCACACCAGCAAATTGATTCAGTCTGCCATAAGAGAGTTGTAAGGTTTCATCTTAATTTACAAGTAAATTTCTATATATTCGGGCTGTGTCATTTTGATGGATACAGAATTGTGCACTGCTACAAGGCCAGCACATGTATTTATTTATTCAGGAAAATATACAGCATGAAAATATTCATTATAAAAGACTTAGTGTGCTCTAATGGCCTGTTCCAGCACCACTGAAATCAATGAGAATCTTTCTTTCCATGTTGGTAGCACAGGAGCATGCCGGTAGTGTGGAAACCGTTCCTCTGCCCCGAAGTACCCAGCACAAATGTCAAAATCATTAGGAAAATAAAAGGCTCACAAACCGGCAACCCCAAGGACATGTGACAAATTTGGAGGCAACTGAAAACACAGCTGTTTTCTAAGGTTTGTGTGTGAACCACATGCTCTTAGAAAGATGGGTTATTCTGGCTACATGTCTATGCTTATTTGTTGTTTAAAGAAACAAGGAGTACTAACAAGATACTTGGTAATAATGTACCTCAAAACCAGCTGAAAAGGGTTGGTTAGTAGTTGACTTGCCTTTAATATTAAGCTTGCAAAACAAATTTGATTTACTTGAATTTACATTAATTTTGCCAGATTTTGCTTTATTCAGCCCACAGTATAAACATTCGTTTGGTGTCATTAACAAGGAACTGCAAACCACATATTTTGGTTGCCACTAGTTTCACGCCAAGTCCTGAGAATTTTTCAGGGATAACCCATGAAGTGAATCAGCCAGTGGGACGTGAATTCTAACACCATATACAGAACAAAAATGTCCCTGTGTGCATGCACAGCCACAAGCCTCTAACTTTATTGTACTTTCCAGATACACTCCGGATATGATGTGCAGGCAAACACCTGTCTTGGGAGGTCCCGTCCCTCAGATGCTCACTGCAGGGACACCCACCTCCCTGCCAAGTAGGCCTCCTGCCCCCACTGAGCTGTGGGCTTGCTGCTACAGCATCATCTCAACATACCTGTCCGGTTTTGGGAAGTACACTGTTTCCCAGGGCTCCTACCAACCTCTGCTGAAGCTGTCATCAGCAGTGGCTTCCCAGTCCCACAACAGAAGAGGAGTCTTCGTAAGAAAGCCTGTAAGCAGACAGGCACCTTGGGGAATGGAAGGCAGTACAGAGAATAAGTATCCCCTACATTGTGGACTTTCTGACTTGAGACATCCATCTTCATCTTCTCTCTGTGTTTCTTTTGCACAGCAAGCATCCAACAAAGACCACCAGCTGTCAGTGTCAGGGGCTGGCTTCCAGACAGGGATCCAGCGCTTACAGGTCCCCTGAGACCCATCTCCACTGATACTACAATTTATTCTTCACCCCAAAGTCCAACACCCAGCAGAAATCAGGAGTAAATCATTTTGTCCCACAAATAAATAAAATCACCTTCCCGTAAATCCAGATGTCACTCTTCACATTGCTGTTATGCTTTCCAAGTCACAGGTGGGAAAATAGACTAAACTTGGCTCTTTTGTCCACTTTGATACTGTTATTTTATCTCTGGGAAAGAAGAAATCAGAAGTGAAGATCACTGGTGAATTTTGCACTTGTATGGAGTAAGCAGTCGTTGTCACTCTTTCTGAATAAGTGTCCCAAGTAAAAGACTCAGGAATGCTCTTGGTCTTTTGCTGGCAGAGGTCTGTGGTCGAACTCAAGCATCGTTCTGCACTTTAAAAGCTCTTGAGGTTTTAGATGTGGTAAGATTTGTTGCAAACTGATTTAATATGGTGCATGTTTTTAACCATAAGACCCAGTCAAGCCTGGGAGAGCTGGATGATCTGAGAGTCTGCCCCTAGATGTTTTTAGAGGCTTTATATTGTCTTGTCCTTGCCCAGGCACATGCAAGAGGTGCTGAGAGCCAACAGAGCGGCTGCTGGCCACTCCTGGGCAGCCCGGAGCCTCTGCAAGGAAAATCCCAGCACCCCTGCAGTTTGAATGGGAAGAGGTGCTCCTCCTAAGACTTTATTTCTTTTAAAACCTTCCCTCATAGTCACTAAGTTACTAAGATTTCAGACTAAATCAGCCACATCAGGAAAAGGAATAGGAATGAGTGAGGACTAAGTAGAAGCATAAACAGCCCCTTTTACGCAGCAGTTTTGCAGAGGGTAGGGTAGAAGACAAGGGAACTTTTTTTCAAAAGGGGATCTTGGACTCACAGTTGTGGTGGTGACCATCTCTGCCCCCTCCCGTGAGAGGAAGTCTTCCCTGCTCCCCTCTGCTCTGTTTTCTCGGGGTCTCTCCCCCTCTTCTGCATGAACTCTGCCTGAGCCTGCGGATCTCTCTTTTTAAATGCAAAGCGAGGCAGGTGTCGGGAGCTTGGGGCAGCCCCCCGGTGCACCCACCGCCCGCGGATCCAGGGGAGCTGGCAGAGCCGCTCTCTGCGCTCCCCGGGGGGAGCGGCAGTCCCGGTTAGGTCCAAGCTGCGCCAGCCCGCTGCCTCGGCCCGGCCCAACACGGAGCAGCTGGCACCTTTCCCTGAATCCTCATAAATAAAACTGTAAATACGTTGCAATAGAAAAAAACAGCGGAGCTGCATCGCCGCGGTCCTGCGTGAAAGGACACCTCGGGTGCCGCGCCGGCCGCAGCTTCAGCCCAGCCCCGACGACCCCGGCAGAGCCTTCCGTGGGGGCAGCGGGGCCTCATGCGGGGCCTCCTGGGACACCCGTGGGCGCGGCGGCGGGGGCGGCCAGCGCCTCCCGCTCCCGCTTCTTCTGCTTCATGCGGCGGTTCTGGAACCAGACCTTCACCTGGGCGTCGCGGAGGCGCAGGGACCGGGCCACCTCCAGGCGGCGGGCCCGCGACAGGTACCGGCTGAAGTGAAACTCCTTCTCCAGCTCCGTGAGCTGCCGGGTGCTGAAGCTGGTGCGTGCGGGGCAGGCGGGAGGTCCCCCCCCGCACGGCGCCGCGCCGCCTGCAACGCCGAAAAACACCGCGCTTCAGCGGGGGCAGAGGAAAGGAG
>VWZZ01007168.1:1070868-1085416 GCA_013399095.1 Psophia crepitans
GTCAAGCGTTTGACAGCTGAGTTCATTAAGGCTTAAATAAGAAGGAATAAAAGTAAAAAATGTTTACGTACCGGGCGTCTCTTTTTCGGCAGCTACCAAAGAGCTAGGTGTGCAGAGAGAGGGACTGCACCCTTTGTATATTATATTCTTGGGATCTCTTCAGTTTTCAAGTCTGATAGAGTCCTTTGCTTGGCAGATTAATGACGACTCCGTGTTTCTTAAGGGACGTGCTGAATTAATTATTTCGCAAATCACGTGGTCAGGACTTGTAGAAATCTATTCTTATCATCTTCCTTGCACTTTGAAATTCTGCCTGTTATGACTGTTCCTAGCAAGATTATTTTGGTCTCTCGGCTTGGTGGGGGAAAAAAAAAAAAAAAGGAAAAAAAATCAGGGGAAAGGGCTAACAAACATGGCCGTTGGAAGCGGTGTGGCTCTGCACCGAGAGGTCCCTATTTACTGTACTGTACAGTGAGGGGGGTTGCTATTGACTCTGCCTTTCCTCTTCATTCTTACCTTAACGACTAGTGGTGATATAATATACAGAACTGTATTGATGTATCGGGAGTAACAGGAGGAGCCATTAAACAGGAAAGGGAGAAAGTATAATCGGAAAATGTGCCTCGATATTTAAACTCGGTGAGCGTGTGCCTAGGAACGCGCCCCCCTCCCCTCCGCGCACCCCAGGCAGTGAGGGCACACGCCTGGTGCCGTGCACTGCGCTCCTTTCCCGGGCTGCGCCAGAGACTGTCTTTTGGACTCGTGCCTTGACCACGCTCCAGGAGAGGACAAGCCCTCAGTGACAAACACTTATGACAAAAAAAATAGTGGAATCGACTTCTCCTGGCCAGAGGTTTGTGTTGTTGTTTGAGGTGCTTACGCAGGGGAGAAAAAAAGTGACGTTTGCCTTAGGTGCATGGCAAAGTTTAAACTCTCGAAGTTTGTGTTTTCTTTTGATCTGTCTTTTGTATCGGCTGAAAAAGCTCAGAGAAAGCTGCTCACTTCATTTCAACCTCAAAATTCCATTTCTTTTTAAAATTGATTCCTTCCAGGGCTCGCCTAAAAGGCACACATCTGTGTGGGGATCGAGGTGACTTCAGGTGTGGCTCCTTGCCTCCTACCACGTATGCATAAACCCGGGAGTCATTCTAGGAGGGCTTGTTAAATGCAAAGCAGCAGCAAATGGATGACAGGCACTTTTAACTGCAGCCTAAATGTAAATATAGACTCCGACTTGGCCTAGAGTCACACCATTATGGCTGGGGTAATCAGCAAACCTGTTCAAAGGGACATTTGGAAGGATGCTATGCGGAGTCACTCATCTTTTAACACTGTAATGATGGGAGGGACCAGCATTTTCACAGAAGAGAGACCCACCTTGTAAGGACTGTTTGTTCAAGGTACAAACCAGAATGTGTTTCTCTACACCTTTTATTATTTCAAATGTATACGGAGGGCTTACATCAAAACTACAGGCGACAATTAGTATAAATAACGCTTTAATCAATGGCAGCAAAACATTGGTAAAGTCTATAAAAAGCATCACACTTTAACAGAGATGAGAGTATTGCTGGACAATGCGACCGTTTAACAAAGGCTCCAGTGCACAACGTTTCATCCATGATAAACAAAAGTAAACAGCTTCCCTTCCTACACAAAATAACTCCAGAGGAGGGTTAAAAACCAATACAAAATAAACCTCAGGTTTATTTTCCATGGGAGATAATGACCAGTGGGTGTTTCTGGTCGTTACTACAGACATTGCTGACCCTTCAGAGCCTTGGCAACTGGAACCTATTTCTTTTGGTACTTTCTGCCTCCAGTTCACATATTCTCCGAGCTTACAGTGCAGTGACAACTGTGTAAACTTGCAGTGCCCCAGCCTCACTCAAAGGGGACTTGCAAAGAGAGTTGTAAGAGCTGTGCCTGCTGAACCCAACACTCGCCCTGGAGATATTAACATTTCAAAAGACAATGAGACAAATTCTGCTCGCAGCTATATCCCTGTTTGACTTCAGTGGGCGGGGGAAGGAAATCTTGGAGCAGAATTTGTCCCTTTAGCTTCGGGAGCCATCTCAGTCCATAAGAAGCAGAAAGCAAGGATTTGCTTATCCAAGGCCATTATTTTCCAGAACTGTACCACAGATGCCAAAGTTGGTAGCTCGCTCTCTCTCTCATAACATGTTTGCCCTGCTCCCAGCCAACTTATCACAGACTTTAAGTAAACAGCGGGGTTCCGGGAGGGGGATTTTCAAGAAGAGCAGCCAGAGAGGTTGAGGGGTGTGTATGTGAGTGTCTGTCTTTCTTTCTTCTTTTTTTTTCCCCCCCTTTTCCCTGATTCGTATGAAGAGCAAAGGGAGGGCTTTGGTCAACTCTGTAGCCGAAAGGCCACTACCGCAGGAACTGGGTGTAACAAAACTTGAAAACTTGTCTCAGTAATTCCCTCCTCAAGCGCTGCTGCTAGCTGCTCTCCATGCTAGAGAAAGGGAAGGGTAGTTTGGGTCCAAAAGGTTAAGGGTTTAGAGGTCACTCTTCCCGGCTGAAATACAACTAATCGAATAGAAAATTTGTCCTCTGGGTGAACCTGTTCCTGCAATTTAGCCGAACTTCAGTAAAATACCTTTTCAGCTTCTCAACGTGAAGGCGTCAGAAAAAAGACGTCTTTACTATGTATGAACTCGGTGCTTTTTGTCATAGAAACAATGATGCGAATAATGCAGGAATATCCATCTTTAATATCACGACGTGGAGATATTCAAGTATTGCCATGTGCAAGTCTGAGAACTGGGCTAACCCTAAGGAAGAACAAAGAGTTTTCTCCAGGCTCTAAAACAAAAGGCCAAGTCTTACAAGACACTTTGCGGACTTCTAGGGATGAGAAAAGGGCAGAAATTAACCGCTGGCCACAGTTAGTGCAGCCGAATACACCCTTGTTGAAAAGCTCGCCTTTTATTTTCGAATTCATTCAAGCCCATTTTGGCCAGTGTTTTCCCGAGCGATCCCAGAAAGCAGTGGGTCCTCGGTGGGAAGCACCCAGCCTGACGATGGGCACGTAAACTCACCCCCTGCTCTTTCCACCTCCCTTCAGTGTTATCTCTGGGTTTCCTTCTTTGGCTCTTTTCTCTTTAATACAAGGATCACCTCGTTACAATTTCGATAATATGGTCCCTCTCCCAGGCTGCCCTGAGGGTACAGGAGATAAGGACTGAGCTTTAAAATCGCCTGAGCGGAGGTGTAAGTGTCTGAGTGAGCTGGTTTGTCTGGGTTTGGTAGTTACAATGCACTAAAACTTTGGCATGATGCAGTCAGCAGCCAGGGACAAATTTGTGGGTATTGGACCAGCTCTGCTCTCATCTGAGCCTTTCCCCTGTTCCTGAAAGCAACTTACTGAGATTTCCAACCATTGCAGTCATGTGTCGTGGTTTGCTTAAAAACAATCACTGTTCTTACCAAAAAAAGAAAAAAAGAAAAAAAAAGAAACAAGAAAGAAACAAAAAAGCCCCAGACCAAAATAACCCCTAAACAAAACAAAGCAGCAAACCACACAGCCTGTTTCTCTCTTGAGCAGAAAACAGATTTCAAAATTTGATAGAAAGCAAACTTTCAGCTTTGAAAGGCTCAGGTTATAACAGAAATCGCATTAATATTTCACTCTGGGGTTTTCTTTTTATTTTTTTGTTGGGAGGGCTGGGGGGATTGTGGTCTTCCCCCCTCCTCCTTTTTTTTCCTCCATTTTTAAATGAGGTATTGATGGTTTAAAGCACAGCACTGAGCAGAGCAGACTTTGGAAACAGATTTCAAGCCTGTTAGCCCTGGATGGCACACGGTAAGGAGCAAGGACGCTTTGCCTATTCACAAAGAAGGAAATTAAAAATAAAAGAAAAAGGACGAGAAAGTTGTGTACGTTCAAAACAAGTAAACATTGTACATGTGTTCAGGAGACTGGGAAGGAGAAATACTGTATTTCAGCTCCCCTTCCCCGTTTTTGGCTTCACTATTTTTGTTTTTATCTTCACTCTTCTACATAACAAATAAATAAATACGCTAACACTATCAGTACATAAAATAACCCGTTTTCACTTAATTCCTATGCACACCTTCTGAGACGTTATGAAAATGAGCAAGTATTTTCATTACACCACGAAAGGTAAAGCAGCACAAAAAGTTCACAATGACTAGTCTTTATGTTCAAATAAAAGACTATGCTACAAAGTCCTGCCCTCAACTTGCCCAAATGCATCCTCCCGAAATTGCATGGGATAAAAAGGCAATTAAAAGTAAAAATCCCAGAATAAAGCATCAAACCTTCACTTTCGAATTCAAAACTGAAACACAGGACAGTTTCGTTTTCAATGATTTATTACTTTTTATGGACAGAAGGTCTCGTTTAATATTTTCCCAATTCCCACTGCCTGCATGATGTTTCTCTCTTTTTTTGTTCCCTTCCCCCCTCTCCCCCCCCCTTTTTTTTTTAGGTTGTGCTAGCAGAAGCAAATAAAATAAAGTCCAAAGTAGCGTCATTTTGTCTCCTTTGTACAACGGTACCTTAAAGAAAGATGACAGTTTCTCGAGTCCTTAGCTGCTACATGCAGGTTCTGCTAGGGCAGTGTCAGTTATGTACAGTACTGGTCAGAAGCGAAGGATGAAATGGAAAATTTCACCTCTTCTACAAAGTTGTCAAGTCAGTCTGATGGTCCTTGGAACCAGTCTGTAAATGGGGGTTTGAACCAGAGGAAGAAGACCTGCCCTTCGTGTTGGGTAGTTTGTGATCTTTTTTCCACTTCATTCTTCTGTTCTGAAACCAGATCTTGATCTGGCGCTCAGAGAGACACAAAGTGTGGGCTATCTCGATACGGCGGCGCCTGGTCAGGTACCTGTTAAAATGAAATTCTTTTTCCAGTTCTAGGACTTGCTGTCTGGTGTAAGCTGTGCGGGAGCGTTTAGGTTCCCCTCCGTTGTAATTGGGATTCACTGGGAAAAAAATACGGAGAACTTTACAAAGCTAATCTTGACTTGCCGGTTCGACTTTACAAAAGAAAACCTTACGAGCTGCGAGCATGTGGCCGGGCTGGATTCGTCCCAGTTGCTTACAATGGACGGGCTGCTCTTCCCCTCGTTTAAGGCAGGCACCACAGGCACAGGCAGCTAGGTAGGCTGGGAGCCTCTAGCAGGCTCCTAAAATGGAGTTTTCTCCTGCACGGCAAAGCCCCGCATGGCCAACGGCCTATTTCCTCAGCAATAAAAATTTATGGCGAGTGTAATTGGCTACCTCGGCTTAAAAAGCTCGTCCAGGAGTCTGGCAGGGACTCGAGCGAGCGCCGCTGAGGGCGATCGGAAGCAGGGTAGAAGAGCAAAGTAAGAAGAGGATCCTTACCCGAGTTAACATGGACTTTCTTCATCCAGGGATAAACTACTGCAGGCTGCTTAACTGCTGACCCGTTTGGGGGTTTGAGGGCCGGCTGCTGGCTGCAGGCTCGCGAGTTGGACATTGGAGGCGGTGGACAATGCTCTGCTTGGCCGGGGAAGTGGCTCGCTGGGCCGGATTGCTCCTGTCCGTGACCCCGCGGCTGCACGGCAGAGCCTTGGGCATTGCTACAGCTAAAGGGCTGCTCGCTGTAGTTTGACCGTGGGTAGAGTCCCTGGTGCTGGAAATCAGAGCCCTGCGAGGCACTGTAGTACTCGCCCCCCTGCTCGCCTAGGTAGCTATTCTGCAAATATTCCTCGCAAGGAGGAAATTTGGGATCCACATACTTAGAGTTCACCATATACGAACTCATGGCCATTAATTTCCGAAGGTAGAAAATACTAATTTTTCTGGTGTTGTCTTTTTTTCCCCTGCCATAGAGCCCTCCTACTTGCTGTCAACTGAATAAAGTTAGGCGGGCATGTGACCGGCCCGGCCAATGGGGAGGCGGGAGCCGATCACCGGATTTCTCCGCTGCTCAGCATTTCCACCGATTTCACTCAATAATATCCCTGTAACCGAGTGACCCCCCTCTCCGGCGGGTCGCACCCCCCAAATCAGGTACCGGAGGTGTAGGGATACTCCTCGGGCGGCGGCCGCCTCCCTGGCCCGCAGGTAGGGCCGGCCTTTTGTCTGAGCTGGCTTCCCTCAGCGCCCACGGATGATGCCTCATTTACCAGCCGCAATCGTCACCGGGGTTTGTTACCTCGCTTTAAATAAAATATCGAAAGGAATATACGGAGCGGGGAGCTGAAGTGGGGTTAAAAAAAGGAGGAAACCGGTAAGGAGGCGAGGGAAAGAAAAGCCGTCAAAGAAGAGGGGTAATAGGACGTACAATAGATCTGTCCTGTCTTTGTCTCGCAGAGGTCATCCAAAAGTTACCCGAATTTAGTTCTGCTGGATAAAATTAGGCAATCAGTAACTTCTCATTCACTTTCAAGCCTCAATATATACGTGTGGATATGTATGCGTGCGCACACGCAAAAGCACACGCACGTACATAAATCTATACACGTGTGTATGTAAAATCATACAGATGGGACGAAACCGTTCACTTTTAACCACTAAAGTTCAATCAATTGAACTGAAGACGGCATTTAATTAGGTTAAAAATATCACGGGTTTAATGAGATAAATTCGGTCTTCATTCATCAATATCATTCCTGGAGCACAAATAAATACATTCCAGTGAGGCGAATGCTGCTTTTGCTGCTGCTGTAAACATTTTGAAGCGATCTGGACCCCTGACAAGAAAATTTTGCTAGCGTCTGGCATATCTAGCTAATTTATGAGTATCTCTTAAAAGATTTATTCACTGATTGGTAGATTATTTTTTTTCCACAAAATTTGTAACTTCTGGTGAGATTAACTGTTTAAATTCACAGTCTGCTAGCGAGAGTTATGACTGAACGACAACTGAAATTTTAAAGAGACTTTCTAAAACCTAGCAAATAGGAGCGAGGCAGAAAAACTTTTATAATTTCTGAGTGTTCAGCACGCACATGCCTCTTGATTCCGCCAGTATTTAAACTTCTAACCGTTTGCAGAAAGGTGAAGTTTTTGCATCGACCATATATTCCCCTAGAATCGAATCTGTGACTATATGAATATCACACAAATTCGGTTCTACAGGGTATATATAGACAACGTAATAACATTCTGTTTTCATCTACAATATAGCAGGTCTCTGCAATTCTCTGAGTCCTTACTGTCTTCTGAGGAATGCAAACTATTCTGGTGGGACTCAGTTCTGAAATACAGATTTGCAGGAAGGTTGGATTTCAGAAAAGATTCACGCTTGTTATCGTTGCTGCAATAGAGCTACACAACTCTCCACCAATTTATAGCGATGAATTTCGCCTACCAAATTCTCAGAAAGACCTGCTGCTCACTTTAAATGCTCTGCCGTTCACGTCCTCGCTATGGAAAACGGACGTTACCGGTCAAATCGCTCTATTTAGAATAATAATGGTTAAATTAATTTAGAAAAGAGCCTTTATCTATTTAGGCTAACACCAATTTGAAGAGATCGTCCATAATTAAAAATATCTCCCCCCACCCAGACAAAAAAAAAAAAAATCGAAACAGAAGTAAAATAACCGATAACAGAAACAGCGATTGGTGAAAAAGAAGAGATTAAAGGCTGGAGTTAGTTGCTCTTGGGAAGAAGAGAGTTTCCAAATTTACCTTCATCCCATTATGCTGGTCTAGCTATTATCCCCGCGAGCTGCCTGCGAGCCGCAGCCTCGCACCCTCCTAGGTTCTCCCCGCCGTAGCGTTTATGGTGAAGGGCAGGGCGAGAGGTCAGCCGAAATCATTTACAAACATATCACAAAGTTTCATTATTTTTACTTTGTCGACAGCGGCACACAGGAGTACAAAAGTTCATGAATTGTGTCTGACCCAGCTCCTCACTGCTGTCCTGCGGTCAACCTCTTCTCCTTCCACTATTTAAAACAGGCACCATAAGGACAAATAATGGTGCGGGTGTGATACATCCAACCACTGCGGAGGGCAGATTTGGGGGTGTTGCGTTTATCCGAGCGATGTGCACCGGTTTGTTTGCCTGGCTCCAACTCCCAGCTGCCTGATCTGGGGGATGCTATTTTTAAACATCTGTTTTCTTACCGCTGCGGTGGTGTCTTCTTCACAGCAAGTGCAACTCGAAACGACTTTGTGTCCCTAATATCTTTTCCCCCACCCCGGGTTATTTAAATCTCCACCCAACTACTTCAAGCGGCTCACCCCGCTTTCTCCTCCTTTCTCTGAGGGGAGGGGGGGATACCTCCCCCCCGGGGGGTTATTATCTACCGGCTGAACGGGCAGGGTAACACCCCCCACCCCAAAGTGAGCTCGCGTTTGGGGCAGCCCCCGGGAGCGGACAAGCCGGGGAGAAGAGATGGGGCTGGGGAAGCAGCAGCTCCCTGCTCTGCTTAATACTACGCATTTTCATATTTGTTAGACGCTGTGACCTGCGTTTCACCTTATTGCACGACTTGCTCAGACAGGTCAAAGCCAAAGAGTTATTGATGAACAAAAGCGTTATATATTCACCTCCTGTTCAACTGCCCATGCAAAATGCTTTTGATCTATCAGGCTTTTTGTATTCTGTTTCATAATCAGTATGCTAAATGTACGTTGGTAGAAAACAAGTAATCCATACATTTAGGGCCGGCCCTGGAATAAAATGCCAAGGGCATCTACATAACGCCGGACTGAGCTACGGGGGGAGGAAAGTTACCTATGGAACACAATTAACACTGCAACGCTGAAGGCGACCCTTTAGTTCGTATTTAAAGGGCTCGAAAAACAATATCATAACGTAAAGCAAAAAGAGAAGGAGAAGCCTGGCACAAGCGGTGAAAGAGATGATTTATCAGCAAGCGGGAAGAGGAAACAGGAAGAAACGCAAACAAACACAGCTCCGCTCCTCTAAACGCTCCCGGCCAGAGCGGGGCTGGCAGAAGCGGGGAGGGCAATGTACACCTAATGAATCTCCAAATATCGCAGCCTTTCTTTTCCTCTTTGAGAGACAAGTCGGTCTCAGTCTGAAGCACCAGGACTAATGCATTTAGCTCCTTATTGCAGCCAGAAAGGTTCAACAGCATTTCCTGCTGCACACTGATCTGCCGCCCTGCCCTCCGTCCCCGCAGCGCAGCTCGTGTGGGAACATCGGGGGTGCGAAAAGCCCTACAGTACAAGGTTGCCCTCCTAAACTCAGATACGCATTCCCCCCAGTGCCTCCACAGCATTTAGGTCAACGTTTGAATCTCCCTTGGCCGGAGGGAGCTAGTGCCGGAGGATGAGCGCTACCGCCCCGCACGACCGGTCTGCAGCGTGGGCTGACCCGGCTGGCCGGCACGGACAGCCTCCAGAGCCCGCCGCCGCCTTCGCCCATGCATCAGGCTGTGCCAAACGAGGTTAACACTAGCTAGCAGGCACAACTCTGCTCTGAATCCCGTCTGGAGAAAAGAGGGGGAGTAGCCAAGGTTATGAGGCGCTGGGACACAACGTGATCCGTCCGGGCTCTGCACGGGGAGGCGCTGTACAGTGCCGCCGAGTTAAAATGGAAACGCTGCTAATGGCTTCAGAGTGCTTAAGAGCAGGAGGACACCTGTACAGCCCTATAATAAATCCTCAGGAGACTGCACCTCTACTTCTAACACAAGCCAGGATTATGACATGGAACCACAAAACGACTCCACAAGAGCCTTCGCATGCTGACATAGGTTTTTTCCTGTTTAATTGGGGGGGGTGGGGTTTTTTTTGGTAGCAATATTCAGCAGGGATACATCAGTTTTAATTCTTCCAGTCTGAAGAGAAGAAACAGGATTCTCAAGCAACGCAAACTCTACAAGAAACAAGAGATCACTTACCGTGGATGTTCTTCCATGCTGCCGGACCTGTTGCAATAAAAACGTTTGTTACTGTTGTATTCCACATACGGGTGATATTTCTGGAGAACAGTTACAGACCACGTTTGATAGATGAAGGCAGACAGGAGGAGAGGAGCTGGTGGTAAATCCTGCGAGCAGCGGAGTGGTGGGGTGGAAGCCCCTTCCGAATGAGGACCACGTTGCATTCAGGCAGTTTTTTTGAACACATGCTTTCCTGTGCCTGGGGTGTGATCTTTCACTTTTAATATTTATAGTCTAGATTTTATACCGGATAATTTCTAAAGGGACAAAAATTCAGACCTTCTTTTTTCATTGATGGAAAAAACCCCCAAAGGCCTATTTTTTGTTTGTTTTCTTCTGTGGCAATCCAGTCACTTAGAAATGAAATATTCAGATGATCTTTGCTAAACCACCACCCATAAAATGTCACGATATGCCGTACGGCATCATATCCATGCTGAGCACAGAAAGAAGCACAATTTTAGGAGAATAAATCTCGGATTACTCTCAGATAGGTCCCCTTTAAGATCACCTAATTAACCTAACAGTAACCACGAGACATGCGTCTTTGTTTGCATTATAAAAGGAAGGATTTGACTTGAACTTTCCTTCAAATTTTTTAATAAATACATTAAAGATCACATTAAGGAAAACAAAAACGCACGCTCAGACTAATGCTCCTGAAACGCAATGTAGAGTAAAATACTAATATTGGGGGTTTCTTTTCTGTAAGCGATTTTTCACCTCTTCTATTACCTTGCTATGATACCTTGAAGAGTTATTGTATTACACGCAGAACAATCGCCTCTGTATCAATAGTTCACTAAGAGCTTCCTAATATTGTTTTTATTTAAAAAAAATATATTTTTAGCTCTGCCCACTCTGGATAACATTCAGAGCTTGCAAGGACAGTGGATTATCAGCATTTCAGCACTAAACATTCCCTTACCGTTCCTTTCCTTTCCTTTCTTTTTATCTTTTTTCTTTTTTTTTTTTTTTTTGAATAATAAAAAAGGTTAGCTCCAAATAAGATGTCCCATTAAATTCCGAAATCTCAGAGGGGGAGCAACCCTCTCACCCTAGCGCTGCCCTAGCCACCTGAGCTCTACCTGCCCGTTTCCCCAGCAAAGCAGTTCCGCATTGCCGAGCGGAGCAGCGCCGGTACCCCACTCCCACGGAGTTTCCAGGGGCATGCAGAGAGCCCGACCGCGGCGGCGGCAGTGGGGAGGCTGGTAGCGGACTTACTGCGCGCTCCCCCCCTGGCCGGGGGGACCCGGGAGCAGAGGTGCCTGCACGGCGGCATTCCCGCAGACGATTCCCTGCTAACACTTTCCCGATTACTGCTTCCAGGAACGAAAGCATCTGCACTTGTATGCTCTTAAACTAATTTATGGTGGGAATTATATTTTGGCTTGTCAACTCTCAAGCCATAAAACAAAGTTTATTGGAATCACGTGCTTCTAAATAGCCACTCAGGACCTATCTCTGTGGAACCATAAATAACCTTTAGCTTTAAACTTTTATTCGCTAAATAAAGGTTCGCTGAATCTGTCCTGTAAAACGGGAGAGGGTCGGAATAGCGGGGATGGGCGGGAGGTCAGCTCTGCAGCGGTACGCCGGCCTTTTTGAGGAGTGCGTTGTAGGGAAAGCTGCTAAGAAGCGAGTTAGCGCTCTCAAATTGAGAAAGGATCCGGGAACATTTTCCCCTTCAAACCTTTCTTTGCACCTCTTAGGGGAAGGGGAAGCCCATCGTCAGGAAAAAACGGAGAGGTGATTCGAAGAGAAGGGGTTCCCCTTCTTCCTTCCCTGGATGTTTATGGCATTTTCGTCAGGCGCCCCTGGAAATTTATTTTGACTCCTTCACCTCCTGAGCTGTTGCTCGGACGAGCTGTGCCAGGGGCTGCGGGCTCGCCAGGCACCCGACGGACCTTTGCAAGCGACCAAACTGCTGGAAACAGCGAGGACACCCGGCTTTGGAAAGGGAGAAAGTGTGAAGCCTGTCACAATGAGATCTTTGAGGACTGGAAGTTTAAGGAGGGTTATAAAACAATAAAACAGCCCTGGTGTGAAGGGAGCAGGGTGTGAGTTAGCAAATGAGAATTTCAAGGAGCCCGAGCACAGGAAGTCAAATGTCCCTGGCAGTCACACAGCATAAAGGAATACGGGCATCAGCTCCCAATCTATCATGGCTGAGATGAGGAAGTCGGAGCAGCCAGCATCTCCTGGTGCCTCCAAGGAGGAGCTTGTCCCTTCCCCAGAGGGCGGGGAATCGCGTCTGCCCCGTCGGGGACCGGTCGCTGACAGAGGGGACCGGCCGCTCCCCCGCCCCGCGGGTGCGGATGCGCCTCCGCCCGGGGACTCAGCTCTGAAAAACCAGTTAGCTTCAGCTCTTTGCTGGGTGGTGGTACCAGCTGTCACCAGCTGGGTGATTCCTGTCTAACGCCAGAATTACGTCCCTCTTAGTTCGCTCTTACGTGTCCATTTCCTACCGAGTCTGGCTATACAATTTTGAAGTCGCCCAAAAGGGGCAGCTTAGCTCTCGACGTACTTTTCATGTGGCTCAAATCACAGCTGATCAATTCGTTTGCTCCAGCGAGCAAGAGGCGTCCTGAGCTCCTTCCCTGCTCCTTCTATACGACCCAGGGTTATTTTGCATTCCGCTATTTTTCTTGCTCTGTATCAATGCCTCAATCATACGGCATCACCTTCGTGCCTTTCTAATGGCCAAAGCTGGGGAATGGCTCTTTTTCCCGTGCCCTCCCCTGCCGGGGACAGCTGGCAGGAGCAGTGCGTAAGGTGACGTTTTAACCGGGATGCATAGTCTGAGAAACTTTATCTCAGAAAAGAAAGCCCGGGGAATCTGGTCCGGCGCCCCTAGGAGAAGGGTGGGCTGCCCTGCGTGAGGCTGATTCCTGGGTCGCTTTCGGTGGGAGCACGGCTCGTCCTCCCATCCCCGGGCAGGCAGGGGAAACAGCTCTATGGGGCACATGGGCCTGGGCACGGCAGGCGCTGGACCAGGCTCCCTGCAGCCTCCAGCCCCCCCATCCCCAAACGCCCTCTCCTCCCTGGCCTCAGGGGGAACGAAGGCAGCTGCAAGCAGCCAGGGTGCCGACTTCCTGGGAAGGTGGGAGAAAATGCTGCGGATCGGGACGTCAGGAGAAGGGTGCAAGGGGAAATTCGGAGAAAATGTGGGGAAAACGGGCTGGAACGACAAGAACCACGATGCAGTCTCAAATGCGTTTGCTCCGGGCCTGGCAGCAGGTGCTGGGTACGGCGGAGGACAGGTCCCGGGCAGCGGGGGCCACGGGTCGCTCCGGCCCCTGTGCCGGCACGGGGAGCGGCATGTCCCCCCGTGTTTGCGATCGCTTCGGCTCTCCTGGCCCATCTCGTGGGCAGGAGAAACCCACGGTTTGGAGGCAGGGTGCTGTCTCGCGGGTGCGGGATGAGAGGAGCCGTGGCGAGGCACCCGGTGTGGCAGCGCTGCGCCAGACCGAAGCATGAGTCCCTGGGCATGTGCTTCGGACAAATGTGTCCGGGAGGCTGGAGGTTGGAAAGGTGTGGCTGTGGGACAGTGAGGAGCTGATGGGTAAGATACAGTTCCCTGTGATCTAGGGGCAAGATGAATGTTTCTGCAACTGAGTAATTCTAGCCCTGAGATTTTGGAGAGGGAATTAGGAGGATTTTCACATTTCCTGTTCTAAAATGCAGATGTGAACGTTGACTTTGAAGCCCTGGCCGGTTCATTCCCTAGGTTTTTATGCAAGTTTTCATATTCAGGGCTGACGATCTGGAGATGGATAAGACGTGGAATGAAGTATCTCAGTAACAATTGTTTTCCCTCTGGTAATTGTTGCGATAAAAGGGTTGGTGAAGTTGAATCGCATGTGTAAACCACTGTCACTCACGATGGTACTTGACAGGGATGACGACCAGCATCCTACCCCGAGGACCACACCGCCAGAAAATTACAGGCTCCATCTCTGACTTTGAAGACCTACCGAGCGCCTTGATAGCGTCCAACACATTAGCCCTCACTACTTTTATCATAACCCCGACCCTTCAGCAGTCACCTCACCGCCCATGCCCGCCCCGAGCAGGATGTGGGCATGCAAAGGCCCCTGCCCGCAGCACCTCGCGCCAGCGGGCAGAGCCGGTGGCAGCAGAGCCCCGGAGCGGGCAGGGCGGCGGCGAGCCGCGCCTCGACATCAAACGGGGGCGGTGGCGGCGGCCCCCCGGGTCCGCGGGGTGAGGGCGAGGAACACGGGGCAGGGAGGGGAGGCCGGGGGCCGTGGGAGCGTCTGGCTGGGGCAGGCACTGCCTGGGGGGCCAGGGGCCGCCAGGGTCATGTCCGGGCACGGCTGGGGAAGATGAAGCCTGCAGGCAACAGGTGAGGCGGAGGCAGGGAAATCTGCCGGGCCCCTGCTTGCAGGGGGCAGGAGCGGCCGGGGGCTCTGCCCGGGGGAAGGGAGCCGGCGAGGAGGAGGGTGCGGGCCGTCACAGCGCTCTGGCACCCACATCAAAGGGGCAGGGAAGGAAGCGGTGGTTGCCCGACAACAAAGGGTGGGNCGCAGCCTGGCGGGGTCCAGCTCGGGTCGCCCCCGGCGTGGAGCGCTGGCTGGGCGATGCGGGCTTCCTCCCCCGTCTCTCGCTGCCTCCTCCCCCGCGGGTGATGGGAGGCGAGTGCTGG
>VWZZ01007168.1:1107372-1120813 GCA_013399095.1 Psophia crepitans
TTTTTTTTTTTTTTGGTAAGAAGAAAGAGAAATGCATCTGTATTATTAAAAAAAGATACCGAAGGCAGCAGTCACTGTCTACATGGCAAATCAGGTTTTTCCGTCCTCATATTTTAAACGTGTTTTACTGTTTTTCTTCCCACTTCGTACCCATATTTACATCCGAAGCTATTACATTTTAAATAGTGATGGTACAAACTGTTTATTACTCTTCTTGTCCTTTCTTTTTCTTTCCCCCCTCCCTTTTCTTTGCTTTCTTTTTTCTTCTTCTTTTTTTTTCCTTTTGTTTTTGTTTTTGTTTTGTTTTGTTTTGTTTTTAACTGTTCTCAAACTGGAGTATTTCTTATCTGGGTCTAATGCTGTCAAGGACTCTCACACAGACAAAGTGAACTTGTTGATAATTTTTGTTTCGGACTCATCCGCCTGTTTATTTTGGGCCTTTCTATCATCAAAACACCCTTTCACATCCCCACGAGCGGACAGCACGTGAAAGGATTTAAAAAAAAATTAAATGCATCTTTCGCACAGCTGAAAACATGCGTTTTCCACCAGCGTGGATTTGAATTTCCCCCTGTTTCCTGGCATTTGAACGTTTTGCACTTTACCGTACACTTTAGGCTGCTGGAAACAATAACCCTATTTAAAATTTCGCTGTGGCAATGAGACAGACCTTTTAAAACCTTATCGCAGCTGTTCAAATACAACATCATTGTCAGGTTAAGAGCCAGTGTCTTTTATAGCTGCAGCCTCCAGCTCCCGGGTTGCCGGAGAGTTTAAATATTACCTTCGTGATATTAGCTGCTTTCAGGCTCTTTCCGCAGCATCCCCTGCGCCTGGCGCAGCCCCCTGCCCTCTCCGGGCACGCTTCACCGCCACCGAGGGCTGAGCAGGGAGACGGGCGCTTCGGCGAGATGCCTGCTTAAGATCATTATCAGAGCCATTGCTAAGATTCGCCTGCGCCGGGAGAGAAGCTGCGGCGGAGCCCGCGACGCGCCCTCCGAGCGCGGCGTTCCCCCCCTCGCTTTCTAGCAATTTCCTCTTCTTCAACAACAGCCCGGACAACCCACCGAGTTTAAAGAAACAAAATACTATTTTCCTTGAACGCAGCTTAAGACTTGACTGTTAAATCTAATCAGGAATTTTATGCCCATCAAATGGCTCTTTCATAATCTTTATTTACACTTTAAGAAAAGGGGGTCCCAGAAATACCCCAGCTGAAGTAGTAGCCCAGAGGTCTGCGGCGGGTTTTGCCCAACAGCCAAGTTAAAACAATAAGCAAACGCTGAGCTGCTTTCCGCGCCAGCCTCGCTGGTGCTGGGGAAGCTGACTGCTTGGCTCCTGATTAGACATGAGGGGTCTTTGATTTTTTTTAATTGAAAATATTAATTTCTTGCATGTCACTACACGGAAACTCAGATGATAGCTGTGATGATAATGATTTAAATATCGTATTCAGGACTGGCAAACAGCTCCGTAAGACCCTTCGCTCACGATAAATCATGAGGGTTTTTAAAAACGGGCAGCAATTTTTTATTGAAAATGAACAGTAGGAAAGTTTAAGTTTGATGTAAATAGAAGTTGAATAAACATGCGAGAGCCACTGGGGAACTGGGGACTTAGGGTCTGGGCATTTAATGTCACTCTTGTTTTAAATCATATTAAAATGGAATCAAGTAATTAACATTAATAAATAAATCAATATTGTGCAATAAATGAGATATATAATCTACATTAATATAAAGGTTTTGCTCTCAGAGCCTCATATTTTTCCGAACGAGGGAGGAAAAAAAAAACCCCAACCAATGGGTCCATGCAGATGTAAATTACTGTTTGTAATAAAGCATAGGTGGACATTACAGTTTTCTCCTCCAGCAAATGTCAGGGCTAAAAACTTGAGGTTACCAGACGTGGCAGCGGGGCTTAATTTTCAATGTCTTATCTTCCTAAACCTTATTACTGGTGATATGATTATTTTTTGTCTCGGCTGTGCTGAGGATTCTCATAGTTGCAATTTGCTGTGTTTGTGTCTCATTATGGGAGGGGGATGGGAGAGAGGTACGAAAGAGGCTAGATATTCTGCAGATGCCTTCAGTAACAAAGCAATTGCGAGAAATATCTTATTTTAAAAGCAGACTGGAACCCAGGAAGCTTTTAGTAAAATTCCTTTCATATACTCGATTCCAGCATTTTACCTAGGGTGTCTTTAAACGCGTAGATTGTATGTTTTATGCCACGTAGTTATATTGCAGGGAGACCGAAGAATAGTTTTTTTATTTAAGAGGAAAAAAATTGGCTAGGATACTGTGTCCTTTCTTCTTTTAATAATGCAACTGTCACGTTGCCCAGATTTCTAAGTGCCATATTTTCATAGAAAGAGTCGGCGTCTGGGCTGAGGGCTCAGGTTCCCTGGATTTTTTGGACCGAGGGACACACACACACACACGACACACAAGGCACACACGACATACTGATAACATTATGCCTTTTCCTAAATACGAAAACCTACAAAATGAAGCAAATAGCACGCTGGCCATTTCTACAAAGGTGTTATTTCTGAGCGTGGGGATCGCACAGTGGCACTGACTGTACTCCCAGCTTTGTCCAAAACCTCAGCCCCTCCTCTATTGTATTCCTGTATTTCTGTGGAAGCAGAAGTGCGTATCTGCTATGGTAAGATTTTAGCGCGTAGGTTGGTCGCCGACCCAGCCCTCAGCCTCGGTATTTGGGCTGCACATTTATCTTTCGACAGGTTCCTGCCGCATTTGTATTTTAATCAGAAAATAAGCAAATGCCCTTTTCGTCCCCCTTAAAGGACAAGCCCAAAGACACTTGGAAAAAGCTCACAGCCTTTTCTGTCTAAAGGAATAAAATAGATAAAGGGGGAAAAAAGTATTATAGACTGGCACAGAATCATCACATTTACACATTTACACGATGATTCATAAAAGAAGAAAGCGACTTTTTGATATTCCCGTACGTGTATATACATATATATTTTTTTTTTTTAATTAACAGCACGTCCTGGCTCCCATCACCCGTTCACAGTCGCTGAGAGCGGCCTCACTGTAATTGCGCAGGGTGAAAACACCTCGTACGAAGCCTAATGGGGCTGGGGTTGGTGTGGGCTCTTGCAAGGAGCACTCTCACGCCAGGAAAAACAAACAAACACAAAAAACTTCACTAAACGTTTCCCTCTCGAAATGGGTATCTCCACCGAGAGACCAGGGGATTTTCCTTCGGACTCCGACTGCGCCTGCGAGGGCTACCTTTGGCGTCAGGGATCCCGAGGATTTCAGATTGTACAATGCCATTTTATTACCGACGGAAAGGCTATTTCTAGGAAACTGTTAACAATGAACTTCTAAAAAAAAAACCCCACCAAAATCAACAGCCCAGCAGACAAAGTGCCAACAGATGCTTTCAGGAGAGACGGGACTTTGAAAACATGCGAAATATGGCTGAGCCAACGTGAAATAGATTTCGATGAATTCTGCAAATAAGCAGAAAGCAGCGAAGCCCTTTCTTTCCTCAGATTCTGATCAAAAGTGCGGACTGCAGGGAAAAAAATAAACCAGAAAATCGGAATATGCTCGGTCACTGGAGAGCGTCCAGGAAATTCATAAGCTTCGCTATAATTTTCTAATCTCTGGTTTCATTTTAATAGATCTCCATAGTACTTTTAAGAAGAGGGATTTCATTCAGCAATGCCTTGGCAAGGTGATGTTCGGATATTAAAAATATCTTCGCTTTAGTCTATCTGTCTCTCTTTAAAAAAATAAGCACTCTCAGGATCTAACGTTAATCTCGCTCCTAAATAAAATACGTTTTAAAAATTATGTTTTCTGTACCTAGAGGTTTATTTAAGTAAAGCCTCGAATAAGAATCGAAGATAAACTGTGGAAACGCATGGTTTCTGTGTCACTTTTGTTCCATCCACGTTAAGGCTGTCCTTAAATAACTAAATAGGTTTTCGTTCTAGGGAACGAATTCTGACTATCACTTTTTTTCCCCTCTCTTAAAATTATGGGATTTTTTTTAAAGCTTGGATGCATTATAAAAGATTACGACCCCACTCCCCCCGAAAAAAAAAATAAAAAATCTTTTAAAGTGGCATATTTCTCCAGAACGTCACGGTTATGGGTTATTTGTTTAATAAATCTTTTTGATGCTTTATTTTCTCATTTGGAAGGCCCTGAAATCTTATCGTTACTTATATATTAGATATTTTATTAGCAGAGGAATTATTATTAGGGGGAAAATAGGCTGGAGCACCAGGACGGCTGCGGGCGCTACAGCGCATGGGCGCGCGCCCTCCTGTGGCCGTTTCCCGCCAAGCACCGGGGAATTTCCTCTCCCAGGCTCTTTCTCCTCAGCTCGATTTGCTCCCAGTCACGGGTTTCTTCCTTTCTTTTTAAATAGAAACTTAAAACTGCTACCATTGAGCATTTATGCAAGATTAATGCTAGGGTGTTTCGCTTACCGCGGCCCTCTCTTGCGGTGTCTGAGCATTTTAAAGGCGTCATAATCCGCTGAGACAGACTGTTAAAGCACTGCAGGGAACAGAAAATCAAACGACTGGTTCTCGCCCTGCGGATTAAGGCTCGGGAGAGACAAGAGAATTTTGCGATAAGGTCAGGCGAAACGCTCTGAGAAATTCCCCGCGACTTTGCGCATATCTAATTAATGGGCTTTGTGGGGAAACGCGCATCTACAGAAAAGCTGCGTAGAAATAAGGTCTTTCTCCCCAAAATACGAAGCATTTCTTACAGCCCTCGCATACGTTTTATATTTTTAAGCGAAAAAAAAACCCCCACATTATTTTTTTTAGAGCTAAAAAAAAGGATATTTGGGGCGAATTCCCGGGGCGCGGAAGAGAGGCGAGGGAAGCGGGGAGCCCGCCGCGCTCAGGCTGGCGGCGGCCGGAGCGGGGAAGGCTCCCGGCACGCCACGGAGGGCTCACCCCGACCCAGCTGGGATTTTCTCTGCGTTATGATGCATTTGCTAATATGGCCAGCTATGCGGTAATAAGTATGTGTGTGGTTGTGCGTGTGTGTGTGACAGAGAGAGAGGGAGGGAGGGAGACAGAGAGAGAGAGAGAGTGGGTGGTGGTTGAAAATAACAGAGGAACCTTAAGGCGCCTAATTATTCAGAAAGGTTAAAGGTGATGACCTTGACATTTTGGAAGTTCAAAGGCATACACTTATGTTTTTCTTCCTAAAGGGTTTAAAAAAATTTTTTTCTTAGTCATGCCTCCCTCCGCTTCCATTTCTCTACTTTCTGAATTCTTGGGCTTTTCCTGACTTATTTAGGCACTTTTGCCTTCCCTGCATGCGAGCGTAGCGACAGCCGCTTCGTCCTATTCAAAAAAAGGCAAATTCTTTTCTCACTCCTCGCCTTTATTGCACATTGCGGAAATCTCTTTTTCACCCACCAGAAGGTGTATAATATAACCCAATTAAGCTGTTTAGAACCTCGGGTTTTATGGTGTTGTCTAGACAGTTCAAGGTTTTGTAAACAGCCCAGCCAGGTCACGCAAGATAAAGCGGCGAGGAGCGGCGCGGACCTCCGCCGGATGCCTGCCCCCGCGCAGGGCCCGCCGCGGCCGGGGCTGCGGGCTGCGCGCCCGGCCGAGCGCCGCTCGCCCCACCGAGGGATGATATTTCAGGGATCCACCCCTCTGCCGCCAAAGATTTTTTTTTCTTTTTTTCCCCCCCTTTTTTTTTTCCCTCCCACTAGTGCCAATTGTTTATAGCTCCCTCTTGTCTGACTCGCTCTGAGCCCTCGGTCTTTCTGCCTTGCTCTTCACTAACAAGTAAACAGTCATTGGCGTTGGGGATTCTGGGCTTCTTGAGAGCCTGACCGGTTAAATAAAAAAGCCTTTTTCGTTGTTTATAGTAATTGTAGCACCATCAGAAGTGATGGTCTGCAGACAGCCATGTTGGCTCTGCCTCGCAGCGAACAGAGAAGGTTACACGTACCTACAAAGGGAGAGTTAGACATCTAAACTATTACTTATTTAAAACGCATTCAAAATAACCCGACTAAGCTTCCTCCCGTTATTATTTAACTGAACTTGGCTCTAACCCGGGAAACGCTAGGATACTTTGGAGATGGAAATCCATACAGTGCAAGGAAGTTATAACCTTAACTTTACTAGAAACCATTTATTCACATGAAAAAGACAGTGGCCCATGCTTTTGGATGACAATAGAAACATATATATATATATTTTATATATATCGAACGTACATTTACCATCTCTTAAATAAACCGCATTCACTTAAAGGGAGGAAAGTGTTATCCTAGCTCAAAAGCAGTAACAGAGCCCCCCCCGAACTCAATGAATTGTAAGCAAAAACTACCAGACACACTGCAGGTCCATTGCTGGTACTGTGGGAGAGGAAAAAAAGCACCTTTGGCGAGAAACACTCGAGAGTGGACAGTTGGATTTACCCTAGTTTCCCCTTATCAGGAATCTGCTCCGTCAAGCCCTGAAATCTCCAGTGGCCATTCAGTGTGTGGAGTTGCACATGAAAATGAAACTTTGAGTTCCGCAGGGTGGATGTGTCATGTAAACCAATTTACTTTTGCATTCAGATGGCAGGTCAGGGAGACCGGGATATTCTTTGTTTTTCTTCTTTCTTCCTTTTCTCTTGCTCTCTCTTTTTTCTTTTAAATTTTTTCCCTTTCTTTTTCTTTTATTTTTTCCTTTTTTTTTTTTCCTTTCAAAACAAGGGATTCCCAGTGAAATACTGAAGTCGATCTCTGTTCAGTTTCTTTTCTTTCATCCTTCGATTCTGGAACCAGATTTTAACTTGCCGGTCAGTAAGGTTGAGCATTCTGGACAACTGCAGTCTTTTCTCTTTGTTTATGTACACGTTGAAGAAAAACTCCCGTTCCAGTTCTCTTATCTGATATTTGGTATAGGGACACCTCTTTTTCCTTGATCGCTGGGGAATTGCTGAAATTCAAGAGAGAAGAAACTGATTTATGCTGCTGCTACGAACATGCTCAGCTAGGAAGAGATCAGAGACTTTGACAATATCCCATAGCCTGGAAAGCAGCCCTCTAGCAGTTAAAAAAATATTCCTGGGGCTTTTACTCTCTGGGAGACTTAGCAAAAAAGCGAATATTTCCCAACTTCTCCTTAAAAGAGAGCACTTCGGGCAATACAGAGAGATATTTAAATGGGCTGGAAAAATTCCAAGTTTCTCAAACTCCTCTCACCCACCCACCACCACAACCACCCCCCCTGCCCCAAACAAACGAAGATCTTAAGCTCTAAACCAAAGGCAGCTCTGAGCACTACCTGTGAAATCTCTCCGTGTCTTCCCTCCCCCCGCCAAATCAACAATTTAATAACAATTAATATCCTCTTCCAAGAATACCTTAAGCCCACCTAAATTGGTTTCCTATCGTAAACACGCTTTACAACGGTAAAGGAAATCTTATAGGATATATAAAATCCTTTGGATGCTTATAAAATTGCACATAAAATGCGGCTTGACAAAGTGTTGGCCTTGTACTCTTGCCCCCAATTTACTACTGATACCTACCTGAACTGTTGCTCTTCTCTGCAACAGCCTCACCAGAAGGGGAATCGGTGGTGTTTGCTGGTGTCACTTTCTTCTCTTGGCTGGAAGGTGTTTTACTGCAAGTGCTGTTCTGGGCTTTCAAGTCGCCCTTGTCCGCGTCCCCTTCGCCCTCGGAGTGCTGCTGGTACGGGGGTCCGGGGGCTGTCTCGTAAAACTGGTCGAAGCCTTGCGGCAGGATGCCGTTCCTCCCCACCGAGCTGTAGAAGTTGGAGGCGGCGGGAGACGGTCCGTGGTGGCCGCAGACAGGGTCCGTTTTGAATAACATTTCCGTCCTCCTGTTCGCAGGCTGCAGAAAGTCTCTGTGCATCACCTCTTCAGCTGAGTAATAAGGAGCATAACTGCCCCTATACTGCCATTTGCCGCGCTCTAATCCGTATTCCCTGAATGCTACTTCGCGCACAGGTTGGACATGAGGTAAATTAGAAGAATAAGGAAAAGTCATTTGACAGGACGACGATTGCGACAAAAAAGAGGGTTTCGTCGAGAAATCCGAGGGTGAAACGTAATAAGCGCACCCTGGCAGATACATATTGGAGGTGCCGTGACTGCAATCGTCAAACTCAGTCATGTCTTCCTTTTTGCGATTGCAAGCAACCAGGAGGCTTCAATGCATTGAACAAGATCCATCTATTGCACAAGAGGGTTTGGACAGGATCAACTAAGAAAAAATCCCCACCGTGTGCTGACGTGCAATTCATCTTGATTGATTCTAGTGGTAATTATGTCACGTGACGCGATGTAGAAATGTCCTTATATCTATATCAGCCCCTCGGAAAGGCTCCTAAGATCTCTCCAAAGAGCCCTCCCAGCACGGAGAGACGAGCGCGGCGTTTGTACAAATATAGCCGGTTTTTCCCCTCATCCTTTCACCAGGCGATGAGATACACGTAGGTGGTGCGGCTAATCACCTGGGGCCGCGCCGCCCGGGCAGGCGCCTGCCCACCGCCGGAGCCCGGCGCGGAGCCCCGCGGCGCGCAGCGCGCAGCCCCCCGCCCGCATCGCCGCCCAGCCCGCCCGGCCTCCGCGGGCAGCCAGGGGCCAACACAAGCCTCCGTCGGGGAAGGTAGCCCGCAGGGTGCGGGCTCCCGGCCGGGCACCCCCGGCTCGGAAACGTGATCGCTCCTCGTTAGCGGGAGCGGTGCTGGCTGGCCGCCGCTCGCGCAGATGATGAGCGGGTGCTGGTTCACTCAGGAAAGCCAAGTCCCATTCACACGCTCGAGCGTACGAGTGGATCTGCCTGCCCGGCTGCAGCGATCCACAGTTGTCATCAAAATCGCTCACGGAATTCAAAGCCTGAGTCCCGATCACTTCATTTTCCCCTCGCTCATAAGCCCAAACACTGCGCGCTTGTGTAAGGGCGCCAGAGACAAACTGAAATGAGAAATTCGCAAACAGAACATCTCTCAGTAGCCGGTTTTATGAAAGGCAGACACTTTCGGACTCTTCGGGAAAGCGAAGGGCTAGGGCAGGAAAAGAAGTCCACCAAGCACGGTTTCCTTGGGAAGTAGAGCAGCACACAAAGTGACCTCTGTTCCCGTGCCTCCAACTCCCACCAAAATGTTCATTTTCATTGGAAGGGAAAAGCAAGGTTGGGAGCGGGCGACGCGCAAAACACCCGCCAGCCCCGCGGCCGCCCTGCCTTCGAGGCATCATTTTTGCCAATTTTCTTTTTCTCCTCGAAATCTGATTTTTACATAGACGAGCACAAACCGGGTCACAAAGGCTGAAAAGGAAAGAGAATAAATAATACGCTCCAGTAATAGCCCTATGCTCGAGCAATCCCTCATTCCAGAAACGTTTGCCAGCTCTCTATGGGAATGCCTTTTTCCGCCACTGTACGGCATAGCCAGAATAGCCCCGCCACATGCCGCTCTCCAAATAAACCCGAAATCTGGCCGAACTCCACGCCGAGCAGGGTCGCCCCCTGCCACCCAGGCAACCCTTGGGCGCTCCGGCCAGGCGGCAGGCCCCAGATCTCCTTGAAAAAGGCAGCCACCGAGTCCCACAGCAAGCAGAGAGCCCGGCAGGTAGGGATCCGGCCTCAAAGCGCCACGGACAAGTGGGGGGAGCGCCCGGGGGCTCCCCGGCTCTGCGAGGCGGCGGTGCCCGCGGAGGGCTCGGCCAGGCGCAGGCTGCGCGCCCCGCGGCCNCACCGGCACGGCCCCTCCTGCATCCCCCGGCCCCCCAGAGCAGACGAGGGTTGCCCGAGGGGCTTCCACACCGCAGCCGAGCTTGCCCTTTCTAAAAAGCAAAAGACCAAAGCCAGGCAGATAAGATGAAACTCATTCATTTAGCCCCCCTCCCCTTTCTTTCCTTTTTCCTTGTCTTTGTACAGTACAGCATTTCTTTGCCTTGGTGCCTCGCCCGCAAACCACCTCAAATGCCACACATTGCTCCCAGCAGACAGGCTCTCGCAAGGTATCACTAGAAATCAAGGCACAAAACCACCATTCCCTGCCTTTATCGGTAACTTTCGAGCCTTCTCGATTCTGCTGCAACACATGAACAACCTCCTAAAAGTGATGCCTGCGCAGTTAAAATGGCTTCTGTGTCACTTACCACCCTGCGCTTGCAGCAGAGCAGGGCAAGGATCCGTTTGGATTGTGCCCCCAGGTTTCTGATCGCCTATCTCATCAGGAAACATGGCTCTGGGAACTTAGAGAGCTTCGTTTTCTTTACCGTTCAAACAACTAACTACGCCTTAGCCAGAATCCTTCACCTTCCTTTCGATGCAGCAAGCCTAGCATCAATTAAATTCTGGCGCAGGAGTCAACCGGTTTCAACTAATTCAAGTTCAAAGACATGGCGACGATTTGTTAATACGAAAACATCCCTTTTAGGAAACAGTCCCTTAAAAAGCTATCTAATCTGGGGAATGTGAATACAATATCGCAGCAGAGACCCCGTTGGAATAAGGCAGAGCTGGGGGTCTCCGCCTGCCACAGCATTTCCACCCTGGGGTCGGTTTCCAGCCCAGCTCCGAGCATAACATACACCCTCGCCACCTTTCCTTTTTTCTTTATTTCTTTCTTTCCTCCCCTCCCCCCCAAGCAGATTAAATAGCATCGAAACATAAATGCACGTCATGTATACAGTCAGGCGAATACTTTACCATTAGACGTCTTGAAACATCTGCAACGGTTGTCTGGAATTACCAAGAGTTTAGGTCCAAGTGACATTTCCAAAAGCCCTCCGTGGAAATTCAGGCGACTTGCATAACATTCGGGTTTAAAAATATACCCGGTCCTGCTGGAGAAGATGCGGTATTTTTGTGCCACCCAAGATAAGACACTAACTTGACCTTAACTTTGTTATGGCGCCCCTAGTATCTGGAGAACGTGAACAGACACTGTCTGGCAGCTCTCGTAAAAACCGACTGGAGAAGAGATTCTGAGTCATTTCATTTATTGCCACTACAGTTCTGCAAGAAAGCTTTTCCTCCCTGCCAAACTTTAATTATTTATGCTCTTTTAGGAAGCACAAAGGCATCCAGAGCCATTCCCAACAAGCTGAGTTGCGTTTGCAGCCTTATCAAACGAGGAGGAATGGAGAGCCCCCTCGGAAGGGCTTTATCACGTTTAGGCTGCGGTCGGAATGCAAAGATGTTTATGTTGGAGTAAATAAAGGGATGGACGGTCGCCTGCATGCTGCGGGGGGACGCGGGCGTGGGCGCCGCAGCGGGTGCCCGCTGCTCTCCCCCGCACCCCATGCACCCACAAAGCCGGGGCAGGGGGCGAAATACAGCTGGAAGGACACCCGAAATAATCCAGCCGGAGGGCGTGAGGTACATCCACCTCACTCGGGTGCATCTCCTGCACGCCCACCCTGCGTGCCGCACACGCGTGTGCACACACGTGCCCACGGGGCGGCTCAGGCGGGTGTGCGCAGGGAGAGCCGCACAGGCAGGGCGCGCACCGTGTCTGCAGCTCTGCCACATGCGTGTGTGCCTGCCCACACGCCCGGAGCGGCTGTCGTCGCCCGCTGCTTCAGAGGAGCAGTTGAAACCCGGAGTATGGGCACGCGTGAAATCATGCACCATTTTCTCCCGCCTATGTGTCTAGGCGCAGGATGCGCCCGCAAATATGTACGTCTGTGTCTGCGCACAGACGGTTGCACACAACGGGCGCTGCTGAAATAAGTACATCTATGTACACACAGACACATACGCACACACGTAATACACATACTTTCACATCACATCGCATTTTAGATCCTACCTCCTCTGTTTTTTCTCCTTTCGTGGGCGGTTTAGACTAGAAGCCTTACGATAAGCCATGGTCGTGGATAGGATACTTTTAATAAATAATGCATCGCCTTTCACATCTTTTCACCGAAGTTCCTCTTCGGATTTCACATCACCCATGTACGAAAGGCACTGGTTGTACTGGGGCGGGTTAGGACAGGGAAGGACAGCATAAAGGGTCCATTTCTCATGGGCTGTAGCCGCCGACTGAATAGTATTCCACGAGGGAACAAGAAAAGGGGCTTTCTCTGGTTTTTGCTTTTCTCCTGGCTTGCATCGTTGGGGTTGCTTCCAGTTTTTTTAATTAGGGAAATGCTACTGAATGAAGAGACTTTTATTGTCCGCAATGCGTCAGTTCCCAGCACAGGGGCTGAACGCCTGGAAGGTTCGGAGGGACCCAGGGGTGGTGCCCCCGGCTGTAGGTGGCTAGGTGTGCATCCCCGGCCCTCGGGGAGCTCTCACCTGGCGCTGCTTCGCGCCCGCTTTTTCAGTGACAGTCACCCCGCCATGAGCGAGGTACTTTTTTGTCTGCTCTGGGCAATGCGGTAAGAGTGGCCATTCTGGACGGCGAGAAATGCGCCTCCAGGTTGGGCTGGTTTTCCTCCTCCCTCCCGAAACACCCCCCGATCGTTACCTTTGGGTGTCTCTGGAAAGATTTCGGGAAGATGGCTGCACTTCTGCCCTCCTAGAAATCCAGCATTTACCTCCAAAATCATCTGGACCACTGCGCCTTTGTGAGCAGTACTTGCAAGCAAATGAGTGGGTAGGAGCAGCTAAAATATGCTTCTTTATGAAATAATGAGTTTATAGCCTTCGGGAAGGCAATAGCCCCGTGTAAATAGGTAGCTGCTTTGTGTCGTTCCTTGTGGTTGTTTAGCCTTGTTGCGTACGCCCCGAGCAACCATATCTGAGACTACTCTATACACCAGAAAATAATGCAGGCTCCGCCAACATAATTATTATTACTGTTGTGTGAGAGGCAACCCAAGGCTTCGCGTGTGGAAACGCCTCTTCATTAGAAACAGATTTAGGTGGGAAATTGCAGCCAAAAGGCATTTTAATCCGGATCTAAAATTCTGTGATACTGTTTCATTTTCTGAAGTATCAGACCAGGGCAGTACCTAGCATTTCCCCCGGCTCTGCAGCTCCGGCCAGCCCGAGCGCTCTGGTGCTGCAGAGGCTGGAGGCTACCGGCAGAGAAAGCCTGTCAGCAAGATGCGGGGAAAACCGTTTTCATTCTTGTCTTAAAACAATAATCAGACAATGGAAATGGACAATGCTCCCAGCCCCTCTGGTTGGATTATTCTCTGAGGTTTATATCTGGGGAAAAAAAAGCGAAAGCGTTTCCCCCCCCTTCCCTCATAAAAACCTCTGCGGAAACGGCCGTGGGGACGGTTTCACAAAATACTCAAATCCACCAAATCCTCCGGCTTCTCCCCCCTCCCGGGCCTGCAGCACTTCGGGGTGAGAGGGGGACCCCGGTTTCGCCCAGTCCGGGCCCCTGCCCCGGCCCCAGCCGGCCGCGGCCTCGGCACCGCCCGCTCTCCTCCGCCTGTTTGGCCGGGGCAGCGCTTGGACAAGGCCAAAGTCAGCGGCGCTGGAA
>VWZZ01007169.1:0-65622 GCA_013399095.1 Psophia crepitans
GGGACAGCAGTGGCAACTCCTTCCTGCGTCTAGAGGATCAGGTCCCATCACCGGTGCTTGGAGCGACCACCAACGCCCCAGCTGGCCACGAGCAGCAGCGAGCAGAAGCAGGGCAAAGTTGGTAGCAGGGAGGGACCTGGGCCTGTAGGCGAATGCCAGCGGGAGTGGAGGAGGCTGGAGCAAAATGGCCCTTTAGGCTTCACCCCGCCAGCAGGGGCCCGGGCCCGCAGGGTGGGAGGCTCTCACCCAGGGCCGGCCGCTGGCCACTCAGGTCCTCCCTGCAGATGGCGGCAGCGCACAGGGAAGGGCAGCCTGCAGGGAGGGGCATCACCCAGCCTCAGAGAGTCCCCGCTGACTGGCCCCACCGCACTCCCCCTCACAGGGCACCTCTGCAAGGCCTCAGGAGTGGGGACGAGACACACAGGTGCGCGCTGCAGGTGACCTGGAGAGGGCGCCACGGAAATGTGGAAGTGGAGAACACTGTTCTTTTTTCTAGTGTGCCTGCGGAACCAGAAGGCCCATGGTGACATCAGCGAGCGGTGGACCGTGAGGTCACCGGTCAAGGGACTGTGACCTCGCGTTCCTGGCTGCCAGGAGAGGCAGGGCGCCGGCAGAGGCTGGCCCAGCCTGGCTCGTGCCTGGTCCTGCCGAGCGTGCGTGCGAGGTGTGGAGGGTCGAGCGAGGCTTCTCCTGGTGCCGGGTGGTGCTTTGGGGGCTGCCGTCAGCAGCTCTCGGTACCCGTCCCGGAGCCGTTCCCTGGGTTTCCCCGGCCCTGCCTGGTTCAGGCAGCCGGGCACCGCGTGGCGAGCTTGCAGCAGCGGAGGTGAGCCGTGTGGGGAAACGTCCCCCCGGGGTGGCCGTGGGGTGGGTGATGGGGTTCGGGAGCTGGGAGGGCGTCCTTCCCGAGCGACCGGGGCATCTCTTCCTCCCATCCCCTCCTCTCACGCCGGACAGCGAGTGACCGTGGCCTCTCTCCACTTCGCAGCTTGTGACATCCCTTGGCAGTGCTGGTGCCTGCAATGGGGAACAGCTTCTCATCCTCAGCTCTCCCCAATCCACCAGAGAGCGCAAACGTGGCCACAGAGGAAGAGTGGGGATGCCCCATCTGCTGTGATGCTCAAAATGTCGTCGTCTATGCAATGCCCTGTTGCCATCAGTTCTGCCTGGGCTGCATCGTGAGGTGGACTAATGTGAAACCAGAGTGCCCCCTCTGCAGAAGACTGATAGAGAGCATCAGGTTTTCTGTGCAGGGAGAAGACGACTATGTACAACACTTCGTCACACCCCCCACAGGGTCACCAGATGCCAGCAGCCAGGCAGGAAGAGCTCCTGGCCATCTGGCCGAAGCTGAGCAGGGGGCTGCAGCGCCAGAGGCCGTGGGGGGCCTCCTGCCCGAGGTCTGGGCAGGACTTTTCCAAAGGCGACAGCATCTCCTCCATCCTGTGCTGTCCTGGCTGCACTGGGAGCTGGAGGCGATCTATGGGGCCCAGTGGTGGCTGGCAAAGAGTGCAGGGAGCAGCATCCTGTACGCCCTCTGCACCTATGGTCCTCGTGAGGAGCTCATGGTCCAGATGCTGCAGCCTCTGCTTGAGGAACATGCAGAACCGCTGATCCGTGGCCTCATTGATGTCATCGTACACCGGTGCAGCGAGGAGGCCCAGAGACTGCTGTGATCCCAGGCTGCTGGGGAGGAGGAGGACAGCCCTGCAGCTAGCCCCAAATCCACCAGCCCCAGCCCCAGCAGCTCCCGGTGGGGGACTCCTGAGTCCCAGCCGGCCTCCTCCAGCAGCCCTTTGAATCAACTTGCAAGGAGCATCAGCAGCAACGGAAAGTAAAATCAGGTCCTTATTTTGCAGCTCTCCAGAAATACCACTACATCCACCACTTTTCAGACTCCAGCTGGGACAAAGCATCTTTGCTCAGTGTCCTTGGTCATAAAATTTTATTAAATCTTCCCAAAGAAGCTGTCTCACAAATCACAATGTGTGGATTAAATGTTCTTTTTGTTAAAGGCTCACATAAACTCATATGAAAAAATTCTGCAGGAACATCTTTCTGAAAATTTAAGAGAAGAATCCGTGGTCCCAGCTCCTGGCAAAAAAAACTTCCTGCAATGATGAGGTTGAGTTGGAACTCTCCAGCCTTCTGCACACGTGCTAGACCCACTGTCAAAATGTACCTGAATATTTTGCATCACAACAAGACAACACAACAGAGACTAACATAGAAATTAGGCTTTCTGAGCTGCATTAGCTTGGAGAAGAGGAGGCTGAGGGGTGACCTCATCAATGTTTATAAATATGTTAAGGGTGAGTGTCGGGAAGATGGAGCCAGGCTCTTCTCAGCCTCACTAAGCAATAGGACAAGGGGCAACGGGTGCAAACTGGAGCATAGGAGGTTCCGGGTTAACGTAAGGAAAAACTTTTTCACCGTGACGGTGACAGAGCACTGGACCAGGCTGCCCAGAGAGGTTGTGGAGTCTCCTTCTCTGGAGACATTCAAAACCCGACTGGACGTGTTCCTGAGTGATGTGCTCTAGGCGGCCCTGCCTTGGCAGGGGGGGTTGGACTAGATGATCTTTCGAGGTCCCTTCCAACCCTTGTGATTCTGTGATTCTGTGATTGTCAAAGAAGCTGGTGGGTTCTGTACAAGCTATCAGTCAGAAGCAAGGTTTGATTCAAAAGACGTTACCTTCACATTTAGGTGATGTTATTCTACAGACTAGCTCTCACATTGACACCCCTGTATTTTCTGTTCCTTCCTCAAGTTGGCTCACATGTCCATTTGCATACTGTGTGCTGTTGAGATATGGAACCAGTGCAAGGGTCTGACTTTGGCGTGTAAAATGCATAGACCTGAAGCTGAACTAAAGCACTGCTGACACTTGCCCACAGACCTTGCAAGACCTGACTAAATGTGTCCATGCAGGTCAAGATGATGAAAGTATAACGCATCACAAAGTAAACTCAAAGCAGAAGTCTGTAGCCAGAAGCACAGCCACCCACTCTAATGCGGAGGGAAGAATGTAATAGGCAGCATTTAAAGCAGATGAGGGCCCAAGCTCTCTCCCATCAAAGGAAATAGAAATTACACTAACTCGAGCCACCTCTGATGCCCGTCACCCGTGCTTTCCATACCTGATGGCTGAGTGCTGGGGAAAATGCAAGACATGGATATCCCTTTCTTCTGTGGGTCCTCGGGGGTGTTTGTGGTTGGATCAGAAGTTATCGGATGTGCAAATTTCTGCTGAAGAAAAAACATGCTCAAACAAGAGGAGAGAAAATCAAAACAGGAAACCATCTTGACTTACACGTACTCTCATTTTAAGAACCTCCCTAAACAGATTACTGTGCATCATTTTCTTGCCAATAGGGGTTTGAAAAGAACGGGACAGTGTCTTTAGCCATGTTGTGATGCTGAAAAGTGATGTTCAGAAACTTTTCTCCTTTGCTTCAACATGAGAAACTTATTCAGGAGAGCTCTCTTTGCTGACAGAGACAGCAGTTCTGCGTGGCTCCAAGGAGCAGGGTTTTAAGCGTGGTAGCACCAGTCACGTGGCCTTGGTCCCAGCCTTGTCAGGACAAACAAAAAAGGGGTTTCTTGGGTGCACACAAGCCACTCAGGACCACTAGAAGGAAGAGGTGAGTGATAAGCAATAATTAGAGGACACTACTGTCCACTACAGGGGCCAGAAGCCTCGTATCTGCCCACTAAATTTATCATCTAGGGAGGTCTGCTGCTTGCCCGGGGCATCTCATCTCAAGGATGCTGTGCAGAGGCTACTGAGGGCCATCTGGCCCTCTACTATACAGTGCTGCTTTTTCACATATGCACCAAAGATACTGCCAGGCTGGACCTGAGAGGGATCAAGTGTGACTAGCAGCTTCCAGCGACACTGCTTAAGGGCACGTGCACACAAGTGTTGGTTTTGTCCATTGTGTCCAAGGAGGACCCAACAGATGCTGCAGGTGAATCACTGGTTGCACATCTGCTGTTCATACCAGGGTTTTGATTTCCACCAGCACGGTAGCCATGGCAGGAATCTGAAATAGACCTAAGGAAAGAGAAAGCTGGCAGAGAAAAATGGGTCCTGTTGTGGTGCATATCTGCTCTATACCAGGCTAGGGAGGACCAAAATAGGGAGGACCAGTTTAGGGAGTACTTCAGCAAGTCCGTGGGGCGAGATGGGTTGCACCCAAGCATGCTGAGGGAGAAGGCAGCTGGTGGCATTGCAAGGCCACCCTCAGTGGTCTTTGAAAGGCCATGGTGGTGAGTGGGAAAGGTTGCAGATGCCTACCTCTCAGTCCTGTCTTCAAAGCAGGCAAAAAGGAAGACGCCAGAACTTCAGATCAGTCAGCTTCACGCAGTCCTTTGAAAGATGGTGGAGAGAATCTTCCTGGAGAGCATTCCCGAAGGCATGAAGAATCAGAGTTGCTCCGGAGTAGTCAGCCTGGATTTCTGAAGGGGAGATCAAAAACTGTTTACAAAACAAATCCTAAGCTGGTGAACCTGAGAGACTTGAGGGATGAGACTGAGTGCCTCCTCAGCAAGTCTGCAGAGCACACGCAAGGGGGAGAAGCCGTGGGTTCAGCAGAGGGCTGTGTAGACCTTCAGGGGGACCTCCAGAGAGGAAATGCAGAACTGGGCAAGGAGGAATGTGATGAAGCTCAGCAAGGGCAACTGCACAGTCCTCTATCTGGGGAGGAGTAGCCCCATGCACCAGTACACGCTGGGGACTGCGCAGCTGGCAAGGAGCTTTGCTGAGAAGTTCCTTGGGGTCCTGCTGGATAATGCCACCTCGCTGCAAAAAATGGCCAGCGGTATCATGGGCGGTATTTGAAAGAGCAGAGTGCCAAGGGAAGTCGCCCTTATTTTCCCCTCAGTGCTGCTGAGGCCACGTGTGTAGTACTGAATGCGCTTTTGGGCTGTCCAGTACGAGCAAGTTGTGCACAGACTGGAGTGAGCCCAGCACAGGCTCTGAGATCCCGCTCCAGAACGGGGCTGCAGTTTGCCCAGGAGGCCGCTCCTGGCACTGGGACTTTGCTCTGGTGTCCCTGTAGAGCCTGCAGACACCCCGCTGCCAGGGATAGATGCCAGCCAGCCCAGGGCCAACACCAGCGACCTGCTGCTCCTCCCTGCAGGGCAAATAGCGGCATGTCAGCTCCACACTTGCTTCTGCTCACAGCTCCCCTGAGCACAACAGTTTAGATCCCTGGGGTAGGAAACAGAATGGAAATGACCACTATTGTGTAGGTAGCAGTGGAGTGTATTTTGCTGTTGGCAGCTGCCCTGGAGTAGGGGGTGAAGTTGAGGTGTCTTGTAGCCCTAAAACCCGCAGGCAACGCTGCAGGGCTGTGTTTCGCTGGGGTTTTGTGGCTCAGTGGCCATAACCCCAGAGCAGCAAAGGTGCTGGAGCCTACTCTGACTCCCACGCTGGCCTGCCTGCTGCTGCCAGCTTCTAGGCTTTTGTCAGAGCAGTGAGCCAGTGCCAGTGCCAGAGGCGGGACGCAGTGGCCAGGGACGTGTCGGAGGGCAGTGCCTGCTCAGCCACCCTCCCCAGCATGAGGTCCCTTATGAGACAGGGAGCTGAGGAGCTGACAGTGCCGATTGCATGGCTGGTGCACAAAGGTCCCAGCACAGACTTTCCCCAGCTATTTCCACTTTTTCGCTCCCCTCTTTTTTTTTTTCCCTAGCACTGGCCTAAAATATGTCAAACAGCAGTTACATCCTGAATGCAGGTGTGAGCATCTCCATGCCCAAAGCTGTGACGGACTGAACAAATACCTAGAGCGGAAGGAGGCTCAGAGGAGAGGGGCACGGGTGATGCACTTGTGATGCTCAGCGTAGAATACAAAGAGCAACCACACATGTTGTAATGAAAGCTGAACTTGTCTCAACGGACAAGGGCACGGCTTTTCTTTTAGATTAGTTGCCATGTCATTTGAGTGATCAAATGGTGGTGTAAGTGGCCAGAGTCAATCAAAAGGTGTGAATGTTTTCCTGAGCCAGCCAGACCAGCATGGGGCTCAGCTCAACGTCAAGCGTAACAACTGAGCAGCCAACAAAATGAACTTTGAAGAGAGCTATGGGCTTGAACTGGCTACAACCCCCGTATCTCTTCCTGGGGACTGGAGATACCCAGTGCCATGACTGTGAGCAGAGAGGGTCAGATCCTGGTCAGAGCGTATTGGACAAGAGATGCACGGGGACTGCAAGGCAGCATGGCCAGGAAGCACCTCACCATGCAGTATGCATCTCCGGGGGGGGCTCAGATTACTCAGGACACCATACACAGCCGTACAACGCAGAAGGTTTGCAGTGCCCATCCCTCTGTAGCACCAAGGGCAGATGGAAAAGCTCTAAGAAGGCGGGCCCACCTGCATAAGACTGCATGATCTGCCTGCTAATGTAAGGCCACAACATCGCGCAAGCAAAACAGACAGCAGATGATACTAATTTCTGACCTTGATTCGGCTGAATTTTTAGTCACTTCAACAAGACAATAACAAACCAACAACCTTGCATGTATTCAAAAGTAGAACTCTTAATATTTATTATTCAGTTACATTTGCTTTTCATTGCACAAATTTGGTTTTTATCCCCATGTTTTACAGTTTTTTACAAAGCTGCTAGGAGTTTAAGAAACTGTTAAAACGATCACTGAAGTCTATTTAGGCACAGTTCATTAACGCATAACTCCATTTCCTCCACTTTTTTTTTCTCAGTGTGAAAGATTTATGGTTGCATTTAAGCTCCAAATTGAAATACATTTCACAGTCTATGCTTTTATGGGCATACTGTCTAAAAAAGAAATTTTGATTAAATAGTCCTGCGTTATCAAATGTTGCCAGCAAAGCCTAAATGAAAGCAACTTCTTTTCCAGAAATGCTGAAATCAACACAACCAGGGTGGCGACCATTTTCTATGCTAGCCAGTCATAGGATAACAAAGAAACAGTTCTTAGGAGGATTTAAAAATCCCCTACAAAAATTACTTTAAGCTGGAAATAATTTAAATAATTTATTCTCTAAGAAAAATAAGCAAAAAAATTCCAGCAAATAAAACACATGTGCTGACAAGGAAAGTGTCGTATCCCCTGGACTGCTGAGGCTGTGTCAAGTGCTCTCCCTTCTGATCGTGACAGCTTGAAAACAGGAGTGTCACGCCCCTGGGGCTACCCTCTTCAAATGGCTTTGAAGTCTGAAGCTGTGAGGCCTGTTCTTCACGGCTAAAAAATGGTGAGCTTCTTGATTTCTTACGTAGCTCTTCTCTTTGAGAGCCTGACCACTCCTGGTGTAAGATTCATGTGTTTGGACTAAAGCTCTGTATCTGGGGTGAGCTGCTTTTGCATGCTAACTGCATACTACGGAGTGTTCCCAGGGCACTGGAAAGTCCATTCTGGAGGACCTGAAATGAGCTGAAGTTTGGTTCAACAACTTTGTTATAACATATTCATTTTTACAAAAAGAGTAGTGATAAACAAGTGAATGATGCTAAAGGACTCCTCCTACCCTCTCTCTGTAATGCTGCAGAAACAAACAATATTTGTGACTTTTTAGCACCCACATCTGTTGTTGTCATGTAGAAATTACTGAAATATTTTTGAAAGCTGGGTAAAGTCTTTGCAGCAGAGGAAAAGGGATGCAGAAATCTTTGCGTGATTCTCATAAATGGGGTTTTAGCACTCATGAGCTCCCTGCTGGTTACTGCTTTCAGGGATAGGCAGGGGGACATCTCACATGAGCCCAGGCAGTGCAGAGCCAGTAGGTCCGCTTGTTAAGGAGCCCTGTTTGTGGGAATTTCTGACAACAGAGATTTTCTTTTTTTTTTTTTTCTTTTTGTACCTTGGGAAATGACTAAGCTTCAGGGAACTAGCAAGACACAGTATTCATTCTTACATGTGTCATAACAGAGGTGCACAGTTACAGGTTAAACAGTGGTTGCTCATGCTGCTTGGGTTTAAGACACCTCCATGAGCTCTGCATTTGGGGCAAGGAAAAACACTTCCCCTCCAGTGCTGCTGCTACGCTCAGACCCTGGGGACAACTGACAGTGTCCCCTGTGGCCCCACGCTGCGGGAACAAATGAGAGGGGACCCCCAGGCACTGACGAGGCAGGCAGGTCTGCGCACTCCCTCCACGCTGCCGGTGGCCCAGCTCTGCACGTTGCGGGCAGACTGCATAAAGCTGGTCACAGGTGCCGGCCCTGAAACCAAGCATGGGACCTGCATCCTGCAGCTGCTCTGCGCCTAGGCAAAGGGCTGGGGAAGGCAGCGAGCTAGAGAAAGGGCATAGACGAGTGTGGTGGCAGGGCCTGGGGAGATGGAGCAACCCTGGAAAATGCAGGGGCAGATGGGATACAGATGGAAGAGGAAGCCTGCAGCTGTAGGTGGCTGCAGGCATGGGACAAGGTGCTGGCACCTGGGAGCTACAGAAGCAGAGGGCAGAAGGACAAGCAAAACTCCAGCAACCAGGGAGGGCTGTTGGTGACCAGCCATGGTCCTGTGACCTCCAAACACCAGCTCTCCTTTACCTATCACAAAGTGCTGGCCCTTGGCAGCCCCAGTGCAGCCTCCCGCTCGGAGAGGGACTATCCCCAGCACCAGGTCAGGGTAGCCACGGCTTTGCCTAGCCACCTGGCTGCAGGGCCAAGCCGTGAAGCGAGAGGGGTGCATGAAGATCACTTCGGAGCTAGATGTGCCTCTGAAGCTCAGCTGCAGGATGGTCTCCCAAGGCAGGAGGACAGCGGCCACGGGAGCCGCACTGCGGGGTCTGAGGCTGGGTAAAGAATCTCGCAGCTGCCTTCAGTCTCCCACCCAGATGTCATGTGGAGGGGCAGCAGAACAGGTTGCTCCTAGAGCTTAACACAGGTGGCTTCTCCAGGACCAGAAGAGCAAGATTTTCCAAAGTCTTTCACTATCAATGCATGAGCTTCTGACATGAGTGAGCAGGCAAGCAAGGGGAGCCTGAAGAAGTGCAGCAAGTCCATCAAGAACTGTCTGGGGTTAATTAGGGAAATGTGACCATCATGAGCCAGGGAACTCCACGTTGCCTGAAGCATCATTTTTTTCCCCCTGCAAAAACTCTAGGAGGAGTTATCCACAGGATCTGGAGTCTGCTCCAGTTTGCCAAGGGTGCAGATAGCTGCAGGCCAGCACCCTCAGTAGCGGCCTGCACCCATGCAGAGGTTTCTGAGCTCCAGTTCCAGCTGTTTAATTTGGACATCCCTTTGGTTTACCATCTCACGTAGTCTATGGATTTCTTCCTGTTGTCGGTAGAACATCCGCAAGAGCTGTAAGAAAAGTCACATTTTACTTCCTTTACATCAAGAAAACACAGACTAACCTGTCAAATGCCACCAGTCCTGTCACATCACTTCTGAGAGAAACAGCATCTAAGGAGGAGGCCTTCATCCAACAGACTGAACATCAGCATGGCTCCAGCCTGGGCTATGAGTGCGGGTGTTTGTCCACACCTCTTAACAATGCTACCTCTGCTTAATTCAGTGGAAAAGATCAGAAAAAAATAGCCTTCAAAGAGAGCCTGGATAGAGAGTATGTGGAGTCTAAATTCCTGGATCACCACATTTCCTACCCTGACCTTGGGCAAGTCCTTTTACTTCTCTTCTTTTTTCCTGTTGATCATGCTCTGTCCTCTTGTGTTGGGCCTAGCATGGCCTTTCACTGTGCACACAGCAGAGCACCCAGCATTGCATGGGTTGCTTCTGTAGCCTCGAGGTGCCAGCTCAGGAACACGCAGAAGAATATCCCTGTTCATACCACAGGGAAATTCACCTCTGGAACTTCCTGCCCCATCAAGCTACAGACACTAAAATCTTTCAGATCCAAAAAGAGGACCTGAGCACAGCTATGGGAAGGAAATCCTTCCAGGGTTCCTAAAAGCAAACAAGCTGAGTGTACTCAAAAATGCTCCTGAGCTGCCAGTGATGGGGCACTTGCAAATTACCACAGAGATCTACCACTGTACAAGCTTTGGTTATTATACAGGGAGGGAGTTCGCCATGGCTGAAAACAGATCAGGGAGCTGCCAGGACCTCTTCTGGCTGTGACCAGCAGCCAGCTTCAATGGCACTGCACTGCCAAGTTGTCCCCCAGCAGGGAGGGAGGTGGGGGCAGTGCCAATCCCTTTCCCATACCGCAATATGGTCGGATGCTTAAGACTACATGGATGCGCCATGGCCCAAGGGAGCAGGGTACACACACTCCTTCCACAGGTGTCCCTGCTGCCCCACTGAGCTCTCTGAGTGCAGCTCTCATAGAAGGGTGACACTGCATTAACTCTCTTCTCTTCTCCAGAACCTGGAGGTCACAAGGACCTCTTTGTCCCCAGCCAGTCAGCAGGCAGGCCTGGGCCACATGAATCCCTAAGAAGTGGGAATACTGATTGCTCCCTCCTTTGCAGAAGCCCCTCAGCTGGGGTTCTGCTAGGACACATTTCTGCATGTGGCAGCCAGGGCACGCAGAGCTTCTGCACCCACAAAGAATCAGAGTTTGCACTGGCCCGGGTCTGCAAAATAAATCCTCCCCTGACTCTGCCAACTTGTGAACAGCATCCTTTTGCCAGCTGACTCTGAGCTTCCCCACACAATCCCAACCCTCCACCCCAGGCATTCACACCTCATTTTCAGTTTTTGGTGGCGGACACTGAAATATGTCAAAGCCATTGGAGAGGCGCATTTGCTCATTTTTCGGCGATTTCTCCTCCGTTTTCAGCTGTTTTCTGCTGTCTCCGATCTCACTTGGCTTCTGCATGTTCTCCAGCGGCATCTTTCCTCCCCATCCCTGCTGCTGGCTTAGGTCAGTAGCTTTCATAAGTGGGTCTGGCTGAAGAAACTGTGGTGAGGAATTCACAGCTCCAGAGCCTGGTCTCAAGGATACCAAGAGAGGCCCTAAAGGAGGATGCAGGTAACAGGTTAGCACTCACAAACCACACTCAGATATCAGCTGTAAGCAACTAATTCAAACAACTGGCAGGGACAAACATGGAGGTACTTGACTGGAGCGGCTTTGTGAGTTCACAGCAGTGAATATTTTAGCCACCAAACTATTTTAGCTTACGGCCACTTCTGTTGTGCCTCTCCTTTTCCTCCCTTCCTCCTTGTCTGGCACTTAACAGGCCAGAGAGCCAGGCAGCGTACCCAAGCCCTGGGGAGCTGAAGGGCTCGGGAGCTGTCCGTGTGCTGACCTTTGTTAACTCCGTTCAGCCACTCCTGTGCTGTCAGTGCTGGCTGGGCTCCTGTGGTCAAGGGGTAGATGTCTTCCTGGTATGACTCCGACTGCAAGCAAGCAAAAGTCCAGAGTCACTATGTCAGTGAAGTTTTGGCTTGGAGTGACCATACTGGACTGTGATGGTGAAAGAAGTTTCTTTCACCTCAGCACAGAGAGTGTCATAAGCACTCACCAGCATGGTCATAAAATCTTCTCACCAGCCCTGAGCCTCTTTACTCCTCACCCCAACTCAGAAGAACTGCATCTGAAGGCCTATTTTAATTCCTGCCAACATGGCCTTTACACACCCTGACGACAGATTGGGGGAGGTTGGTGACACAAGCGAACCCAACTCTCACAAACTCACTGTTCCTGAGGATGAAGAAGTGGATATGAAGGATGGACACAAGTCATAAATCATCAGCTGATCATCAGCTGACAGAAATTGGCCAAGGTCAACTGGAACATGCCTGATTGGTATTTGCAATGAACATTAGCTTTGCTGTCTCTCTGAATTCAAGGCACTTACACCTTCCAATGTTTCTGGAAGTACAGGGCACAGTGCTGACATTTACAATGTACCTTTGCTCACATGGTCATGTGGGAGGTACCTTGGCTAGCTACAGATTCATGACCTGGGTCATTCTCTAGCCACAGCAGCTCTGAGACTTACTTCTACATCACTCTCAGTGCAATGGGTCATGTCTTACATGCTGCAGAACAACTGTCTGTAACACACTCGCATGCAGCTGGGTAGAGAACTGGGAACTCACCATTCCCTTGTTCCCAGGGAGATGCTTCTTCCTTTCACAAGGAGATTTTCATGTCATCCAACACCATCACCAACCCCTCTCTCTGTCATTATATCAAACAGATGCCATCAACTGATGGTTTACAGCCAGGTAGTTGACCTGACAGTCAGAGAGACCCCTTGCTGTACTCAAGCAGAACAGAGCAGTGAGCACGTCTTAGGAAGCTGGCCATTATACAGAGACTTAACTCTTGAGTTACCCAGTCAGTTTCTTGGCAGGGCTGCCCCACAAACTGACCAGCTTTGTCCCTCAGAAAGACAGAAAATCTCTTGTTCTACCTACTCTCCTGCCACCCACCTAGAGATGCAGAGAGAAGGCACTGCGCTCTTTTTCACTGATATTTGTCCCGGATACGAACATGACCTGAGATTAACTTACCCGTCGAGGCACAATCATGGAGATGGGCTCAATCAGGCTTTTAGATGGGATCAGTTTGTAGAAACGGAAAATCTCACAAGCTGACACTTCAAGTCCTCTCTTTGGCATCATTCCTGGTGGGACAGCACAAAAGAAATGGTGTATAAATCTCTCTAGGAAAGTTAACGTCATCTGCCATGGAAAAGGGTCACCAAACAACAAGACAAGTCACTGCATCAGCTCCACAGCAGCATGGTCTGAAATCTGCACCCAGAACTGGTTCAGTGGCACAAAGGACAAGACTGATGTTTTTTTACCCGCCAGGCCACAGAGTTACACACAGGGTCTGTGGTTCTGTGCTGCGCCTCCTGTTCCTCATTCATTCTCATGAGCTGCAAATAGAGTTAACAGGATTGAGCAGAAGTGGCAGGTGATGCCACAGGATTTGACTATCAGGATCAGCAGGAAAGGATTTCAGGACACCTAAGCACCACCAGGATAGCTATATGGGTCAGGCTGAAAGCCTTTCCAGCCCAGCATCCTCCCCTCAATACTGTCCCAAAGCAGAACGGAGTATGAGAAGGGTGAGAACATCTACTCCGTCAGACAGCACCACTGTGTTTCAGAGACTAGCTAAGCCACACAAGGTCTTTAAGTACTTGATAACATCAGTGGATTTCTCTCCCATGAGCTTGTACTGTCCAAAGCCTACAACCATGTCAATTCCCTAAACAAAAGACATTGCCTCTCCTTGGAGACCCTGTTTCATGATGTCCTACAGAAGCTCTGTTTTCTACTACTACCAGATTATTTCATTAAACAGTAGAGTCTATGTGAAGGACTCTTGCTCCTCACGTCATGCATTCATCTAAATGCAAATCTAAGCTCCACTCCTCTACATTGTATTTTGTTTTGGCAATATCAGGAAAAAAGCTACTGTGCAATAACCTTAGCAGTATTTTTGATCAGCAGAACAGATCAGGTTAGTGAAGTAGATTTGATTCATTCAGGCCTTTTAAAAGGTACACTTCCCTTTCATGGAATGATTCTTAAAGACACTATGACATTAGAATCATGATGCTGTACATTGGAAGCATTATAAAAGATGAATAATGGAGAGATCTTCCAGTTAAGTTTTAAGTAATTTATTCCTTTTTAATAACAGTTTTTTGAAGAAGACCTGCGGGCACAAAAATCTAGTGGTGCTAAGTATCTGTACCAATGGCCTGGAAAAATGGGAGTGTCCACAGGTAGTCTGAAGGGGTGGCAAATGGTCCTAAAAACACATCATTCTATAGAGGAATAGGGCTTACAGGATGAACTGAAGAGGGTTCAAGAAAGAGCTATCAACAGGCTCTGAGGGCTGAAAGCCAAATTCTGTAGCTTGAATGAGTTAAACAGTGGGTAGTATGGAGACAGGCTAATAAGCAAGGGTCTCCAAGAGGGAAGAGGTGACCTATAGACAGCAGGTCTGTATCTAAATGGGAAATACCAGTACAAGAGAAGGTAGGCAAACAATAAGAGTGAAGGCATTAAGAGTGGAGCACCCGTTGCCAGAGACATGCCAGAGCAGAAACAATGTCAACAAAGTTTAGTGCCTAAACTCTTGCAGCACATTCACACAGGGCAAGGAGCATCCTTCCCCTTTAAACCCAGACTACCCTCCCTCCACCTTGACCAGGTGCAAGGGGATGCAGCAGTGTCTGGTAAAGCTGCCCGGTCCACGCTCTTCTGGTCAGAAAGGACAACTCCAGGCTGTGATCCTGTAATACCACATGTGATATATGGGTGAGCTGGGCCAAGCTGACTGTTGTGCACCTGTAAACCTGGGTGGAGATTGGAATTTGACCCACTCTCTTTTTTAAATGAGATTTTGGATAGTCCTGGACTCTGACAGCCTCTGAAACAAAGAAGCTGCCATCCTCTTGTAATGTTAGACGCACTCTGCCACTCACCAATTCCCTTCTGTGGTAAATGAGAACGATATTCCATCAGGTAGTTCAGGTATGGTTTCTCAGGGCTTATCTCGTAGTACCGTATATTTCCATCACCCTAAAGGCAAAGAAACTTAACATAAGCCAGGCTCTGCTGTTCAGCATGAGGGTCTGAGAAGAATGTCTGATCCCAGAACCTATGCAAGGTCAAGAACGAACCAAATATTTACCCCCAAATTCTTCTGTGGGTAGGTTAGGGTTCTACAGTGTACTTTCCCACAGTAAACATAGCATTTCTGCAGTGGAAAACGTGGCCTGATGCTGCAGCATCCTCAGGCCCCATCCCATCAGCCCACATCCTTAGGTTAACGTCCTTCAGGAGCACCTTTGACTTCAGCCTGATGCAACACAGTCCAGGAGAAGAATCAGACAGGTCAGCATTTGCTGACATGGAAAGCACCTACCTTTCCCACAACGTAAAGCATGTGTGTGTCTGAGTCATAGAAAGGAAACAGGAGTCCTGAGGAGCCATCCAGATCCTCCTCCAGTAAAGGCACAGAAAGGTCGTTCTGGGCAGGACACAGGAAAAACAGGCAGCTGTGATCAACTGTCAGTCACTTCAAGTCAGGGACACCTTCCCTGAACCCCTCTGGCAGCAGCCTTGAGCAGAGGGCCATCCACAGTTTTGTTCAAAGCTCTATGAGTGGGAAATGGGTGCTCTGTCCCTGGCTCCTGACTGAGGGCAACACCTCAGGACATCAGTTCCTAACACTAGAACACCTCAGGCACCTGATGACAGGTAGATAAGAAACACTGCCTGACTCTACCTGGGCCATCGGACTCCTGGAGACGGACAGGCCTTCACAGCATGTCTGCATCACACCTGAATTACTCATGTTCCCTTCACCACCTCCACAACAGTGCACCACCCACCACAAGAACAGTCTAGTTCAGCCAAGCAGTCTCCACACTGCACAGTGGGAAGGTGCCCACTGCAAGGGCAAAAGCTCCCATAGTCTTTTTGCAGGTAAGCCAAGCAGGAGGACATAATACGCCACCCCATACACAAGGCTGACATCTTATACAAAGCTATTCCTGCACTGCTGAAGAGAGCAATGTCAGGAGGACCAACAGGGCAGCGCGTGGCATCCCATGGCTGCCACTGTGGCTACTGTCACATAAATATGTATTTATCATAGAGTTAATACGTACTTGAGAATTTGACAGATGACTTCTGAATTGCTATAATGAACCAGTTCTTGGATATTTGGCAGGTGGAAAAGTTAAAGTGACATCAAACAAGAGAAAACTGAAGCCGGTACGGTTAAGACTCCTGGTCCGACTCACCTGATCCCATAATGCAATTTGCCTGTTATTCCACCGAGATGTTCCAGTAGAGAACAGCTTTTTCATGTTTCCAAGGAACAAGACTTTATTGGCTCTGTGAGACTTGTAGCCAGCTTCCTACAGGAAGAGAAAGGACACTGCATGACAAGAGGCACCACTCGTTGCATAGCTGTATTTCACGTTACATGCGACCTCTGATTCAGTCACATCTGAAATATCTGCTCAGCCTGGCTGAACTACAGTGAGCAGGATTTCATGGGCATCCAAGAAAGGGGGCTTAAACTCTTCAGGACTGCTCCCAAAAGCCCAATCAATCTCTCTATTGATTCACTTATTTGCAAGAGGGCAATCCCTATTAGCTGTAGGCAGGACTTTCTGTGTACACTAATCTGTGCAAATATCTGCGAAGTGCAGTCAGCTTCACCTTATCAACAGACACAAAGTACAGGCAACAAACCTGGCAGTGGGACACGTACACTTGCATCCATCTATCCACCTGATCTCCACAAGCTCTCCCAAGGCGTCCCACAGAGGACTGCAGGAGGGAGCTATGAAAACAGTGCTCTTCAAGAAGGGTCCTGGGGAGCAAATAGCGTGGTAGCTAGATGCAGAAACCCTGTTTTCAACAACGGCAGCAAGTGTTGCATGAAAAGTAGAAGGCAATCTGGTGCCTTGGGCAATGCAGGGCACAGATGCATCTTCTTTAATGGCAGTCAATCTACCCAGAAAACACTCCAAAAGGTGAGATCAGCCAGACCACAAACCTCTGAACCCAACCTACTTGTAGGACTGTTCCTGCACGAGGGTCTATCAGACGTATCTTTCTGTCCCTGCAGGCTGTGGCAAGGAGACTGCCATCTGTGTTGAACGACATGGAAAGGACAACATCTTCGTGAGCATCGAGGATCTTCACTGGGTTTGAGATGACAGCCTCCTTGGTGTCAAGGTTCCAGATCATTACCTGGGGCAAAAGAACAGAAAAATCAGACCTTTGCTGCCTGACCCATTGGGAACTTACTGTACACTATTAATTTCTGTCTCTCTTCTCTACATGTAGAGGACTTACCATCATAAGTGGTTGTTCTCCAGCATTTAAAATAATTCTGGGTACTTACAGCAATAAATCAGGGACACAGTGTCTGCTTAGAATATCCAATATTCTAATTTCCTTTGCAATCACATTTTATACACAAAAATGGCCCGCATTAGTGCGGATATTTGCATTAGCACAAGAATGAAGCCAAACGAAAGTGCATGGTATTGCATATTGTATCCAATTCCTTAAAGGAGAAGGGCAGAGTAGACTGAAGTCCATCAGAAGGCTGGAAAATTAACAAGTCTTTTTGAACTTGTAGCAATGTCCTTCTGCCTTTGGGGTCACCATAGAATTTCCCCCTGAAGAAGGCTTCTGAACTCTTCAGCACTATCTTACAACTTGAAATTAAAACAAATTTCAAAACACTCCACCAAACAGGATGTCCCAGGAGGAGAGCTCCACAGAAAACAGACCCACCTTGTAGTCATAGCCCGAGCTGAAGAGGATGTTATTAGCAGTGGGATGCCATTCAATGAGGCCCACTCTTCGAACATGCCCAAGAAGTTCCTTCTTTGGACTGGTAATGTTTCTTGTTAGCAAGTACTTGGGGATGTCCCAGATTTTAACCTGAATGGCACAGGATGGGTCTTTGTGAGATTCCTAAGTAATGAGCTAATTTGGAACTTACCAATAACTATCAGTCCCTTGATATTATTATTTCCTTGGTAGTCAATAGGAATGCTCAATTCCCCTGGCTTTACTGAATAAAGTCTTTAAATGATTGCCTTTACTTTTATGGCGGTCTGAAGACTCCTCTTTACCTTCCATCTTTAGCCAGAAATTCTACCAGTTTGTTTTAACTTGGCAATCCAACACATACACTTGGCCCAGCTGTCAGCACAATTACAAAAAGTTATTCCCACAGATGTTGAAGACATTGCCTCCTAGCACACTTTGTGCAGAAACAAGGATACCTGAAATAAACTTCAGCCAAGAGTCCCAGAAGATATTATGGCAGTGACTGATCCAAGCAGTCATCCACTCAATGCTGCCTGGTAAAAGAACTGAGAACTCTCCTGGTCAGATGACAGCTGTAGTACTGTTTCTCCCATAAAAAACTGCACCAGTGCTGAATGCTTTGCAAATGACACAGCCACTTGTCAAAGTACACAGAAGCCCACCTAGGTGGCTACAAAGCAGATGCCCTGAGCAGAGAGTGTGGCCAGCACTGCACTGAAGTCACTGTCTCGTAACAGGTCTGCCTACAGCCTGGGGTTCTTCCAGAAGGATGAGGCATGAAGACAAAGCAGAGGAAACCTGCAAAAGGGGCTGAACCTACGCAGGTAAAAGGAAAGAGTCTTGCTCACGCTAACCCTAGAAGCACAAGGGTTTGCTTCTTTCGTATTTAGGATACTAACAGATGATTAACTCTTTAGCTCAACGAAAATTACTATGCTTGTCACAATTTTTCTAGGACTTAGTCTAAAGCAAAAAGGAAATGCTCTTTCAAGTACATAGTTCATGGAAATTAGCCACACTTGTCCAAGTCTCCCACTGGCTGATGAGGATCACACCTTTCTAAGCCAAAGAAGGAGAGGCACAAATTCTGGGACCTGCTGGGAAAGATCACAGTCACCCTTCTCAACAGTGTTTATCCCACTGAAGAATCAAGCCCATCAGAAACCTAAGGATTGTGGGGTCCAGCAGAACTTCTACAGTGGTAAGAGAAAGCATCACATGCAACAGCTTCAACAGCTATCACTAAAGGAATGGGGCTGTGAGGCTAGGAAAGGTTGTGTTCACGCTGAGAAGAACTGCCAGGTATGAAACATTCACTCCCCACGCTATCAAACGGTTGGTGGTAAAAGCAGGGAAAAGCCCCTGGTTGGAATCTCAGGATGCATTAAATGGCAGAAATTGCCAGTGCTTAGTGTGTAGAAGAAGCAGGTCTTCAAGCCAGACCTGCCAGATCAAGCAGGAACAATTCATTAGCCATCTACCCTGCTGCATCTTGAAGAAAACCTGAAACGCAAAGTAAAAGGCACAGAGTTGCCCCTCTAACCACAGGGAAGAAGATCTTCAGCAAGCTGAATTCTTACGTAGCTGATGATTTGCCAAAAGGAACAGAGGGGGTCAGACGACAAGCCTTCTCCCCATATTGTTCAAACTCTCAGCCCCTGGTCACTTGCATTGGCCTAATCCTAAGCCTGCATGAAGGCATCAGTGCTCTCTAGTACAAGCCAGGGTAAGTAAGACAGATGTTGACCCATTGGAGTGGGTACAACACGAGCCACTGAGATGAGGAGGGGACGGCAGCACAGCAAATCTAAGAAGAACTGGGAAGAAAATATATTTTTCAGCACAGGACTGAGAAGGTAAAGGTGAGCTCTTCTGTCTGCCCTTCAGCCACACTACAGGAAGGCACAAACATATTTGTTTGTGCCAGATTCTTTGGAGGTGAAGAAGGAAAGCACCAAAGGCAATAGACGCAAATGGCAATATAGGTGTTCCCTGGAGATCAGAGGAGCCCTATTTTACCCAGCACGGTGCTCAACCCCAGAAAGAAGGGCCCAGTGAGGCCACGGGATCTGTAGCCTTGGAGATCTTCACAACTCATCTGGACAAGGCTTTAACTGGCCTGCTTTGAGCAGGGCTTGGACTAAGGGACCTTCATAGATCTAGCTACCAGGTACCAAGAAAGACAGTCACACTAAGAAACACAGTCTGCTGTCCTCACTACTTAGGGGGCAGGGAAGAGGTGTCCTTACACTGTGTCACTGTGCAGGGGAGCCCTAAGATCCCATTTCCTGGTGCCAGAATCATGATGGGACGGTAGTATCAAAAAGGAGAGTACAGTCACAAACAGCAAGACTTCTTAGAACGACTTTTGGTGCTGAGACCAGTGACAAACTCAGTGTTTCCATTCTTTAGCCTGGAGAATGATCCAGTGCCCAGTTTCAGTAAGAAACAGGAAAAGAAAGCTGAAAGAGAGCAGCCCTTCTGCACAGGCCCCAGTGTTCTGGTGGACAAATAGAATAAATATGACCCAGCGGTATGCCCGGGCAGGGATGAAAGATAGCAACATCCTGCTCTGGAACAACAGGAAAATAGCAACTAGATCAAGGGAAGCAATTTTCCCCTTTACTTAGCAATCATTAAAAAACAGCTGGAATACTGTATCCATTTTTGCACCTCCCACTGCAAGAAAGATGCTGATAAGCTTAAGTGAGTCTTGATGGCCAGTAGAGGCCATCAAGATGGTCAGGAGGCTGCAGCACTTGCCCTGTGACGAGAAGCTGAGAGAAATGGCCTTGATCAAGGCTGGAAAAGAGACAGCTCCATGGCAAGCTGATAGAAACCTTAAATACTTACAAGATTACTAAGAAAACAGAGCCAGGCTCTGTACTGAAGTACAGGGTGGGACAACGTGATAAAACAGCCACTGACTGTACCAGGAAGATTCTGACTGCATGTAAGGAAAAAAATTTTCCCATGGGAGCAGTGAAGAGCAGGAACAGGTTGTCCAGACAGGTGGTGAAATCTCCATCCTTGGATGTTTTCAAGACTGAGCTCCACAGACCTGCACGTGCTTCCTTTCAGCACAAATGGTTCTGTGACTCTGTAACCACAGTAGGAAGCTTCGAAGCTTGTGCTCACTCCTCATTTGAGGCTCGAAAGAGAGGTCATGGTGGTCTCTTCGTGCCACACGTCCTTTCTGAGACAGCATGAAAACCTGGCATACTGTTTGGAAAACCTCACAGGCAGCCCAGAAATTGAAAGAAGCCTTCCAAAAAGATATGAATATCCAAAGAAGCAAAGGCAAGTCACTAAACAGGAAGGACAATTCAAAGAGCCTAGACTTCCAATTCAGGAGTGATTTTTAGCAGAGCTGAAATGGCAGAGGATGTGCACCAAGCCAGGGCTGGAGGAAATGACAAGGGAAACCTCCCTGATGCTGTGTTGCAGACAGTGAATATACCCAGTGGGAGAAAAAAAACATGTGAGACCTCTGGAAAGAAGCACAATAGTTAGTCAGGTGTCCTCACTGTCACAGAAGCCAACATCACAATTTTGACAGGACATGGAAAGCAACCTTTCAGTGGGTAGATATGGGCTAAACTGTCCCTTACAAACATGAACTGAATCTTTGAATTCCTAACAACTAGTCTGCACCTTCACTAAAGTAAAATATGTGACTGCATCTTAATTATACTAACTTCAGCCAAACCACTCACTGCCTAAAACTTAAACCTGGTGTGATACATTCAATATCTTTTCATAGGTTTGCATTAGCACGAACCTTTGCATCTCTGAAGTCTTTCTGTGGTTTCAGTAGGAAAATGGTCATTTCATTTATGCCTTTGCAGAATAGTATGACACAGATTCCTCAGCTACCCTATAACTAATACCGCATGACTTTAACTGAGTGTAAGAATAAACTCAAACTTGGTCTGCAGGGAATTAATCTGAAATAGCTGCTCCAGATTAGGCAGCATTGAAGCTTTTATTTTGAAGTAAAGGAAGAGTTTCATAGCAATAAAACTTGAACAGTCATTCCATTTTAAATTGATATTCTGTTTTTCTCATGCAAACACACCCAAAAAAAACCCACAACACCCCACAAAACAGATCTTCCTCTTCCCACTGATTTTGGTACATCATCTGGAAGGGATCACACAGGTTTACCATGAAGAGAAAAACAGGAATCTTACTCTTACTTGACTTTTTTATAAGTATATATATGCTTTCACATCTCACCCATGGGCCATTTGGCTTCTTTTTTTATTTCTTTCCCAAGAAAGCATATTAGCCAGGTAGCAACGCAGAGTACAAACTGGTAAACTTACTGTCGCATCTTCTGAACATGAAGCTATTACAAAGTCATTGAATGGGTTCCACTTGATGTCCAGTACATTCCCTTTGTGCCCACATATTTTGGGATAATGTGGGTCGAGCTTGCCTGTCTGGAAAAAAACAAATGTCATCAAACCTAAGGTGAGTCATGGAATTACAGGACACTTTCAAGGAAGATCCAAGCCTGTTTCAGCAAGAAACCTCTTCCTGCTTGTTATGCTCCAAATGCCCTGGGTGCTCTCTATCTGTTGAAAATGGGTTTTTGCGGTCCCTGAAAGCCAAGTCCTCGTGACACCAGCAGGAAGAGAGGAAAGAAGTGCCCAGGTCTTCCTAAGTGCACACTGCTATCAAGAAATCTGTGCACATGCAGCAATCAAGACTGCTGAAGTTAGGAGACAGCGTTTTGGTTCAGACACCAGAAGAAAACTTAGAGAGGAAACATTTATGAATGAGCTGAATCTTCCACATTTTTTAAAGATCTTGGGAGGGAAAAAAAAAAAACCAAAACCAGAACCTTTTTCAGAACATGAAAAGGTTTTTCAGAACCTTTTCTTACAAGCAGAGGAAAAAATGGTTTAGCTTTTGGTTTTTAGCCTCATCAGCTAGCACTTGTTTTATTTTTTTAAGAAAAAAGACATTTCTGATGCAAATCACAAATGTAGTTTCCCTTTCAACAAGCTATCTGTTTCTTTATGACGGTGCACATTTCACCAGATTCAGTCAGCATTCCGGACTCTTAAAAAACCGCCATCCATGTGGGGACAGCACCTTCACTGGTACAAATCCTGCACGGAAGTACACGAAGGAGCGCTGAGGGCCTTGTGCCACATGGGGGCTGCATTGCATCACGATAAACCCACACGCAGGCACAGTCTTTGCTACAAAGTCGGGTTGGTGTATTTATTATACACTAGGAAGTGTGCTGGGGAATTTCTTAAGATCGGAGTAGCTCTTGCTTCTCCCTGTCAGGAGCAGAAGTATGGGGAGCTCCAGGAACCACCTTGCATCTCGGACATCTATCCTACAGCAAAGGTCTGTCACCTAAACAGAGAGACATGGTGGCAAGCTGGTGATCCTCACCTGCTTACTTTTATCCCACCTGAAAGAATCATAAATCAGAATAAATGCAAATGCATGCTCTCCTGGAAAGCAGACACTTCTCTGGTGCAGTCCCTGCACCTCTCCAGCGGTGGGCCTTAAGGGTGCACGGCACAGGGGAATCAGCGCTGGCCCTAACCTGGATGTGGCTAGGATGTAATTTTCCCAGCCATGAAAATTTGTACGGTTTTGAAAGCAGAACAGGACATGATGTGTGACTATTCTGGCTTCTCTGGGAAGTCTGTCACATAGACTGGGACTTAACCTGCTTTAAACAGAACACCCAGAGGGCTTTGAAATGTAAAGGATGTGCTTTTTTAGACTACAGTCTAAAACAATTCCCTTTTATAACAGTGACAATACAAAGCAACTTGGAAAGGCAGAAGAGAGATAAAAGGCCTTTAATAAGCGGCGTTCCCCCGCCCACGGTGTCCTTTTGCAGGCTTCAGGACTTGGTTTCAAGCTGGCAACTCAATGGACTGGGCAGTCAGCTCCACAGGGATCCGTTGAGCCCCACGGGAACTCCATCCCCTCCCAGAGCTGGCTGCCTGTCTGCTCCCCACTCCATGTGTGAGTCTCCCAGGCTGTCCTGAGCCCACTCTGCCTGCCCCATCATGCAAGGATCTCCCACTCCCACGTTTCCAGCAGGCTCAAACGGCCCTGGTTAAGCAGCCCTTGCACTCCCGGCCACCAGTCCCACCTGCCCCAGTGCAACCTCTGCAGTCCTGGGACAGAGCAAGACCCACAACACATGAACCCCCGGGCTGCCACACAACGTATATGGCAGGTAGGGCTGTTGGTCTCAGACGCACATCTGCATGTGAAAGTAAGCTCTTCACGTGCAGGGCAAATTTTATTCCATAGATCAGAAACTATTTCAGTAACTAGATACATTGTCACTCATGCAGAGGTACCTGACTTCCACGGATATGTGCAGAGCTTGAAAATGAGTAACTTTCAACCACTCACTTTCTAAACTCCCAGCATTTTTGAAAAGTAGCCAAACTCAGAGTTCCTTGTCCTTCTAGTGGGACAGCTGTTAAAACTGTACCAGCAGATTTGTACAGGGTATATTACCATGAGATGGGTCAGCCCCACTTCTCAGGTGTTCTCCAAAAGGCATTAACACACCTTGTCATCATATCACAGCTCAGCACTCACATACAGCGTCAGTTAGGTAAGGCCTGAGGGATCATCTCGGGTTTCATTTCATAGTGCTTGCCCCAAGAGAGAAGGAAGGGAGCAGGGTTTATGTCTAGGAGGTCCACGCAATCACAGATGTCCTCCCTTTCACACCTGGCGCTGACACATTGGAAGACTGGAGACTGCAAAGACTTGGACACAACTATCTCCCTGCCTTTTGGAACTTTGCTCTCATTTTCTTATCCCTTTTCTTTTTACTGCAGAGGAAGAGAAAGATGCAGTTTCAACCAAGTCTGGTCATCAGAAGAGGAAAAAGGCAGACTTTTGGCTTTCAAAGGCAGGCCAAGAAATTTCCCTCCAAGTCAGGATCTTAGCATGCGGTGCATATACTTCACAACACGTCTGTGTCAGACACCAATCTACACCCAGGCCATGCTGGGAAAGCAGCTCATCTTCCAGTAACAGTCACTGAGCCCATGCCTCTTTGGACTTGCAAGATTTACAAAGTCTGTTCTGGGCACCAGGCAGCTGCTGTGGCCACACCACTTCCATCCCTGTTGAGGTGTGCTGTCGTTCCACCCAGCTGACTTCAATGGCACATCTTTATGAGGACCTAACTGGCACATCCTGCAACCATTCTCCAAGTAGTGGCAAACATTCAACTAATTCTTCTTCAGGTTGAGTGCAAAGGCCTGCTGAAAGGAGGCTATCTGTGGCAAAAAGCTCTTCCCCTACACAACCCCTGCTGCACCCAATCCTACCTCACTCCCAGGCTCTCAGAGAGGAAGAATGGTGCAGAAGGCAAGAAGTGGTGTTTATTCAAGGAGAGATGAGAGATGTTGTGTCCACGACTCAGCAGGAGAGGAGCAGAAAAAACAAGGAAGGAGGCACAGTTAAACGGAGCAACGTTGAGCATGGATTCAAGTACGTCCTGAGGCAGGGAGCCCCTCCAGTAGCACTCACAGAATGAACTCAAAAAAGCATCGGAGGGCCTGGGCAACCCCAGGCAGGTTCTGCATCCTCCCCATGAAGTGGAGCTCTCCTGTACTGGCCACCATATCCTGCTTTGGCTAAACATGACATCCTGGCTCTTGGCCTTTTCCTCCACACTGTGCTTGCTTGGGATGTGGCTGCTCCCTGTGAATCCAGTCAAAAGTAACCACAGGTCAGCTGTCCATCATGAGAGGGCAATATTGTCGTAGGCACATGTCTCCAGACTGGGCTGCCTTCGGTGTCCTAGCCGCCAGGGGCACAAGCCAAGAGACCATTGCACTGTCTACTACGGGTCACCACACACAGGAGGAGGTGTGGCAGCCACAAATACCACCACCAGGACACAAGTCGAAAGCTGCTGCTTTTCACCAGCTGGCACCAGTTTGGAAGCATATCAAGAAAAAGAAGTAATGGATATTGCAGCCCCCAACGCAGGCAAACGCTTTCCACGGGTGGCTGCTGCTTTTGCCCCCAGGCACAGGCCAGGAACAGGTATTTGGAGAACAGCTGTATGAAGAGCAGCATGTCCAGATCCTTTCCCTGATCCACCACCAAAGACCAACCCTCAAGGGACTTCCTGAACTAGGGGACCTACATCTGAACAAATACAGTTCGTATACCAGCTCCTTTCCATACTTCCATCCTGTTTTGAATCCCTTAATTCTTTTGGGCTCATGAGCATCTGAAGCAGTGAGCTCCACATCTGAACTACAGAAGCATTCACATCTGCTGCTAATGGTCTGCTCCCTGGTCTCCAGAACCCCCTCCACCACATAAATCAAGAAGAATTGCTTCTTAAATTTGTTTCTCAGCCTCTTCACAGTTTTATATATCTTGCTCACTTGTCTTTTTTCGCAGACTGATTGAAGCCTAACCCATGAAGTCTTTCTTCATATGAAAGTAATTTCACATTTTCACTGAAGTACTTCAAGTACCCTTTTCTGTATCTTCTAGTTCAACCATGCCTTTGACTTCTGCAAGCAGTATTTCTGATCTGGGTCGAATATCTGAACAGGTGTTAAGAATGAAGAATTGCTACTAAAGACTAGCCAAGCTGAGAAGAAGTGAGAAGACAGAAGAATTAATAGTAAGCAGTGCAAGCACCTTCAGCTCGTTTTGCCAACACTTTGGGAGCTGGGTCCCACCCCATGTCCCACAGTCACCAGTTGCCTGCTTACAGATGCAGTTCTGTGATAAAGACAAGTTCTTCAGCCTCAACAGATCATGGTCGAGAGGGCAGAAGTGACTCAGTCAAGAAAAACAGGGTAGTGGTTAAGTTTAGAAGGACTGACTCTAAACATCACCAGCGGTGAAGGAGCTGAATAAACAAAGTCTAGAAAGGCCGAGAACTGTGCTAGGTTCTTCAAGCATAGCCAGCTCACTTTCATGCTTAACAAATATATATTGAAAAAGTGGCATTGCAATAACACCATCAATTAACTTTTAATTAAAGGCTGAACTTTTGCCTTTCATCTGCTCTGCCCTGATTCCAAAGAGCTCATAATCTCATATTGAAGTTAATCCACATTATGCATGCCTAATTTTTTCTGAAGCAATAAACATCAGACAGCCAGCTTCTCTCTCCCTCATCAGATCCCAAAGTCATCAAAACTCATAAACATAGGATTTGTTTCTGAAAAGGAAGCTTTACCAGCATGAGTGCTTGAAGCTTAAGAGCTTCATTCCTTGATAACTGTGTCCTTCACAAAGGAGAAGATGAAACAAAACATACCGTACTCTCCTTTGGTCACAGCTGAAGTCATGCCACTAAAGCACCTTACAGCTTTTGCTCTCTGTATCTACTAACTGCTTCTTTTTTTGCAATTTCTCCTAGGAGACAAACATCTGAACATCGCAGTTCCTGCTAATTATACAAGAAAGGCAAACGAGATATGAAATGAAGAAAGATGTTAAAAAACTGCAAGCAGGAACATAAGATATATAAGTACACACATCCCAGGAATAACCTCTCAGGGCATCTGGGGCCCTTTCCATCATTTTGCAATTCAGGCAGCAGCCACTAACTGAATATCCTCTGTGTGATCTAGCTCCCTACAAAGCTCAGCTCTCCTCCAGCCCCGCAGTGCACTCGCAGAAGGCAGCTCACTTCAGCAGAGCTTACCTGGTGGATGGGAATGACAAGGAAGGCCCCTCCACCTGCACACTCAGTCACCACCGCAATGAAGTGGGGGTTCACGGCACAGAAGTGGTTGTCGTGGACATTACGGGTGATGGGCACGCAGTCGTAGCACTTGTCTTTGCTGGCGGCTTTTCCGTACACATGGCGGAACTTGGAACTTCGGTACTGTGGGTGCCACGACATCTGTAAGGGGAAAAAAATAACACCCCATGACATCAGGACCAGCAGTCCCAGGAAGGCTTGTAGAGTCCCACTCCTCTCTCCCCAGCACGGGCTCACCCTCCCCGTTTGGCCTCCTGACACCAGTCCTCAGTCAGCAAGTGACAGCCACGTTTTTCTCTACTGATCTCCACTCCTTGGGCACGACCTGCCTCTGCACCCATCGCACATCTCTGACAGAGAGAGGAGAATGCAGGACAGACAAAACATCTCTCTCCTCCATCAGCCAGCTAGGCTGTGCGTGCACCAGCAGTCCCCATCACTGGGCAGGGCCAGATGGCAGCAATTTAAAGAGGAGATGAATCCCAGTAGCACAGAGCTCAGGAAACATAAAGAAACAACATCTTGGGTGAGGAAAGCCTGAAAGATGGTAAGTGAATGAGCCAGTCCGGATGCATGATTTGCTTAGGCTTCAGGTGGTTTAGAACAAAAAAACAAGCCCAAATTTTGCTCACATGAAGGGAAAAAAGAGGTTTGACAGATCATAGGAATAGTTGCAGTCACTTGTTTTTTTTCCCACTGACCCACATTTCCCACATTCTGCATGTCTGGTTTAAAACTGCGCCACAGTCCTCTGACAGACAGCATTTTAAATGGTGTTTAAATGAGACACGTAAAGCATGGTAAACACAGGAATCCCTTCCCACAGAGTGCCATGAAGCTTAATGGAACTGATGTCAAATAGGAAACTAGCAGTGTGGGGCAGAAAAGGTAGTTCAGACTATTTAGCTCCTACTCTTTCCACAAGACCTAGACCATAAAGGACACATGGCCGGGATGATATGATGCTACTGCCCAAAGGAGAATAAATATGTATTAGGCAAGAAGGTTATTGGTGAAAGAGAGCCCCACACAGTCAGCTGGGAGTATGGGGAAAGACTAAGAGAGGGCTTGGTTTTGCGTCATATCAAACTGTTTAACATGCGTTTGGTGAACGGTATTATCAGCGATGCTGGATCAATGATACTCCAGTTTGAGAGGGGAACCCAACCAGCTTTTGAGTGACAGCAGTACTTAGACTGCTCACTCACATGGGTATGTGATTGAAGGGATGCGTGCACTCAGTGGCAGGAAGCCAGGTTTATCACCACCTGACAAGCAGGGGTCTAACCAATTATAAACCAAAATTCCTTGCTGATGGCACAGTATTGCATCCTTCTGGGATGAATATTAAATGCTAGGAATCTGTATGGCTTGATCCTGGGCAGTCAAAGATCCACAAAGCTCAAATTCCACTTCACGCTGGAAGATCTGGGTTGTGAATAGTGCTAGGACACAAGTCCTGTCCTATTGCTCACCTCCTCCCAATCTACTGGCACAGATCAGAGCCAACCCCACCTTGGACAAATACACCTGCCTGTAAAAAAATCAATCCTGGCAGATCACCGGTTGCTTCCACAGGCATTTTTTGTTGCTCACTTTTACTTTGACACGTTTTACCTACGTTAACCCTGCGTTTGTCCATAGTCTTAGCGGATTAAATTTCTTGTGCAGAAAACATCAGGTGCAAAGGACCTCCGATGCAGTCAGGGCCATCGATCCCAAACAAAAACAAAGAAATGCAATTTATTTGAAAAAGAAAGCAGCAGACCTGGGGACCTAATCTTAGAAGAAGGCACGTTCACAGGCAGAAAGCAAGCTGACGTTATACGCAGCTGGCAAGCTCCCCAAACAGACCCAGAGGTGCAGCATTCTCAAACAACTTCATGCTCATTACAGCTTTAGTGCTGAGGTTTACTCACACCAGGGAGAAAAAGATCATTGTATTGCAGTGGATGGTGGATGCAGCCATTCCTTCTTACAGCAGGAACATTCTCTTTCCAAAAGGAAATTAATTGCCTGGCTGGAATGAACTTCTAGCTGAACTGCTCTTGAGGTGGGAGTGTGTGCAGTCTGCAGGGTCCACACTCCTCTGCAGAAAGGAGTTGCCAAGCGTGTGCGAGATATCCGTTACTGCAATATCATTCCTATGGAGAGCAGGAACACACAGCAAGATACTGACATTCCATGCAGACTACCTGTAAAATGTTAACGGCACATAGGAAATAAAGGAAATTAAAGGAATTAAATGCCCAAGTTCGGATGGTGGTTAGGAAAGCACCTATTTCAATTTGTAGAATTAAAATTCAATTTCTCTCCTATTCCAATTTGTAGAATTAAGGTTCAGCTGTCACAGGAATGGACTTCAAAGCACCTACAATTCAGACAGCAGGGCAAGATGTGACTGGGAGTATCATGAAATTGGCACAGACAAATCCAGTGGAACGGTGTCCCTCTTGACACAGTTACAACCACAGCAGAAAGCATTAAAAGGAAAAAAAAAAACTCTTGGACAAAATGTGGTGAAAAACACTGAATAAGTGCACCATCAGGTGACTGTGTGTGGTACAGTGGAAGACGCTGATCCCAAATAAAGCAGATGTATGGACATTAGGAAAAACTTTGGAAGGAGTGTGTAGCATTGTTCTGGCCTAGAGGTTGCTCGGGTGGTAATAGGTTTCTGTCCCTGGAAATCCTTTCATGACTTGATTAGACAAAGCCATATCCTCCTTGATCTAATATTCGTAACAGTCCTGCTCTGGACAGGAGGCTGAACTGGAGAAAACCAAGGGCACAGTGCCACCAAACCATACAGAAACCTTACTATTTACAATTGAAAAAGTTCACATCTTCACTAAGCAAAATAAACCCCTGTGTGTACATCCTGTCTACTACAAGCCATGCAGAGGACAAGTTGTGGTTCCTCAGCAAGAGACAATCTTCTAACAGGCTGTTAATGAGAACAGCACAGGCAGGGCAGTGACGAGATCTCAGCTATTAGTGCAAGCTATGGTGCCTACAAGAAGACCCTTGCAGAGGAAAGAGGTTACCATTCCTAGTTCTCCATCAGACATCTCAGCAAATGCTGTGTTACCTACAAATGCAGGCCAAATACTGAATGCCTAGGTGGGTCTATAGGTACTAAAAGGACTACAGAGACACTTTTTCCCCAAGCAGGTCCACAGTGCAGTCTGCTTTCCTGCAGCTTGCCCAGATCCACCGTTCCACTGCTATCAGGACAATGTAGGAACCAGTCACAGGCCACTGGCAGCCCTTTTTCATCAGCAGTCCTGGCCCAGCCTCTTTTGCTGAGCTCCTGTATTTGCATGGCAGCAGAGAATGGGTCTCAGTCTACAGCTACACGTCTCTTCCTCGCTTTTTTTCTTAAAGCAGCAGGTTTTCCAGTCACTCCTCCTCCTCTCTCTACCTTCCTGGAAGGAAGGGGTTGGTTTATTCACTCCTCATCTGGTACTTCAACCATCTCAACCGCCCTCTGCTATTTGTTCTGCTCAATTCAATGTCGTACTTGTTCCTGGGAGAGACAGTATGACTGCACGCTATGGCCACTATCCAGGGCTGAAGGTGGAGCTGCCCAGAGGGACAAGAGGCATCTCTGCTCCTTCCTCTTAACAAGAAGTGCAGAAAGCATCGCAACAAAGGCAGAGCTGGGCAAAAAACGCTTGTGGCCAGGCAAGGGGAAGAAGCATGGTTTTTACAGCATCTCCTATCCAGGGCTTACAGAACCTCTCCTGGTGCAGCTTGCAAAATGCTAGGCTTGCCTCCTTACACAGGTGCCAGAGAAGGCAGCTCTGCAAATGCTGTGTGGGAGACGAGGGTCTTCTCAGCTTACAAGCGCAAGGAGATGCCAGCTTCTGATATATATCCTGCTCCCAGAAGGAGCTGCAGTGTGGCCCAAAGTGCCGTGACACATCTGCAATGCGAAAGTGCCAGATACCTCTTGCAAACAGAGCTGCGGTGAGACACACGGAGAGCCAGGCAGCAGCCCGGATAGAGAAGCTGGGGGGGCGCCGGGCTGGGCAAAACACTTCTCTACAGGGCTGCACCTGAGCTGCTCCCAAGTGCCTGCTTTGGGAGAACAACATCATGTTATCTGATGCATTCCTGTACCAGGCAGAGATAACTGGTCTTTCCTCCTCTGTTCCCCACCTCTGCAAGATTATCAGCTGCTCAAACCAGCTTCCTCGCAGAACAGAAACGGCTTCCTGGCAGCGAGCAGAGATGGTCACTTGGGCCATCAGCAGCACTTCCCACCATTCTGCCTCAGAGGCAAGCCCCCCTTGAATCCTCTCCCATACTGGGTTAGCCCTGCAGCAGAGCAGCCCCCACATACTCTGTAAGAGCCTTTGAGCTCCCAGATTAGACCCACGCTCCAGCTAATTTCACATCAAACTAGTCTGCACAAGCTGTGCCACACTGAAACGTTTCCGTGTTCATCTCACCCTTTCCATGCCGCACCCTTGCCTACCACCCCCACATTAGGAGGCAGATCCTCTCACTGCTGGGGGGAGCAGAAGGCAGGGGGCTGCAGCATCATCAGAGCTGATGCCATGGGCCGCAGGGAGCTAGCTGCAGAACCCTCGCTAGAGCAGGAGGCAGAGGCACCTCCATGGGATTCCCTGCTCCCCATCTTTCCATGGCAAGCAGGAGATCCTGGTGTACAAGTAACTTTTGTCAGTTCTTCCAAAGCTGCTGAGGCTCTGGCTGTACACCTAGCCCCCCCGTTCAAGGTCCCACCCTTCTTACCAACCTCCTTCTGGTCCTGGTCACCCAGGCTCCCACTTCCAGAGGAAAAGGGAGCTGAATGAGAAGATCCTGACAGCAGCAGGGCTACATCTCCCTCCACCTCTGCTCACAGTGTCAGGCAGAGCCCTGGGCATCCACTACCTTCCCGGGCCCATCCTCAGCTGGTGGGACCTGCCAGGAGGCTCTGCTCAGTGTTCCCTGCAGGGTCCTCCTTTCCCATTTTTAAACACTCACTTCCCTCTTCTCCTTTTTCAAGTTTTGCCAGTCACAATTATTTAGTATCCTTCCGGATTTCCTCTCCTTTACTGCCATCCATAGCACAGAAGAACGGAGAGGGATACCAGGCAAAAGAAGGTGACCACTGTCCAAACATGTAGGGTTTGGCTTAGGAAAGCTAGAGCCCACCACTTGAACCTGACAAGGGATATGAAGGGCAACATGAGAGGTTCCTACAGGTACCAGAGCAGGGAAAAGGACAATTAGGGAAAATGTAGCCCTGCTGAGAAATGGGGCAGGAGCCCTCATGCTAAGGGACACAGAAAAGACTGAGGGACATAGAATGCCTTTTGACCTCAGCCTTTACTGCTAAGGTGGTCATTAAGGTATCTGGGGCCTCTGAGACCTGTGGAAAGTCCAAGGCAAGGTAGACATCTGGAGTGCTGGGTCCAGTCAAGGTGCATGAAGACAACAAAGGGACTGGGAGTATCTCTCATATGAAAAGATGTTGAGGGTGCTGGGACTGTTCACCTGGAGAACAGCAGGCTCAGGAGGAGCTTAGCAATATGTACAAATACCTCAGGAGGAGGAGGAAAGAAGACAAAGCCAGACTCTCCTCAGTGGTGCCCAGCAACAGGACAAGAATCAATGGCCACAAACTGAAATACAGAAAACTTCATTTAAACACAAGGAAACACTTTTTCTCTGTGAGAGTAGTCAAACGCTGGCATAGGTTGCCCAAAGAGGTTGTGGAGTCTCCACCCTCAGAGATACTTAAAACCTGATCAGACATGGTCACAGAATCATAGAATGGTGTAGGTTGGAAGGGACCTCAAAGGCCATCTAGTTCCCCCCCCCCTGCCATGAGCAGGGACACCCTCCATGAGACCAGGTTGCCCAAAGCCCCATCCAACCTCGCCCTGAACACTGCCAGGGATGGGGCCTCCACAGCTTCTCTGGGCAACCTGCTCTAGCTGACCCTGCTTTGGGCAGGAGGATTTGACTAGATGATCTCAAGGGATCCCTTCCAACCTCAACTACTCTGTCATTCTGCGATTTTAGGGTCTCTGGATCCTGGCCATGTGTAACTTGTACTGCCCTAAAAATGCCACTAGCAACATACCAAGATGAACACTCGTATGATGTGGACTTTCAACCCAAAAAACCTGAAGTTTGTCTTGCCGGCTCAGCAATCCCATCTGTTCCTCTGCACAGCCATGTCTGAAAAGGGTGAGCCAGCATGGGCAGAGACAAAGGTCCTGAAAATCCCGGGCGTGCAGCACCGTGTATGGCCCGAAGCCACAGCACAGGGATCCCTAGCTCACGCCACCCACTTGTGAGGCAGCAAGGAGTCAAGATGCCCACAGCAGGGGCATGCAGACCATCCTCGCACACTGGGTAGTGCCCATGAGCAGCGTATCTCCATCTTGAAAGGCACCTGGAGCTGAGGTCTGGGTCCTCTCATCTCATCAAGGAGGTAGAAAAAACCCTCACTGTCTGCTCAGGACTCTGGTGCCACTATCACAGCACAGAGACGGATGCTGAACTGACAAAATGATGAAAAGGACTGATGAAGGGATCATCGGTCCTCTGCCAGCATGGCATGAAGCCTTTTGCATCTTGGAGAAAGGAGGAAGGCAGCACAGCCTTTGCAATCCAAGAACCAGTCTCCTGCATGCCCTTATCATCATCTTAACCTAATTCCCAGTATCACCAGCCTTTCTGAGGAAAGAGGGAGAACTGGGATGAAGATTGTACTAGTATTCGTATGCTTCTAACCATACAGCTGATGCAAAGGATGTGTTTAGCACTATCCTCCCCTCACCCAGCTCTCAAAGATCAAGCCCTGGCACCTTGCAGTTGTCATTCCCACCTCTTCCAACAAATAACATTAAGGAGATTTTTTTTTCTGAAGCTGCCAAGAGGTCCTGGAGTAGGATACAGAGAATCCTCAAGCACTCCTCAGATCTCTGCTTACCGGGTTGCAGAGGGCAATCGGCACATGCTTTTTCAGGCTGGACAGTGATTCCTAGCCAGCTTCTGCCCCTTGAGATGTGCAGCCCTAGCAGTGGATGCACGTATCGTATGAAAGAATATGTAGTGCTCTATGTGAAATAGAGTAAAATGCATCCATTTGCTTCATAGTTCCTCATTGCTGGAATAAACAGAGGAAGTAGCTCCTCTGCCTCTCTGAGCAGGATAATCTAACTGCAAGAGACATACAGATAGTTTTAAATTAATTCCCTAAAGCCTCTCACAACAGGCATTTCTCGGTGCTTGGCTCTGAGCTGAAAGGAGGACACAACATGGATTACCCTGGGACACATCTGATCATGTGGAAAGCCTCAGCTGCAGAGCACAGAGCTCATGCAAGCTGGTCTCGAAATAAAATTATCCTCATCTCTTGTCCAAGGCCCAGAATACAGCACAAGAAGGCAGAGAAAGTTAGATCATGGCTGCAGTTTCTCTCACCTGCTAAGAACAGGGGTCTTGCTAGAATCCATGCTCTCTGACTGTGAACACTTTGTCTGGTCCAGCCCCAGCAGGTATTTGAACAACTGGCCCAGCAAAATGGAGGGTAAGCAGAGAAACCTCTGGAGATACCTTCAATCTGCAGCAGAAAGGCAGGCTTCACTGAAAAATGGGCCTGCAGCTAGTCCTACTGTTCCTGTGTGTGCACAGGCAAAGTCACAAATGCGCAGTCAGCAACTGCTCATGCACGGAAGGGAACTGACTCAGAACTGATCTGCAAGTTTGCTGCTTGCAAGACCTTTTCTTTCTTTTCTTTTTTTTAAGACACAGTCATATTGTCCTTGGCTCAGCAGTTGGGTCTGATATTATAAGCTAGAAGAGCAAAGCAGTAGCAACTCTTGGCTCAGTGCTCAGAACGGGTGGGATTCCTCTTCCTGGCACCTGAAAAGGTGCCAGCACTGGGGTACTTTGATACCCCCAAGCACAGCCTACTCTCCCCTTTCGTGCTTACCAGAGATGAGCGTGGAAATGCTTATGTGACCTCTAAAGAACAAACTGTTAAAGATGGAGAATCCAGGTCCACCATGATGCAGCAGCACTGAAGGGACTTTGCTCTGCTTTAGCTCTGACTCTAAGGAGGTGGTTTATGACAAGTGTTTTTCATGATTCATCCACGAAACCTGACTGCAAAGGTCCTAGCTCCTTGCCGAAGGTGTGAGCTCCTAAAAGGGCTGTGAAATCTGTGGATGTCTGCAGCACTCAGAAGCAGTCTTCACAGAGTTATGCTGCGGCATGTTTACTACTTTCCAGGAAATGTCAGACAAAACAAACAGGCATATGCATGTCCAACTGACTGGACATGTGCTTCACCATACGCCAGCATGTTCTCGCTTGCCCTGCTGCATCCCACTTACCCTCGGATTACAGGTTTGCCTATACCATGCATGGATTTTGTGAATTCTGGATTAATTTCTCTTGCTCCTGGACAAAACAACCACATGGAAGAAGTGGAATGTGTTTAAGGAAACTCAGACATGTGGTAGCCTAATCCAGACCCAACAGAGCACCTTCTCCTCTGAGGCACAGTATTCTGTGAAAAACTCACAGCAGCCAGGTCAGCCCTAGTAGTCTAGCAACTCAAGACACTGGCAGCACTTTATTCTGCCTTTCACCACCTTCGATATCCTTGGTATCAATAGTGCCAGGAGCTGGAAGGCATACAGACCAAGGAGTTATTTTCTTATACCCCGAGGAAGGCCTGAAAGAAGATTGATAGGCACCTTATCTCCTGGAAATACCAGCACTTTGGTGTGGCTCCACACGCTGTTATGAACTGACCTCACCACCACACACACACGCCTTGCCTATTTGTGTTTTGGCACTGTCAGCCCTATCCGTGGGCTGCTTTCTCTTGCTCAAAGAGCAGAAAATTAACCTGGGAGGAGGAGGGGAGAGTTAAAAAAACATAAACAAAAACAAACAAACAAAAAACCCACAATAGAATAAGGCACTTGAGCAGAATTGGATCATAAAAAGTATCTGATGCGGGTTAAACTCAGTACAAATGGATGGGGGTCACATCACAGCTGGAAGCAGAGGGAACTGGAGTGTCTCTGGCAGCGATGAGATCCCCTCAGCTCGCCCAGGGAACCACAGCCAGGCGTTGTGGCATCGCTCCAGGAAGGGAGGAGTGGCTGCGAGGCAAACCTTGCCTGTTCCCCAGTGAATAAGCAAGCACATCTCCAGCAATGGCTGTATGTACATCACAGGCTGTGCTGCACCCAGTTGGAGCAGCAAGGAATTTAGACTACATCAAGGTCAGATGGGGCATGGATTTGTAACCTGACCTAGAAGTTTGGGGGCAGAAAATCCCACTTAGCATGCCCAGCTCCTATACTGCACCCTCTTCAGTGCATGCCAGCCTTCTGCACTTTCCCAGTCCCCAGGGACCACCAAACTCCAAAGGACACGCTATCTGTCACCCAGCATCTCCTACCACATCACACACACGAAATGTCACAGAGGATATCCACTGTGGGAGGGAAGAGGTGACAGCAGAAGACGTGGGTGCCAGGACCTCCGTGCATCCCACTGCTGGCTGCCAGGAAGAGCACTCCTTTTCTAATTGCAGGTGCACAGCACAGAACTATCAGCTACCAGGTCCCTATCTGCCAAATGGATGCCAAGAGACAAGCATGCATAACTCTTTCTGGGGCCAAGAGTGTCCACTGCCATCCATTCTGATTCAGCAACTGGCTTAGTTTTGGTGATGATTTCCCAATGACTTTATGCAAGGCAAAAGGCAGAGCAATCCCGTCATTTCCCAACCTGGATGTTCTCCATGTATTTTCTTTTCTTCCTGCTCTGAAATACAAGCAAGGAATGAGGTAGACCAGCTCTGCAGTGAAATATTTAACTGTGGCATGAGCTGTGTGTATTTCCAAGACAGAAACGATACACAGCAAGTGTGCAGAGAGGATGTACTGGACTGTGTGGCCCTGCCCCACTCCACAGGCCTGCACGGGGATTTCAGTTCAGCTTGAGCTCCACATCATCAGCAACATGAAGGTCAGACAAAAGACTTCAGCTCTGGGCACCGCTCTTAGGAAACATGTCAGACAGTTGGGGGAGAATTCAGAGGAGAGCGGTAGACCCATGATAAAAATTGTATGACCTAAGAAATCCTAAAAGCTTCAGCGTGGACGTGATGGAGAGAAGCAAGGACACTAGGCTTCAAACACAGAAAAACTTGCTACAAAGAGGATATAAACCATCTGCTTTCAAAGTCTAGGGAAGACAGAGAGTCAAAAAACATGTGTTTTAACTGCATCAGAGAAGTCTTCAATTAGGCAGCCGAAAAACTTTCTAATAGTCATAGGAATGGGAGAGGGAAAGGCATGAATCTCCATCAGTGGCATTTCCCAGGCAGACCTGATAAAAGCCTGGCAATGACAACAGAGCTATGACTGACCTGATTTGGACAGGAGACAGACTCATAGAGCTGGAACAGAGAAATCACATAATACTGTGATTTCATGCGCAGCAAGGCTGCTATGTCCGGACTGTGGCAGGGCTACACCCACTCATACCGGCTGCACTAACCCCCTCAGTGGGGCACCCAGCATCTCTGTTTTAAGCAATTTTCAACTGCAACGCTTAAGGTCAGAATTGCAGTTCTTAACATCCAGGGCAAAACAGCTGAATCAGATACCGCTACTGGAGAACAGTCTGTTTCGTTACGGTACCAAGAGCCATGCTGCACGCCAAGCTGTTTAGCAATGGCGATCATTCCTGCTTTAACAGGTCAGAGTAGGTTCTTTTGAGTGTATCACTGTTCAGGGCCACTATTAAGAGTGGTACAGTGATAGATGAAAGACAGAAGTTATTTTGAGTTCATTTGTTTGATGCAGCTTTTGAGTCAAAACCTTCTCTACTGCCCTCATGAAAATGAGCAGGCTGTATTATCCTGACGTTAACATCAACAGCTGTAAGGGACTGCAAAAAGGACGCATAGAGGGAAGAGAGCATCCTGTCCAGATGCAGAGCTTTAGATGGTGGTGAGCAAATGGGGTGGGACCTTCAGAAGCAAAGATCAGATGACATCATGAAAAAGGAAGGAAACTGAGGCACAAAAGCATTCAAAGCAGCACAAAACAGCATCTGGAGAATTCACAGGAGTTGAGCAAGTCCAGTGGGCACAAGAAACTTCTCTTAGCTAGACCACCTGGAGCTCTGTCAAGGAAGGTGTCTGAGATCTCTGATAGCGACAGAGAGTTTTCCAAGCTAATCTGGCTGGAAATCACCTCCCTGTTTGCAAAGGGCTGGCTCTCCATGTCCAGAGCTGCCGCCGGGCCATCCCAGCACCCGTCTCTTGTGGCACCAGTCATCAGACATGAACTACACCCCTCTCTCCACCTTCATGCACAGCGCATCCAGGTGTAAGCTAAAATGCCTCCCTAACATTTCTGTTGATACCAGAGTAGGTCACTGTAACCTTTGGAACACGCAGCCATAGCTGAAAGCACTTTTGAGAAGAAGGGGTTAACACGTAGGATGCATATTCTGAGCTGTGTTTGCGTTATTGTTCATTGCCTGAGAATAAGATAGCTGGGGGTTTGAGAACAGGAGACCCGTCCTTGAAACTTTCCCATGTATTTAATGAGAATGGGGTATGCTTAGATAAGACGTAGCAAAGGAATCCTGCATAGAGGAGCACCTGTTAACGAAGACAGATACATCCTTGAGAGCCAAAAGTCAGCAGAAACTCCTCTAACTGGTGTCCTTAGCATGAACTGTCTCATTACAACATGAAACCCACACCTCCGGGGCTAAAAGCTGCCCCTGCCCAGATACAGACCCCCACTCACTGAACGTGCCCAGTGAATTTCGGAGATACTGTGTTTTTAAATCCAAGCGAGCAAAGAGTCAGTCAATCGTGGTTTAGACAGTGTGAACACGTACAGGTTATGCCGATGAATGTACGAACACGCCCAAGCTGGGCTAATAAATGTAAACTCACTCTGACTCTGGGGATGCACGACAGGAGCAGTGAACCCCCGCGCACCCAGCGCTGCAACAAAGAATGCCGCTTTCTAAAGCTCCAAAACGAGCCTTAGAGAGTTCCTCTGCCGGATTTTACGGTAACACAGGGGCCTGGCAGCACCCAGCATGCATCCACCCAACATGCATCTATCAAGACACAAGTCCTTCACCCCTTCTGTCCCCACGTCAACACTTACTAACATTGCCCTGACGCTGCAGAGGGAGGAGGCTTGCCACCGATTCCAGTGATACAAATGGGCATCCCACTCCACAGGCTATAAGATCACCTTTACTCAAAGCCTTTTTCACAAGTGCCATCCGAACTAAGCCTGTGCGAGCACAAGATCACTGCCTACAGAGCATCACGTTAGCTGACAGGTCCCTCACAAGGCTGTATTACACTCCCGGTATAGAGCAGGGCACACAAAGGCTGCATGGACTGCAGAAGCAGCACTCAATTCAGCCAATTAAGACTTTCTAGGCCAGGTAACAGTCTGTAAGCTCTAACAGAAAGCTCTGCAGCTCTGCCTGCCTTCAGGTAAGCAAGGGGAGAACAGACTGCCTGTCTCTGCCCTGATCTCAGGACTATTGCAGCAATCAAAGGACAGCCACAGCTCTTCTGAAGACTGAATCTGGCACAGCGTCTCCTGAAGGGACAGACTCGCATCCTCTCGCCATCCAGACACACACTGAGCTGCTCACACTCCCCTCCCATGCCTGGGTGAGAGCCTTCCAGTACACCATGCATAATGTGGACGGCACGTGCCCCTCATCAAACAATTGTTTTCTGTTTTCTTGGGCTGCTAACCCCTGAGCAGGGTACAAATACATGCTAATGAATTAATAATGGTTACATTTGCTTCACGCTCCCCCTGTTTTGCACAAGAAGCCTCTCTCCTTCTTGAAACCTGTGCTCCGCATGGCCTGTGTTGCACTACTGCATGAAAGCTGCCCTGGCACTGGGAGACATGGGCTGAAATTCAGCCATACCTCTGGAGATGTCACCCACGTGCACTCCTGGGGAAAGCACATCATGTGACAATCTTACAAAATACTTTCAAGTACTGTTTTCTATTGTTCATGGGCAGGTTTCCAGACTCTGCCTATACCTCACCTGCCACTCTGAAAAGCACTTCAGATGTTCAGGTGATCCAGCCTGGCAAGTTGGATTCTCTTCCTCCCCTGTCCTTATTCACGGGGAATCAAGAAAGTTTACAGTTCTGAGGTCCTAATTGCTTGAAAATTAGTGATAATTTGAAAAGCAGAGGGACTGAAAGAAAATAATACATTTACCCCTCATTCCTTCTCTTGCATGCAGGGTCAAAAAGAGAAAAAAGAGGGAGAAAGGAAGGTAGGTAAATACTAATAAGGGGGATTTTGAAAGTTACAATGGACATTTCAATGTGAAGTACCATGAAAACATTGAATTTCCATGTTCATTTTCTCTTTTGGAATGCTAAACTTGCATTCTGTAGGTAATGCCGTTTTCCTTTCAACCTCAGCATTTTTAGGTGATGGTTAACAAACCCACAGGGCAGCCTTGCTAGTCTCTTAAGAGCACTGTCTGCAAGTATCTCAGGAGTGTTCCACAGGAGATTCAAACTTCCAACTCCATGCAAATAAGCAGACTGAAACTGGCACAAGGATACACAACTAGAAGGTTCCAGAGACACACATCCTCTTCTCAGTCCAGTATCAGCAGTCCATGAAATAAAATCTTTACATACACTCAGATCCAAGTAATAAAATCAAACCAAAGCAACAATCACTGGCCTTTCTAAAATCTGCCTAGGCCCATGATTTTCTCTGAACCCTTCTCTCCTACTGTCTTCATCTCAGTTTCATTCATCTTGTCCTTCTCCTCTCCTGCTAGATCCTCTCTCCTTTTCTTCCACATTGCTGATTCTTTCCAAATTCACCTCTCCCCATCCAAAAATGAATAATGTAACTTGCTGCCAGAAGACAAGAAGAGTCACTCTGGGAGACTCGAAAAGCGCTTTCAGCTATCTTGTCCCTGGCAATGGCAATTAGATAATGCTTAAAGCCACATGACAAGAGCAAGATGGACATGAAGTCAGCTTCAACGCTGCCTCACACTGAACACCAAGTTGTGCATGAGAAATAGAGACATTTCCATTCCTAGTACCCCAGAATTTGCAGAAAGGAAGCAGTTAAATGCATGATTTTAAATAAGGTGATTAATATATAATGAAATACTGTTGGTTTTCTGCTGGAGAGCCAGCTACATGCACTGTATATTTCATGACATGACTCCATACGGAGCAGACTGTACAAGAGAGTTCCATAAATAGTACTCCCCCTCTCCTCACTCTGCTGTCCCCACAACAGATTTATGTTGAAGCAGAAGGACATCTGCTACCTGCTCCCAAGCCAGGCTTGTGCACACAGGCACAAGATCTTGGCTTCTGTGTCCCCACTTTAAAGAGACTGTTGGCCCCTCTTCTGATCAGAGAGGCATGCTTCTTGCTGCATCCTGCTTCTTGCTGCATCTCGCTGAATCTCAGGCTGCTCCAAAACTTTCTGCTCTTACCTAGCAAACACCAGGGCCCAGGCAGTGAGCAGTGCAATGCATACAAGAGGTCAGCAAGGTCAATATTTCTTACACCTCCTGCAGAAGACATCTGTCACTGGGATGCAGTACACTAGCAAGACTCACATACAAGCACACTTCACTGGGAAACAGCTGCTTTTAGCAGTTGACTAACCAGTTAAGCCAAGTAAGTCCCAGGTCCACCCAGCTAGACTGGTTTTGGCAACGACAAACACATCACATCATTGTATTTACTCTGAATGATGCTACTAGTCCTTCTCCTAGAGGGCAAAGATCTCTCTCCCTGAGACCCGGTACTGCAGGCCACGTGCTCCAATACATCCTGCCCCTGCAGTTAAACAAGAGCAAAGTGACAGGCGTTGAAAAATCAGCATGCAGAGGAATGTCTCACCTCCAGCTGGCTTTGAAACTTTCAACCTCACGTTGCTCCACAGGCATTTCTCACTCTTTCTTCTTGCCTTACACAGAGAAAAGGCTGTCAGCTGCAACCCTGATAGGAGCACAATTATCACAAAACAAGCAAGCAGCAAGAAAGGTGTCTGCTTGTTTTGCTAGTCTGCAGGTGCCACTTTCTAGCTACAAGCAACCAGTCCCGGGTCTCAATTTCCCATCCCACGTGTCCTCATTTGCCACCAGCATTCATGGCAATGAAAAGGGCTTCATTAGAAACAGCAGAGTGGGCAAACATGTTCCTATTGCTAAATCAAGTACTGTAATAACATACAATTATGCATGCAAGTAGCAAACACTCAACCCGGGAGGGTTTTGGAAGACAGGACAAACTCTCTAATGCTAACACAGACCTGGGCGTGAGCAGCCAGTCCATCGGAGCACGGTCTGGTCCAGCCATGATCTGTTTTACCTCACATAAATTTCATTTCCAGGTGATTTCCCCAGAGCAGTCATCTCTTCACACCTTACTCTGTTCCCACCCTCCTCTTTCCTCCTTCATCAGAAGAAGCAATAAAGGACAGTTTCATCTCAGATGTTAGTGAACAATCCTCTAGGTCACAGCAAGGCCACCCCCCAGCAACACCTCTATGGCTGCAGCTTTCTCCAGCTACACCGGGCAAACCCGCAGGAGGGAGACTGGCTCACTCTCCTGGTGCCCTGCACCACCCACTTTAGGTCAACCTACCCCTGGAGACTTCTGCTTACGGCTCTCCATGCATAGCCTGGAGAACCAGCAGAGCAGGGAGTACTTTCAGAGACACTCACCTCCTGGCCCCAGAGAGGACTTGCCAGCAGCTTGAAGGAAGCCTGCTGGGTTGGACTTGTAAGTCTCTTAATCACAGGGTCTCTAATGACACCAAGTCCTATGCACCACCAGGCAGATGAAGAGGAGTCCCTGGCTTGTAGCCTGCAAAGAAACTAGAGGAGAGCCCTCAAAATACCAAGGGCATTACTGGGCTGTTGGACTGTTGGAAGAGCAGGTGGAAGCTTTGCGAAGAGACTCCTTTGCTCCACTGGTTTGGGACCATCCTCATCTCACCCTATTAGCAGCTCTTGTTTCCCACACGATGAAGGTCTCTATTGCAAAGGCAAATGCTCTTCTCTCCTGTCCTCTCCTGCTCGGTGACACTTCATTTATAACAAGCTTGTCCCAAGAGAATGTACATCCATAAGTCAAAGCCAAACCCTCATGCAGCCATCCAAACCTTATGTAGGAAGGTCATGCTGCCCTTTCTCATTTTAAGCATTCCTTGTCTTGGGGTGTGAAAGGTTTGGGTAAGGCTGTATGAGACACACTGCTGTGGAAATATTGCTAAGAACTGATCATGGAGATGAACGTTTAACAGGTTATCTTGTCCCCAGTGACCGCCACAGCAGGCAGTGCTACTACATGGACCATCTTCCAGTCCTCCGGTACCTAGGAGGCTGCTCACTGGCACAGCAGGAAGATGCGGGTGTTGTAACAGATCTCCAGCATTTCAGTTCCTTTCTTACAGGAAATGTAAACCTCTTCTTTTGCCCAGAGAGGGCAAAAAGCTTAAACATTAACTTCCAACTATCTTTCGGCTCAGGAATTAGTTCCAAGCACAAATGAGGAAGTTTGTTGCAAAGGAGCAATAGAAGAAGCAGCTAAAATAGTTAAGTCCTTGCAGGCAGCTTGGAAATATTCAAGACTGCTATACTGGGATGTCGTGGTTTTACCCCAGCCAGCAGCTGATCCCCACACAGCCGCTCCCTCAGTCCCCCTCATCGGAAAGGGGAAGAGAATCAGAAGAGTGAAAGTGAGAAAACTCGTGGGTTCAGATACAAGAATTTAATAAGTGAAGCAAAAGCCGCGTGCACAAGCAAAGCAAACCAAGGAATTCATTCCCCACTGCCCACGGCAGGCAGGGGTTCAGCCATCCCCAGGACAGCAGGGCTCTGTCATGTGAGACTTGGGAAGACAAACACCATCACTCTGAATGTCCCCCCTTCTTTCTTCTTCCCTCAGCTTTACATGCTGAGCATGGCAACATATGGTATGGAATATCCCTGTGATCAGTTGGGGTCAGCTGTCCCNACAGCCCCACACTGGCTGCTGGGAAGAAAATTAACTCTCTCTCAGCTGAAACCAAGACACGGGAGTGTAAGGCTCTGATAACAAGTGAATGTCACAAACATCTGTCTGGACACAAGCAGGGATGAACTGGTAACGAGGGAATGTGGCAAACATCTGTCTCGACCAAGGGCAGAGCCTGGGAAAGCAGGGTACCATCCTGTGAGCCCCTTCCCCTCTCCCTGAAACACGCTGACAAAGCCCATCTGCCTCCTGTGTGTGTGTGTGCTTGTGAGGGGCCGTAACGCACCCAGCCCCGAAGTGGGGGGAACAACAGTGAGACCCCCCCAAGACCCCCATAGCCCACTGACTCATTTCTGGAACATTCCTGAGCTCATACTGCAACTGTTCAGTGATGACAAACCCCCACCTATGGGCCGGGCACTTTGGGTTATAAAAGGGGAAACACAAGCTTTTGGTGTGCGCCCGCCACCTGAGGACCACAACTACGAGCAAAGACCACCACTGGACCCAGGATGGTGATATCTCTTATCTTCTCTTATCTTTCTTTCTATCTCTGTCACAAGTTTTGCTAGGCTGTTGTCTCTCGTGATGTCACCAAGTTTTAAGTGTTGTTATAACCTTTCCCAAGCCTCTATCTTTTGTAGTTCTGATGAGTTTTAAGTAAATTTGTAGTTTGTTTAAGCCTCTAGAGTAGTTGTCATTACTCCTGATTGCCACACAGAGAATTAAAAAGTTACCTCTCGCTTACAACCACCGAGTGGGACAGGACAGGGAGTAAAAGAGGTTAAAGCTGCAGCCAAATGAAGAAAATTGAAGGGAGTTTCTAAGTTTAGACAGATTTAATATAAAAAACACAACTAATGGGATGAGGAACGATTTCTAAATGGCCCAAAAGCTACGAAATTCTTTCTCAAGCACAGACACAGCAGGATTTTCAAGGTTTGCCTCCAAGTTCATAATGGTCCATCCCAAAATGCAAGAAAAGAAGCAAAGGCAGTATGAGACTTGCATGGATGAACCACGACATCCGCACAGAACTCAACCATAAAAAGGATACATACAGGAAATGGAAACAGGGACAAGTGTCCTGTGAGGAATATAGAGACACTGTCCAAAGATGCAGAACTGGGCTTAGGAAAGCTAAAGCCCACCTGGAGTTGAATCTGGTTAGAGATATGAAGGGCAACAAGATTTCCATTGGTACATCATCAACAAAAGGACAACTAGGGCAAATATGGGCCTGCTGAGGAATTGCAATGGGGGCTTGGTGAGAAAGGACATCAGAAAGGCTGAGACATTGAATGCCACCTTCACCTCAGCCTTTACTGCTAAGACCAGTACTCAGGTATCCTGGGTCCCTGAGACCTGTGGAAAGTCCAAGGAAATGAAGACTTACCCTTGGTGGAGGAGGATCAGGTCAGGGAACATTTAAACACACTGGATATGGCAAGGGCCTGACGGGATGCACCCACAGGAGCTGGGAAAGCTGGCCCATGTTGTTAGAAGGTGAGTCTTGTTTCTTCTGAAAGGACTTGGCAACTGGGGAGATGTCACTGAGGACTGGAAGAAAGCAAATGTCACCCTTATCTTCAGTAAGGGTAAGACAGAGGATCTGGGGAATGACAGGCCCTTCAGCTTAAGCTTTATCAGGCAATTAAAAGTAAGAAGAAACTGTTTTACTGTGAGGGTGGTTAGACACTGGCACAGGTTTCTGTGAGAAGCTGTGGAGTCTCCATCCCTAGAGATACTCAAAACCCAACAAGACAATGCCCTGAGCAACCTGCTGTAGTTGAACCTGCTTTGAGCTGACAGTTGGACTAAATGATCTCCAGAGGTGCCTCCATCCTCAGCCATGCTATGACCATGTGGAATCTGCACAATGATCTCTAGGGAGAGCATACCAAGCAGATACAATGAAAAAGGACCAGAACTTCCTGCGTGCATAAAAAGCCAAAATCTCTGTGACACAGTGTACTCAGTTTCAGATACTAGCATGGTTCCTCACGACAGTGATAAGGCAGTATCAGGTTATCAAGAAGGTTCTCAAATGGATAAGTGGTGTGTGAAAAATGGGAAATACCTACTTTTTTGAATGCTGCAGGATTAAAATAGACTCTCACCATCCTATTTATACACCTGCATGGCTCCCAGGAAGGATAAATTTGTAGAACAGGGGCAGATCATCACAAGCCTTGGGAGTCCATCTTTTTTTCTGTTCTCCTCATTCACTTCTCCACCTAATTCCCTAAAGATCTTTTTCTAAAATTCTCCAGTAATGAACAGACCATCATCTTCCTGTGAAACTTATCTCAGCACTCAGCTCCCTTTAAGATTTCAAAGCTTTTCTCCACGTTTTTATTCATTCTCCTGCTGTCAGCCATGTTTTCTCAACAGCTGATGAATTTGTCCTCCTCGCTTCCACTCTCTATGGCTGATCTGTAATTTTCCAGACCAGTTGCACCTAAAACTGGCATACACCTATTTTGCTAACATGGATGAGCAGATGTTTCCTTTATAATTTACCAGACACTCTCCTGTTCCTATTTGTCATTTGCTTGCCGCACCATGTCACTGGGTTGTGCTCAGCCTGGAATCAGCTGCAGCCCCTGGACACTTTTCTGCAGAACCGCACTGGGTCTGATGGTATTGCGTCATCTGAAGGCCTGAGCCTCTCACTACTGAACTGCATCCTGATTTTCCCATGCCATTTCTTCAGCTCATCAAGGCAATTTCAAAACAGAGTCCTGTCCTTCTGCAGGCATCCTGCTTCTCCTGGTTTCCTGTTTATTATTTATTCCTTTGTACTTATTACTAACAAAAACAGCATCAGATGGCAGCAAGAATCCTGCAGAGCTCTTCTCAATAAACCCTCACATTTTGAAAATTACCCAGCACATAAGCTCTCCTGTATAGTTCCCTCACCAGATTTACATGTACCGTACCACAGACAGATGTATCTAGTGCATATTCCCTTACCTTAATTCACTGAACATTTCCCTAAAATCAAGATAAATGGCATCTGCTTTTCCACATCCACTGGACTTACAACCCTTTGCAAGAGCAAATCAGCGTGTGTTGACATGATTGGTTTTACCATGCTCATTCTGCTTCTTTCATCTCATTATTTCTCCCACGTGTTCAGCTTTTCCTTGTTCTGATATTCTCCATACGGACAGGCTCAAGCGTCCCTCTGTCTAGAGCTTAGGAATCTCCACCTTCTGCAGAGTCCTCAAAGAAAACCTGCTAATTGCTCTGAGTTAATTTCAGGCAGTTCTTCATGTGTCCTGCAGCCCACATTGACTGGGGTTCCCAAACGTCTGCCATGAGCACTCCCTAACCTCATCTGCCCCACTGTAGCCCAAATCACCACTCAATCCTTCTTGCTGTTGCAGAGGAATTAAGCCAGGTTTGGGAAGGACTCTGCATTTGTCTCTCCAGGAAGCCAGTGTGGTCGGAACCTATGAGCCCTGTCAGCCAGGACTGTGCTGCTGGGCTGATCACAAGGCATGCCAAGCCTGCTAGGTGGCAACTGACTGGCTAAGCAACCCCAGCACCCACTGGAGTCCCGGGACTGGACTGCATGTGGGGCAGAAAACTGCTGCTTGTTCATAACAGCCTACCAGATGTGCAAGTTCTTTGGGATCTGCACGCATTTGTTCTCGTGGGGCTTTGCAAACAGGTTTCTTCAATACAGGAGACTGAGCTGCAGGCCCAGCACACAAAGTACCTTTATCATCGGCAAGTCACTCACAGTAAGTCTTATCTGCAGCAGGAGAGCCCCCATCTCACCTGCGAGATCTGGAGCGACACCCAGGAGTCCAAATGCAAAATCAGTGAGCCAGGACCGCCTACTGTCACAGCACACCTCAGGCTGCACAAAGTCTTGCTGCTTCTACTGTGAAAGTCAGGCTCGCAGAGCTGTGCGTCCTGGTGGCTCTCTGCAGGACAGGCTGTCTCACACCCCTGCCTGCGCTGCGTTTTGCTGAGCACCCCAACAAATGCCCCTGCACCCACATGCTTGTCTAGGGACAAGATGGGGATAAAGAGCACCTTTGCCTTTTCCCCTGTGAGAAGTACTCCTTTTGGATTAGTTTCTGAATGCAAAGGTGGACCAGCAAGACTGGTGTGATTGTATTAATATAATTACAGGCTTTAGCTTCTACTGAAAAAGCACTCCCACAAAAATAGGCTCAAAAAGTGCAGTGATAGTAAGGGAATAAGTAAAGGCGTCTGTGTTTTGCAATACATGGAAAGCAACAGCTCCAGAAATCCAGAGAAGAATCACAGTTCACACTTTACAGCTCCACAGATAACACTATCAATTCCACTTTCTTTTCTTCTTCGTTTTATTCTAGCTCTTTAATTTCAAAACAGAAATTCCCAGAATCACAGAATCGTAGAGGTTGGAAGGGACCTTGAAAGATCATCTAGTTCAACCCCACTGCCAAGGCAGGGCCACCTAGAGCACATCACTCAGGAACGTGTCCAGTCGGGTTTTTGCCATTCTGAAAAAAAAAAAAAATTTGCAAGAAATTGCCATTTCTTGCACAGAAAAGGGGTGGGGGATTGCTTCCAGAGAGCACTTTCTTTGGAAAATTTATGCATTCCTGCCAATTCGATTGCTTTTGCAAGTAACGTATCATCCTCCCCTTAGGTCCAGCATATCTGGCTGTTGCCCCTTGCCAGTTGCGTCCCTGCAGCCAGCAGCAGAATCAGAGCACAGGCATATGCACACAGCAGCTATGCCATATGGCCCTGTTGGTCAGCATTTCATTCGTGCCTTGTGTGGATTTGCCACAGCCATATTACAGGCTGGTATGCTGGCTCTGACCTTCATGCAGGCAACGTTTTTCACTAATTTGAGGCTCTCTGGTTTATATTTTTCAGATTGCTTTAAAAAAAAAAAAAAAACCAAAAAAAAACCACCAAACCCACCCACATGCTTCCATCACCAAAGTTTGTAAGCGTAAGAGGAGTACCTCCTCAAAGAGGCAAACAGAGGAATGTCAGCGTTACCTGCAATTTGTAAGACATACACATACGAAACAATCTCCGGCCTTTTACAGATGTTTTATCACTGTGTCGAACTACTGCTTCAAGGCAAAACCAGAGCCCTCAGAACTTTGTCACTAGCCATCAGCCTCCTGGGTCGGGTGCCAAATAAGCACAGATCATTTGGTTCCTTGTCTAGCTTCTTTCAAGCCTGTCACAGCCTCAGAGCTGGGCTCCCCTCCAAGTTGTGCACGGTCTCCTAGGCACACCTGCAAGAGAGCAGGTCATGCACCCCCGGACACACCTTGCTGTCCAAATTCCACTTCTGCTATGTAATAACACTATCAAGGAGAAATTATCAGCAATAAATTCCTTTGGATCCAAAGTCAACCAGACAACATGATTATGCAGCAACCCAGAGGTTTAAGTACCATCTGTATGTGTCACCTCAAACAATACTACAAGCTCAGAGGCTACAGATTTATTGTTACGAGAGTAATAAATAGTACAGATACAGTAGTTTTCACCTGTTGGTTCACAGCTTCGTTCCACTTAGACAGGGCAAACAGAGACAATTGCCTCTTCCACAACTGTAAACTGAGAAGCAAAATCCTGCCTACAAGGACGTTGCCTTGGAGGTGAGGTTTGTCAGTTCAGAGTCCCCCGATAGACAACCTGACCACCGGATCACAGCCTTGACCATGTCACTCGGCAGCCAGTCGCTAAAAGACAGCGAAGGGAGCTACAGAAGGAGGCATGCTCCCAGGCTGACCTTTTATGCATTCCTCAGAGCAGTGCACCTACAGTCAGTGGCCACAACCGGGAAACAAAATCTGCCTTCCTGAATCCAGCAAGGTCTTCTCCCCACCAGGTGTGGTGCACGCAGGAAAATCATTTCCTATCTTCGACTCCGGAGTTTGCCGTACGGCTGAAAGCTGTTTCTGCAGGAAGTGCACACTGCCCGGTGTCGGCAGCTCAGAAGGGGATCTCCACAGGCTTAGGCAAGCAGTCTAGCCACAAGCACAAGTGCTGCAGTCGTGCCTGTTCCCACAGAAAGAGGGAGCATGACACCCCGAACCCCGCGTGAGGTCCTCCCACTGCAGCCAGCGTACAGAAACACAGGAGCTACCTCCTGAAGCCCTGCTGCTGGTGACGTGTGTCCCAGCATCTGTGTTCAACAGTGTGGATCTTCACGGGTAAGACTACTGAATACCCATTAATGGAGAATCTGACATGGGGCACTGTTACTGCAGGCGCTCTGCTTTCAAACCGGCGTTGGCATGCATCCTGCACCTCAGGCACTTGAGCCCCGTCGGGGAAGGTATTTAGGTTGGTGCCACAGGAAAACTGAGTTACTGGTGAAGTCTCACAAACAGAGCAGTCTATGAAGCAGTTTTCTATGAATAATCCGTTAAAAAAAAAAAAAGCTGGGAATAGTTTGTAAACAAGAAAGGAGGTGGAGAGCCATTAGCTAAGTGATCTCACACCCCTCAATTTGCTTTATCAATCTCAGTATTCAGAAAAAAAAGCTTAAGAGCAATCCAGGCTCTCCAGTGAATCAACAAAACCACACAAAGGACTGTACCACTGCTCACAGCCTGCAGGCTGTGCATTAGCTTTTAGCAAAGGTACCTACCACATGAATAATGCAGCATGTCTTCCAGAGCATCTGTACTCCAATCAATCCACAGCGGCAAATAAAAACCTTTCAGCACGCCTTTCTATCGGGCAGCAGGGCCTTTTTACAGCTGGTCAGAGGCACATCCTCGGAAAAACAACCCTATCTGCTACCAGAGCTGGAAGCCTTTTAAATCGACCAGCTGGGAACCAGTCCTTTAAATCAGCCATCCCACGATGGGCCTCGATTTTATCAATTGCCTTTCTTTGCCTTTTGTTTCTCAAGGATCCACACCCACTGTTACGGGGCTCACATTGCTGGAGCTCAGGCAAAGGTCTCAGTCCGCTTTCGGAAGCAGACACGTGCGGCCCCCAAAGGCAGCAGCTCCCAGCCTGCAGCCTGCCCAGGTGCCCTCTCCTTGCCCAGAGGGACACGGCAGCCCCACCAGCCACACTGCACACACCCCGCATCCCTCTCCTGTACTGTAAAGCAGCCTCTTAACCCAGCCACCCGTTCCCAATGTGGGGGTATGGGCAAAGAGCCTCCACCACACGAAGCCCGTCATGTGCTCGAATCTCTGTATTTTCAGAGGCAAAGCAGGTGATGGAAAGCGATGCTTTGTCCGTGTCCATCACTAGTGCCAGTTTGAACATCGGTCCTCTGCAGAAGCATGAAGGTCCCTTCTGCTGGGCAGCTGCCGGCAGCGGTGGGAACTGATTGTGTCACCTCGTGTCGGCAGAACAACCTGCAGGCTGCTGGCTAGCTGGGCGAGGGCGCGCTGCTGGTGCGGATGGGTTCAGATCCGCAGAGCTGCAGCGGGACAAAATGACAGCAGCAAGCAAGATCTCAAAGGAGACCATATTCTAGAGATGTGCTATCTTTCATCAGAAATTCCAGCGCTAAATAACACTCCAAAATATTTGCAGTTCTCCAGCATGGCAAAGGTACCTAAATACAGCGCCCTGGAAAGCCGGTTGTGAAGAAACACCTCTGCCTGTAGTATAAACATTGCACAACTACAGAGGATATGAAGCAGAGGGTGAAGGAGTCACTCAAAATGGAAATGAGTCAATTTCCTCATTCACAAAACTGCGAGGCCCGAACCTCCCTCTCAGCCGGCACCGCAGCCCCTCTTGCCCCTCGCTCTCAGCGTGCACCAGCCAGGGCAGACCGTGCGCTCTGCCTCGTGTCCCTGGGAGGGGCATGTCAGACCTTCCCCGCGCTAGCAGTAGGTCAGCGCTTATGCAGAGGGTACCAGGTGGTCACGGCCCCAGGAGAGGCGAGACTGGCTCCTCTGCTGACACAGGCATCATCTTCATGGAAGGGGGTTCCAGTACTTTTGCCTTCCCCAGATACCCACTTGGCCCGGGAAAGGCAAACAGAGCACAGAGACCCTGCCTGCGCTGCATCACACAAACGTTGTCACCAGCTGGTACCACATGATCTCAGAGCATCTTTCTATTGAGGGACCCCAAAGCAGCCCACCAAGGGCCAAGTACATACCAAAGCCCTAAATGTGGCAAAACACACATTGTGCAAATCTTGTTCAAGTTAGGAGATGGAGTGCTGTGAAGCTCAAAATCATTTTAAGCACTTATGTCCAGGAGCAGGCTAGGGCTGCCAGGAGTGAAACAAGATCACTCTTCACAAGGCAAGGTTTGAGACAGCAGAAGTCCAGTAGCGATGCTGGATGAGCTTTCTGACCACATTTGTATTCAGTCAACGCTGAAACCAGAATGCACCCCCCAAAGCGTGCAGCAACGCCCAACAGGGTCCAGCATAAAAAAAAACCTGATGGTGACATCTGCTCATGGTATTGCCACATTCCCACTACCTCGTATTACTCTATGGCTGTGCTATTCTGTCACACTGGCAGAGCAAGGAGATGCACAAGGGAGCATATGTGCCTCACAAAAATAGCTGAGCCAGGTTATTTTTGACTGGGTCATCCCAGCACAGCCAGGGGCAATGGCCAGGAGCAGGGAAGAAGCAAAGAGAAAAACTGGCAGAGCCCACATCTTCAAGCAGCTCCCAAGAGGCTCAGACTCTCCTATCACCTGACCTGACAGGGAACCCAAGACTGTATTTTGGGTAGGAACCCCCAGAACATTGTAAAATGAAGCCACATCATGAAGTACGGCCTGAATTGTCAGCTGTTCTTTATTTTATTGCTCAGGTCACTTCCAAGCCTGACACTGAGTGTGTGCTTGAGCCTCCTCTGGGACAAGTGGGAGAAGCAAAAAGAAATTACAACAATAAAGCATACAGAATCACAGGAGAAAATGAGGCCAGAAGGCACTTCTGAAAGTCCCGAGTCCTATTCTCAATCCCTAGCAAAGCTCACTACCAAGGCAGGTCACGTTGCTCAGACTGTCCAGCTGAGTTTGGAAAACCGATGAGGATGGAGATCCCATAGCCTCCTTGAGAAACCTGTCTGCCTACAGTCTTGTGGAGAAGCCCGGGCTGCAGCTGGCCTGCAGGGCTTGCGAAGTTACCCAGATGACTCTGGTCAAACTTGCTGTCCACCAGGACCATCATGTCTTTCACTGAAGAGCTGTTCTCTTGCCAGTCAGACCTAGCCTGCACCACTGCAGGGAGCTGCTGCAGATCAGGGGCAGAAGTTGCCCATTATCTTTACTGAAGTCCATGAGGGGCTGTTTTTCCCCTCACAGAGGTATAAAGCAGACTGGGACCCTCCAGGCTGCTTAGGAGGGGCTGGGAAGTGTCTATGGAGGGTCTGTTGCCAGACCTCAGAATTCCCTGGAGTGTCAAGCATTGCTCTTCCCATGAGCAACTGAAGTCATTCATCCTGGAGTGAGGGAGCCTTAGGCACCTATGGCACCACCACTGTCACTCTGCTGCCAACATTGCCTGGAGCTCTACTTCCTGAAGGTTCATGCCTCTCACAGGGAGTGAAATACCACCCCATAGTACATAATTCCCCCCGGCTGCAGAATAAGTTGCTTCACGAATATTTTTAAGCCAACGTCAGCTAGAAATCAAGCTGAACAGCACGGCCCACCTCTCAAGTGTGAAGAAACTTGTGCTCAGTAAATGTAAGGTCAGTTTGGGCATCCCAGGAGGGCCAGAGGAATCCTGCAGGGATCATCCCACATTCGGTGGCAACACCATTTTCTGGTAGTTCAACCTACCCCTTTACAGTTTGTCCTGTGTCTGTTTCATGTAGTTTCGCAATTCTGCAGGTTCCGATAGAAAGACAATGCATTGAGGACACAAATGGCTTCAGTAAACATGGCCTTTAAGAAATACAGTCGTGGGTCGGGAGAGTGTGAAAGGCCAGCAGAACCCAAAATGAACCCAAAACTCAACTAAGTTTCATTAGGCTTATCAGAGCTCCCAGGAAGGGCAGCAGGTAGCATGACTGAAGCACAGGATGGGGCCACCCCAGCCTTTTTGGAGAGTGAGCCCCTCCTTCCTCTGGTTCACCTCCAGCTTTCCAAGATAGCCTGTGTACTCCAGCAGAAAGATAAAGCCAACTTGTCTGCTTTCTCCAGCGACAATACCCTCTTTCACTCTGCTGGTTACCTGGGCAGCAAAGAAAATATTGCTTATCAACTTCCTTGTGAGTACTAATGTACTTCTGAATTCAATGAGAGGGCAAATTCCACCGTACAGAGCTTTTCTACCCTGGCAAGATCCTGCTCTGTTACGAAAGAAAAGCAAATACAACAATAAAAACTGGAAGCCTCCTCCTCCCCTCCCCCCCAAAAAAAAACCTCATTATAAAAAGGAAGTGGTGAAATGCACAAACTTTAAGAGATGTTGCCACATTTCTTGTCAGAAAGGCAGCCTTGAAAGACTCATCATCTGATCCTCTGCAAGCTCAGCAGTTTCTCCTGAAACCAGAACACCATGCTTTCACTCTCCTATTTCACAGGAAGAAGCTTCCTGCTCTCCAAGGTGAAGACAGCTTCTGAGTTTCAGGAACCAAAGTTCAGCTCCCCATCGAAAAGATGCAGCTGAGTCTCAGTAGCCTGACATGTCATTTGGGAAGATAACTTGGTCCCACTGCTCTTTATCTGAGGGCTAAGCACACCTGCAGACAGCTGGCAGACAAGGTATCTCTGCTAAAGGCTACCATACAGAAGGTTTTACTTCCAGCAAAGCAGAGCATCACTGGTTTTGGGGGTTTGACCACATTCACAGAATCCCAAGACCTTGGTTGTTTGCCTACAGGAGTCGAAGTGGGGTCTGCTGGGGTAGCCAGAGCTCTTCCCAAAACTCTTCTGCCTAGCTGAGGCATTATGGCTGCCACCACGACACAGAAACATTAGGAAATCCAGAGTGGCCAGCAGGATGGCGAGGCAGTGGATGCACCCCAAGTGCAGGTGTTTCTCCTGAATTCTGCAAGGGTTTGGAGGCTCCATGCTTCACCTGAATGACCAAAGATACAGCCCTTACAACTAATGCGATCTAATGTAACCACATTCCCCCATGCCTGAAGGTTTGTGCATTAACCAGCCCACAGGCTAGAACGCTTGCAGGACATGATGAGACCCGGGCCAGTGAGACCAAGGCTGGCCTTAGGATCTCATCTCCAAAGCCACCTGGGAAAACTGAGAGTTTGATCAACCAGGTGAAAATGGAAACTACTACAGAGCTGGGGCACTAACAAGGCTGTGACTATCTGGGCAGGAAAGCACAAGCACAGATGCAAAGACACAGTCTAGGGCACCTCGTCTCTGGTGGTCTCCAGTTCAGCCCCACAGAGAACCTGCCCATAGCTCTAAATCAGGGTAGATGTGGACCTTTCAAAACGCTCAAGGATGAAGGCCTCCACCTGCCAAGGTCCCAGGCTTGCATCGCCCTCCTGGGGATGCAGCTTTTTCTAACGTCTGACCTACTTCTCCCCAGCTGCAGCTTGCATCCTTTTCTCCTTGTTACACTCTCTCTCAGTGCCAAGAAGAGCCTGGCTCTGTAACCGCGCTTCCAGGAATTGTATCCTGCTGTTAGTAAATCAGTCTGGCAGCAGAAGACACAAGTACCTACTGCCATGGACTAGAGAAGAACCAGCTGCGGGTTTCCCAGGAGTGAGCTAGAAGCAAAGGGAAATGGTCCCTGTCCTTCTTGGAGCAATGACAGCAGGACTTTGTTCTTTAAAAGGTGGTGGGCAGCATCAGAGGTCTTCTCTGAAGCTCATAGCTGCAGAGTTCTTCCACCTCCCTTGCAGCACCATCTGCATGCAAAAAAACATTTACTGGCCCTGAGAAAAGAGAAGTGTGGGGAGCTCTCCCACAACCATGCAGCACCTGTGGAATTGCTTTATGATTCTACCTGAGGCTTTTCTCTTTGGCTGATTAAATCAAATTGACATCTCTCTGTTCTCCAGAAAACTCCTACTGCACTTTTGAGCTACCAGCAGGACCCATTTACCTGATGCGTGACAAGCCAGCAAGAGAGCGTGGCAGAGGCAGATGTTACAGACACAACAGCCAGTGCTTTCTTCTGCCCCATCACAAGTTTTAAAATCGATTCACCATTTAGAGCAGAGATAGTGGGTTCAGTTTTGCTCTTTTTGGTTCTTAGTCAGGCTTTCATTGATGCTGACTAAGTGGGAGGATTACCCATGCTTTCCCTGCCAGGGAAATGAGATTCTGTGCCCATTCATTCACTCGCTGGGCTTAGTAAATACAGTCTCTGGGAAACCAGTGGCATCACTCTGAACCGAATCCTTGGGTGCAAGTGCAGAAGTAGCGTTTGGTTCAGGCTGGCAGCATGCTTTTGAAGCATATCTCCTTATCACTGCCATTTACAGCACTCCAGTTTGCACCGCAAAGCTGTCTGGGAGCATGCAGTCAGGATTCTCCTGCAGACGAAACTAAAATCATTCCAGGGCAGAACACAGTGCACTCCATCTGCTAATGGGACCAGCAGGGTCAAATTAAAATGTCCAAAATGGCTGTGGATATGATGTCCTGGCACCCCCTCCTTTCACTCCAGAGGTCTAGCCCTCTTGCACTGTGGATGTGGCTACAGTTAAAAGAGAGGTGAGGTCAGTCACTGCACCGACACTTTTCCATAGACTTCCCTCTCTGTTTGACGTTCAGCCTTGCCTGCTTCCAGATAGGCTATTTTCTTTACCTCCTCTCCTCCAAGTATGGCTCCCTTATATCGGTTTTGGGTGTTCCTCTTTCTCTGATGATTCTGTCCAGCATCACTGCTCTCCTCTGTAACCAGTCCCCCTCTTCATATATCCCATCTATCAGAGATGAAGATCAGCCTCTCCTCCAACATAGTAGTTTATTTCCTATGTACTTAATTCCTGCCAACCTCTTTGGATATCTCCTCCAGTACAAGTTTCGATCATCTTCCAGCTCTGTCCCTCTGCACCACCCTTCTTTCCAACCCTTCCAGCTGGGGACCACCCCTGGCAGAACCTCCACATCCCGGCTGAGCTCCCCACTACAGACCCACTCTCCCTCCCTCTAAACTGCTACCTTCCATGCCAGCCTATCTTTCCAGCAGAGCTGATACCCACGCCAACAAGCTGATCTTTTCTCCGACAAGCTGATCTTTTCTGGCCTTTGAGTCAGCTCTAGGCATCTGTGTCTCAGGGACTTTTTGAGCCAAAGGCTTATCTGTCTGTTTAGCCAACCCTAATGGATTTTCCACCTGCAGATTCATCTAATGGCTTTTCTTGAACCACATCCCCAACATTCTGTGTCAATGAGTTCCACTGTTTATCTGTATCCTGTAGTTCCTGGGCAGTGATAAACAGAGGAACAATCATTCCCTATCTGGACTCACCATCCCATCATCCTACCATCCGTCAAAAGCCACATGCCATATCTCTTTTCCAAGCCAAACAGTTGTCCCTCCCTGCCTTCTCTTCAGCACTACCACGTCCTCAATGAGCTGCAGAAAGCTAGCACTGCGTGAAGCATTCGGGACACAGCTGCACTGTAGGTGTATCCAGACAGTATCTCAACTTTCCACAGTGCCAGTGGAAAGGAAGAAAAAAGGAATAAAAAAAAAGCAAAGGTAGCACAGCCCTTGAAGCCTGGCTGTGAATTAAAGCAGCATTTGAACCCCTGACATAACGCAGGCCAGGCAGCTTGGGACACGATTTCCAGGCCTTAGGCAGCAAAAACAAAGCCTGACGGAGTGAAGATGGGTGAGAAGAAAAGCAGTGGGTAGGACACACTGGGCCACACTGCACTTGACTGAATGTGCACTTTTCTCTGGATATCTTCCATGCGTTCGTGAAATTACATCTGGCTTTTCAGTACCAGAGAGCCTTCAGGCTCCAGGAAACCTCTGCAGACAGCCCACAGCCAGAGGAGAGTCAGCGCTGTGCTCTTGCTCGGCCAGAAGTGACAGCCAGTGGCAACAGTCCCACAGAAGGGTCCCCGAGCAGGCTTGAGGCTGCAGGTGAGTGCCACCACTGCCCCACCTGACACCCTGGTGCCCCGGCTCTGGCCGGGCTGGGGTTACTGCTCAGAGCCGGGCCAGGAGAGCCGGGCCGGGCCGGCCGCTATCCCACCGCCCCCCCGTGCCATCACGCCCCTATAAAGGGACTGGCCCGGGAGGGGCCCGGGGCTGCTCCGGGACGGGCTGGCTGGGGGCTGCGCGGCTGGGCCGGCGGGTCGGTAAAGTGCTGCGTTTGTCATCGCGATTGTTCACATCCCGGTGTAACCCCTGCGGCCCTGCTGTTGTTCCCCTCTCCCTCTGTCGGCCCATTAAACGGCCGTTATCTCAACTCGAAGTCGTTCGCCCCTCGTTGCCTCATTCTGCCCGTGTTTTGCTGTCGGGGCGGTGAGTGAGCGGGGCTCAGCTGGGGCTGGGGCTGAGCCAGGACACCTGGACACCCCGTGATGCCAAGGAGCTCCAGGCACAGGAAGGACAGCAGACAATGACACAGACAGATATGGAAGTAAGGAAAGGGAAAGGTTTTTAGAAAGAGCTCAAAATAAAGACCTGAAATTCCTGGGGAAGACCTGTCTTTCTGCAGGAGTTCAAGACGCTTGCAGATTCCCAGAGGTACAGACTAAGACACCATGCAATCATCTGCCTGTATGGCAGGTGGCCAGGGGCAGCAGAACCCCACAACAGTGAACAGTGTGTGAAACCCTTCTGCCGCCCCATATAGTGTCTGTGCCATTAATATCCCAAACCTCCACAACTGAGCTCGACTGCCAGACAAGCAGAAACGAGTATAAGCACTGCTGTATTTTATTATTTTTTTTTTAATATGTAAGACACAAGCTGTCATGAAGCCACAGAAAAGGTCGTGGTGCAAGTCATGCTGTCAGGGAAGGAAGAACAGGTAAGGCACTGGAAAACTCTTCTGAAATACACAAAACCACACACAAGGTAATGTCTGGTTTCACTGGTTTCTCAAAATTGAAAGAAAGAGAAGGTAGAGAAGTTGTCACTTCAGTTCCCTCTTTACACATCAAATAGATCTACTCTCAATTAAGCTTTAGAAGTCCTGTTCCACTAACAACCCACAAAGGGCTGGGCACCAAAACCAAGCTCTCAACAGAAAGAGATTCCCCAAGCTAAGAGCAAGATGAGCTTTATTGAAATGTTTTTTGAAACCTCAAGTCTGATCACAATATACTCAAGGACATCCTTTGATATTTTGCCTCCATCCAGTGGAAGGACCCAAAAAGCAGATACGTGCGCTCCGGTATAAGGGACTAACACCACTCATCCAAGTTCAACGCTCAGCATGACCGTTGGGAAAGAAGCATGGAAGATAAGGACCAAGGTAGACTTTTCAGGTGGACTTCAGCTATGGGTTTCCTTGGTTTAACTCCTTGGAACTTTGGTACCTAATATCATTACTAGTTTTTCACTTCTGCTATCATCACAGAATCACAGCGAAATTTAGGCTGGAAGAGGCCTCTGAGGGTCTGTAGCCCAAACTCCTGGTCAAAGCAAGGTCACCTTCTAAGTCAGGCCAGGTTTTTCAGGGCCTTGTCCACATGAATTCTGGAAGTCTCCAAAGGTAAAGGTACTACAGGCAAGTAACCATCCTGCTAAGCCCCTCTTGGGCTAATAACTGTGACTTCAGTCAACAGCCACCAACCACAGAGGCAAGTACCTACACAGTGCTCTGCCTCCATAAGGATGAGTCACTTACTCCTCCCTCTCCAGATCTCCAGCAAACAGGGTCAGTGAAGTCCATCTCCACTTAAGAGTCAATACCCAAAGTGGCTCAGGGGACTCCTGCCTTCAAACTGTCACCCCTCCAGTGACCATAAAACAAAATGCAGGAAAGTTAGCTGTCATGTTGAGGAACAAGACTACCACCTTGGGGCCCTAAAGGCTAAAAGTCGAGCAGAACATCCTGAGAGCTTGGAAAGAGGAGTGTATGCTCTCCACCATGGTGAAACAGGATGCTTTGAAGGTGACAAGCCAGGGAAAGAAATCATCTACAGGATGCCAGGTAGCTGCTGTTCGGTTATGGCAGGCTGAGAGATGTCACCTGCTTCCAGAGAACACTGCTATCTGCACTGAGTGACATTATTTAGAAGATCACCCTGTTCAAGTTTCTAGCAGTGCATCATCCCAGGAAGCTCTTCCCATGTTTCTTCCTCTTTGCTGATAAAAACACAGCTGCCTTATTATTCGCCAAATAATAACTCCTGCTTCCAGCTACTGGCTCACTTTCTGTTTTGTCAGCCTGACTGAAGAATCCCTTATCTATAAAGATACAAGAGGCTCTTGAACCAAGAGTTCACCAAAACACAACCTGAACACCAAGAAAGATTAAAGTGTCGACTTTCCACTTGAGCTTTTATTTAGAAAATCTCAGTGAGGCGTTGTTTTTTTCTGCTCCAAGACTTGGCTTTTCCTGGCAGGGCACATCACACCCATAGGTACTGCACAGGGCTTAATATATGGCAGGGGGCACACACCTCAAATAAATGCAAGGGGCGATAAAGTCAGGCCCTTCAATCTCTATTAAGCCTTTAAATCGGTGCTATGATTTTTAAAATTGTGAGACACCGAACTTCTGTTATTTCTATGGAAGCTGTCGGATGCGAGGCTATCATTAGCAAAATCAATCTTTTCAATTAAGACTTCAGGCATCTGTTACTGACATCAAGACCTCTGCAAATTCAAAGAGAAACATGAGCCAGAGCTACGACCACAGGCAGGAGGGGTCAGAAGAGAGGCTCTGATCCTCCCTGACTGTGAGGGAAAGAGCCTCTATACGTAGGAGGAGCTGAATATTATGAAAGCAGGAACTTGGAGCAGTGCGATTTTGTTTTTGTTCCTCTGTGTGTGTATTTTGGTATTCAAATTACATTAGAGAAAATGGCAGAGAAAAATAATGTGAACTAATTACATTTAAGTAGATGTTAGCAAGACAATCTTTGACTACTTCTATTTGTCTATTGCAATTAAGGAGCTGTCTGGGTTCTCTGTGCCTATTACTCTGCAATTTTGTTGCCAGCACAGGCTCCTTTTAGGGGCCAGATAGAATGGAAGAAACCAGAGGATGACAAAGATTGGTCCTTCCTGGCATTGTTCACGTTACCAGACAGTGCTTCCAATAACGCTGATGTGAGGCTCCTTAGAAAGGAGCACGGCAACTGTGCCAGCAGTTCAGGCAAACTGGTAGCTATGCTTTTCTGAGGCAGTGCGTTTTGTATTTGTCAAGATTTGTGCACTTTTGCTCAGGGGAAACACTGGTTTAAATAACCTCACGTGTAACTGTGTGGAAGGTGGCTGAGAGTTGAATGGCACTGGCCGACCGGCACTTTCCACAGCCTGGAAAGCAAAACTCCGCAGACACCCGATGGGAGAGGAGCTACCGTGTGGTGAAAAGCTGTGACAATGACACTGGGTGGCATTCAGGGGCAGCACCACTTCAGGGGTCCTTTTGGCAGATAGGCAAACAGGCTACATGCAAACGCTCCCTGGCTAAACAAGACCCAGGCTAGGCTGGAGCAGGACAGGCAGCTCCGGGAGAGACCTCCTGCTCCCGGTCCCACGCTTGCACGTCCTGCTCACCTGCTGCTTCGGTCCGTCTCCCAGCCCAGGGAGAGGGCAACGCCTGACAAAAGGCACCTCTCTACTGAGTACCAGCCATGCCCCCTGCTTGTGGTTCCCAGAAAACCTGGGACGAGATCCAGAGCTTTCTGGCTCTCCCACGGAAGTTTTCAGCCCTCTGCACAGGCCCTCTGCGAGGAGGGTTTAAATCATGGTATCCGTAGAGCAAGGACTAATTTCTACTCTCAGGAGCAGGCCCAGTACTTGCCTTGGCTCCTGCGTGCACCTTTTTCTGACTGCTCTACATACAGGCCAGAGCCACGAGGCTCATATTTGCTTTACTAGTGTAACCCCGACCTGGAGAGCCTTGCCCAGTCACCTTTCGCTGGAGGAGCTCTCTCCCAGCGTCGCCTCTTCTGCTGTTAAAGCACAACTCCCAGAGCTGCAGGAGGAACAAGACGGAGTTTGGCCTCTCCTGCCTTCCTGGAAGATATCTAATCGGTTTCTATGGACTTTGTCTCAGTCTCACTGATAAAAACATCACAAATGCTGAGAGTTTCTGCTGCTTTGTCTTCCTTATCATTTTTGTCAGTGACTTTGTCCCACAGAGGGAGGGAGGCAGTGCAGAGTCACCAGCGCAGAAGAGCTCCTCTCTGTAGGTAGGAATGTCCCTGTTTCCTGGCACAGAGATAAGCACAGCGACTCACCAGACTAGAAAGAAACCCTTGCACAAACCAGAGCCCAGAAGGATGCTCAGAAGAGAGTGGGAAAGAGAGGCCAAGCTCTAGGCACTGCTCTAGAAAATGTGAAACCGTGTGAAGTAGAGCAGGGAGCAGATCAACAGGAGAAGAGAAAACAGGGCTTAGAGCTGCCACACTGTCGTTGGTCCTACCACGGGCAGCAGCATGTTTTTCCAAGCTTTAGAAAGGGGTTTGCTTCGCTGAGGGTCAGAAAGTCCCATTCGTGAATTTCAAAGTGCTTTGGTAATAGTAAGCATCAGCATTACCCTAACAGAGCCCTGCAGGGTGCATTTTCAAAACGGAGAATTGCTGGCAAGCCTGTAATACCGCAGAGGGGAAATCCCTGGAAATAATAGGCCAGTCTGGCTTCTCCTTGCAAGCCAGTATAACCCTGTGAGTGTCAAACGCCCTCAGCCCGTACAGCCTCCTGGATGATCTAAAGGTCTTTCCTGTTACTCCTGCGGAGAGGCAGAAGGCGCGTCAGCGTAATTGCTGTGTGCCGCAGGCTGCTTGCCTCAGTCAGCTCTCCGCAGCCAGAGCAGTTTAACATGCACTTAAGGGAAGCCAGGTAAGGACTACATGTGAAACACCTCACCGCGTTATCACTCTGGTGTCTTCTCACCATGGGAGCAAGAGACCAGACCGTCTGTTGTGCATCAAGAGGAAGCCAGCCCTCTCTGTTTCAAAGAGCCTCACCAGGGATGGGTCCACAGGTCCCCTTGGGTTTTAGCAGGAGGGTTAGCAGCAAGCTCCCCAGCAGCTGCCCAGACATCACCACACTTGCCAAACGTAATACTGGCTACCGTTTTATTGCTAAAAAAGACCATTGCTGCTTATAAGTGGCAGATGGGAATACTCAGATAAGGTGGTGCGGTTTCTTTTCATTGAAGCAGACACTTCGAGCAAACGTTCTTGGAGAAGGTTTATTTATGAGAGTGGAGGACAGAGTTTGGCCATTAAGGATCAGGACTCAGCTGAGGTTCCCTTAGACCAACCAAGAGCAGATGGTGGGGCGCTGATCCGGGACAGTCTCCCTCCACCCTTTTTTTTCACAGAAGGTCTCTGCCATACCCTGTCACAACCCACCCTCCAACAGTTTCCCCATCAAAACACCTGCTGTGGAAATCAGGGCACACCAGGGTGGGATGAAGACTTCACGCTGTGCAGCTGCCAAGGAATACAGAAACGTCAGAGGAAGCAAACTGACCACAGCATAGGAGGAACCTGCAAGGCCATGCACAAATTCTGCCTGAGCTTGCCCCTGAGGCAGCTGTCTCTCACTCCAAAACATCACCTTCGCTTCTGGGGATTTGCCAGAGCTTTCAGTTCACTCCTGAAGCCTCTGGAACGCTGCCTGCGTGCCTGCAGCTCGCAGCACAGGGACCTGCTCCGTACTCAAGCGTACAACCCCAAAACACGCTTCACACAGCTTTCAGGCACCTGGCCGTCCAGACAGCCCACAGGCAAGGGAGAACTGCCCTTGCACTGGCACCACAAACCAGTTCCAGAGACCAGCACAAAAACCTGCCACAGAGTCAGGCCACCCCAGACCTACCCACTATCCAGCTACTCACAAATGTAGCAGACATAGAAACATTCAAAATATTATCCATTACTGAAATTTTCTGAGCAAGAAATCTGCTCAGAGGGGACAAACCAACATACTCGAGAGACAAGCAGAAACTACCCGGGGGGGAAACAGACAGTGGGAATCCCACCACAGCTGGAGATACCCTGATATGCTACCAGGAAACCCACTTGCTGCACAGTCACTGCCAGCGACCGATCGGATCAGTGGGAGGGAGGTGAGCAATGCTGTGGCCCGGCTGGCGGCAGCTGGCACACTGAGGGCAGCGGTCCCCCTCTGCCCCCGGACGTGCCAAGCCGACACACTCGTGCAGACCTGCTGTGCCTCTGGGGAAGAGCCTTCAGGAGGAGCTCTGGGCAGAGCCGGGGGGCAGGCAGCAGAATTATCCGGCTTTGTTGAAAGACCCCCAGTACCTGGGCCTCACGTTCCCTAAGTCCGTGGCAGCTCTGTGGAGTATACAGGGTTTGATTTGTTGCTGTGCCCTAGTGGATAGAATGAATTTGAAAAACCTCTCACTCATGGAGCTATAGCTTGTGTGCAGTAATGCTAATTCACCGAACATCAGCACAGATGAAAACACCTCCTTTTTGCCTTGTCTCTGAGAAGCAACCAGCCCTATCCCACCTCCCAAAGCTTTGCTCTAGAGTTTCCTGAAATGCTCCCACCAAAACTCGAACTCTGCGTGCCTCCATCAGTCACTCCCTATCTCTGATCAAGCCAGGAGAGATCTGAGCTCTCCAAAGAGGGCACAGCCAGTGGGAGAACAAAGAGAACAGCAGGGCTTCACAGGCTGCTCCTTTGTTAACCCACCGGGGAGCCTGCCTTGGGAAGCTTAAAAGGCTTAAAACACTCAACTCCCCTCAAGTGTTCTCTGAGTGCTCTGCAGAAACCACTTCCCTTGAGCACCCAAGAGGCCATAAGAGGTTTCGCCTGTCCAAATTCCCTTCACACCGTGCCTTCTTGGGAGGAGATCAGGGGGATCAAGAACAGCCAGCGTGCTGCAGGGCTGTTTTTCCACGCTCCAGAGCAAGACAAGGAGCGCACCACTCCCTGCAGGGTGAACAATGGACATTCGGCAAGACGCTGCACATAACTGGCCTCCCCAAGCCACGGGGGACTTGATTGCGAAGTGCTGCCGTCATTACGTACCCCTTTGCAACAGACTGCCTGCATCCCTGATGGAGCGGTGGCACCAAGCCCAGACCCACGTTAAGAAGCCGTACTCCAAAGCTGTGCAGCCTCAAAGACCCCCAGGGGGGCTTGTCCTGAAGGAGGAACTGGCACGAGGAGACCCCACCGCTGGACAGCGTGGCCCACATGTCATTTTTGTGGCTGTCATCGTGCTCCGCGCAAGATCCGACCTGCCCGGATGACAAGCACCCGAAACCCTCACGACTCCAGCACAAAGGGGACAAATTCAGCCTGTCTCTCACACCGGGGCCGCAGACGGGGCTCCCCCCGTGCTGCGAGCAAAGTTGGCAGCTGCCAAACCGCGCCACCCCCTGCACCCGCAAGCGGGGCTGGCAGGAGCAGCCTGCCCGGGCGGGGGGATGGTGCTGCCTCCCGCCCGCCTCCAGCCGGCGAGCAGCCCTGTTGCTCCGGGCACCGGCCGCGCACCTCGCCCCGGAGCCCGGCGCGCTGCAGCCCGCCCGGGGGCC